>JAEIFJ010001617.1:1800000-2376583 GCA_018903435.1 Leucophenga varia
TTCGAAATTAACTCGACGAAATTTTTTTCTCTTGCTATTTAGTTCATGTTTAAATTGTTATAAAAATAAAAAAAAAAAAAAAAAAAAACAAGAGAGTATTAACACAACTTCTGCCGAAATTTCAATACACTTCATAAAAGAAGTTCTGTAAGACATGTCATGCAAGACATGTCTGAAAATGACGTCGACGGCTTGTTTGGGGCTGCCGTCGGTATGTCATCGATGAAAGAGACTAGTTATCAACGCAGCATTGATGCCGTTTTGATGACTTTCCCGGTGAGGTAAACCAATCTGTAAAACCGGTATTAGTTTGCATAAATATTTGTAACGTATTAAAGTAGACCCTATAAAGCATACATATATGTTCTTGATTAGCTTGTCTGGTCATCTGTGAAGGATATTACCCCGAAATTTGAAGCTTATAAAATAGTTTTTTTTTTTTTTTTTTTGTTATAAAAACTCAGCTTATGTATTAGCAGTAAAAGACTATTTGTTGAAGTTGCAAATAAAGAATTAAAAATTGCGCTTACTGCATTGGTCTCAATAAAACATATAATTTGAAATTTTACTTTTCAAGTTTATGTATTACATAAATACATATGTATTTATGTATGTATTTATACATATATACATACTTTGGCATCATACATACCATTGAAGTTTAATCACAGTTAAGAATCAAAAACAAATCTCTTAGGAATTCTTGTGTTTCAACCAAAGTGATTATGAGACTGACTGACTGACTGACTGAATGAATGATAGAAACGCCTTGTAGCAAGATTCTCCATTTAAGCAGCTGCGGAATGCGATTTTTCTTTGCTGGGCAACATTTGGTGAATATTCAATTTTATTACTTATACGCCACAGTGGCTTGTATTTGAGCTGCTTTGTATGGAAAATTGACAGAGCATCGACATCGAACGGGAACAGACGCAAAGACGAGAACTTTGGTTAGGCAAACATTCATTAATATTTCATGTTTAGTGCAAATTATTCAAAACAATACGAATTGGGCACTTGATGCTACTCACACCATGGCAATAATCAGCCAGCTTCTTTCACAAATCCCTAAAAATCCTTATATATTTTGCTTAATACAGTTAGACTTCGTTTTGTGCGATATCCGCAACGCGTTGCGCATCATCAATATGACAGTTTCTATACAAGCCAAGTACATACCTTACATAACATACATACACACGTACATAAATATTCAGCTGCTGCTGCTACTGCTGCTGGAAGCTCTATGTTATCTATCCTTCATTCATTCGGCACGAGCAAAATCACAGTGCGTGACAGCAAAAGTCAACAAGCATGAGACAATAGTAACTACCCTACTCTCCCCTTCCCTACCCGAGCTGAGCTGAGACGACCCGACCTGACATTGAAGCTGACTGATGTTTAAGTTTGTGTGTTTGGGTTTATGTTTATTTTCTCTTCATTTTTTTCATTTTTACCGTATTGGCCGTATTGTAACTTTTTGGTCACTGATTTGGTTTTGTGTTGAAAGCGATTTTCGTATGACTGCGACGGTGACATTGTGGTTTATGGCATGACTCCTAAGTACTGCCTTGCTTCCTTGCTTGCTTCATTTCTTGTTTGTTAATATAGTATTTAGTTCATCCGTCATTTTTCCTGTTTTTTTGAATATTTGAGTTTGCGATATAATAGTTACAGAAATGTAAATATTATTGATTCAACAAAAATTTTTGGCAACTTTTTGAATGATAAATATGCATTGCTATCACTCTGGTAAAACATTCCCTGACGCATAATTGGATTACGAAAGAAATAGAGCTAAAAAAAACAAGTATTTTCAACGTGATTGGAACTATTTGGGATCTAATTTAAGGCATCTGGTCGTATTTGGAACAGAAGCATGTCTTCAATATGTTACATACTCGTACATATTCTACAATACCTTGCTTGTACTAAGTTGTATCCTGAAGGACACCCGATCAAAAGCTACGAATAGAACATAATAAATTGTTTTGCTAAGTAAACCTTTTGTTTCTTTGTTAAATTTAAAAGGGGTACTTTGATGCTTTGAAACGGATATTGTGCACTACTTCAAGGCTTAGAATTTTTCATTTGTCACAAACAAAATAAAAATATGCATGAGATACACATTTAAGTGAATTCAAAATGAAATTTTCTACTCACCAGAATACTCAAAATAAAGTCATAACTTATTCAAGGCCCTCTGCTTAAAAAGCTAGCATAAATTATATTTACGAGGGTGGATTGTAAAGTAATTATGGACGAAAGCGACACTATTTAGCCTCTTCAAACTAAATACATTATGCATACGTTTTGTTGAAATGCTTCAACTTTTCGATTTGTTAAAATATGGTCACGGGACGATTACTGCGTTCGTTATTTTAGTGTATCAAAGATTTACTGAAGATACCAAAGGGATTGTCGCCGTAAACAAAATCTAATTTTATTATTGCATATAATGTCAAACATTATTTTGATGTGTCATTGTATGTGCTACTATTTTAACAAGGTTAGTCAAATTATTTTTCAAACTACCCTCGAATATATGTTAAATGAAGTGGATATGTGATCGAGTGAATAAAAATGCTTACTAAGTCCACTCGCATTAAACGAAACTATAAGATTTTAGTGAGGCATAATCAGAAAAGGGTAACGCATAAAAGTTTTTTATTTCCAAATTTGCATATTTTTAATATTTTGACTGAAATAGAAATTGGTATAGTTACGCTGCTTATACAATTTATGGCAAAGACTGACTGTCTTGTATGGCTACAACGGGAAACACTTTGCAAACACTTAAGTAAATTACATTTAAAATTTGCTTCGGCATTATTGTACGAAGACAAAAGCAAGTATCAGCTGTTGTCAATATACCGACTAAATTATGCTCTACAGTGCGGTTGAATTCACCCAGTATAAATATAAAATACGTTTTTGGAAATACTTTGTTCTAGAAATACATATGTACGTTGTACTAAACCGTGAACTGTGCTAAATGCCATAGATGATGTTCTTTTATTTTCCAAATAAATTGAATCAAGATTACAGTTTTACCATGTATATGATATGTATCTACTTGACTACCTCAAAAGGAGCACATGTAAATCAAATAGTAAAAAAAATATATGGGCGTATCTCAAAATAAATTCTCTGAAATTTTCTATACGCTAAGTACATTTTTCTATTTCAAGAACCACTTTGCACGCATTAAATATTTAATAATGATAACCAACACGACTATTTTTTAAATTTTAATTAAATATAAAATGTCATAACCCTTCAAAATGTCATTATCCTACATAAGGAGGCGAAACCACGTTCATTTCCATTCATGATTGACAGCAAAATAGTGCGTCCACAAATTCAAAGTCAACATTCAGTGCATCCACTAAAATGAAGCACTTTCAAATTTTACTGATTTGAAAATTTATCCTTTTTTGTTGATTAAATTTATATTTTTATATATTCGCAAAGATATGGAAGAATATCAATAAAATTATTTACATAACCTTCTTTTATTTTTGTAAAATAATTATGCAGAGTATTCTAGAATCATGCATCTCAATAAGAGGACTTAACTTGTTTTTATTTTTTTTTATAAAAGTTCGTAAATATTTTTAGGGTGGATTATTAAGGCGCAAAAAAAAGTAAAATTTTATGTTTTTGCACACGCAATAAAATCAGATCAAAATACGCGCTAAAACTAAATTGGAACGAAAATGGTCTACGACTGCTAGAGTCACAAATCCGCAGTCACTTGTCCACACATGTTCCCATGAAGACTGTTATTTGATTGTACGAGTATGTAATAGTAGCTGTTGTGAGTTATTTTTATCACAATCATAAATAATATCCATAACACTTTCTTGAACGCTAAGAAGATATTGTATGGTGTGATATGGTGTGGTATGGTATGGAGTAGGGCAAAAGCATTTAAAGACAATTTTTGCGCTTTGCTTATGCGTCATATCGTATGTATTTACTTTTATGTTTCACAGGCAATAGATGGTAGTAATACTCATTATACGCAGGCCAAAGTTAGGCCAACATTAAGTACTAAACAAATGAGTTACAAGTTAAAGAACTTATAAGGCATATCTTACAATGTATCGGTCTGATTAAAACATGGAGGTGACACATTAAAGGATGTCATTGCATATGTGCCCCAATTCAAGCTGACCCACAATTTTTAAGCTTTTGACAATAAAATTTAATAAGTTCAAAGTCTTTTAATTTTACAAATGTTTCTTATATGAGAGCCCCTAAATAATGTCGGAAACTTGAAACTTCGTTTGATGGTCGTCAAAACTTTGGTTCTATCAAAGTTTTATTTTTCCCTTAGGATGATATAATAGTGTAATTGGTATAAGAGCCTTGGTTCCAAAAAAAGTTAACATTTTTCTTGTTTCATTTTCATTTGTTCACTAAATTCGCCGCACAAGTAAATGAACACACATACAAACACATACAGACACACATACATGTATGCACAAAGTTGCATTTGCATGTTGCAAGTTAATTATCGGACAAGAAGCACGTATACAACAAACTGTATTTTGCGCGAGTGTCTGTCTGTGTTTGTATTTAACTTAATTAGTGCTTCGATGCGCTGTGTTGCACTTTTGTGGTCTCGTCTCTCTGCGCGAAAATTTACTTGGAAAGCGGGTGTTGAGCTGTTTTGGGTCGAAAATGCCCATGAAAGAGTACCTTCAACGCTTATCTATTTGAGATTGAGGGAAATTTAAAACTGTATTTTGTATTTTGTATTTTTTTTTTTGTTTTTGGTATACAGTCCACCGTTAGCTGCTGCTGCTGCTCTGTTTGTTGTCAGCTTCTGCAAATGCTACTCATTTTTTATATCGGTATATACCATATACTATATATATATATGTATATATATATGTAAATATAGTTGTAGTTGTTTTTCCTTTTAATTGCTCAGTGTTAATTGCTATAATTGTGGTTTCTAAATGAATGCGGTTTATAAATGAAAAGCAGAATATAAACTGTAGAAAATGGTCTGCGTAAAAATATTAAGTTAATTAAACCGTAACACTTTTTATGAGCAGCTTTCATCACTTGGTCGTCGAATTTCAAGGTTTTCATATTTTTGTTTACTTTAAATTATGTTGCAATTTGACATTAGCATATTTCCGTCGTTTAATATATAAAGTATACTATATATGGTTTAAATCTTACAATCAAAATTGCAGTCGATTATGATCGACTATGGCATACTCTTACACCACTTCACGCTTCAGTTTAAAAAGACTTTTAAAATTTTATCAGGATTATCGTAAATATGTTATATAATATACCATAGCAGTTGTTACCGAGAAATGGCTATTAAATTTCGGTCAATATTTATAACTGAATCAGTAGCAGTAAACAGTCAGACAGACAGATGGGCTTGGCTTGTTTTAACCATCGACTTGTCGAGCTGATCAAGAATATATATATATATATATATATATATATATATATATATGTATATAATTGATATCGTCTCTCCTTCATTCCGACAAACTGATATGTGTGATGGTTATAATTAAAATGTATCTTTGAAATTATGTAGTTAATTTTAAAATATATTTTAACTAAGTTGAGTTGTGGCTTTTCAATTAAGAACAAACTAATTATCTACACTCAGCAAGCAAATGTATCATCATTTCGTAAATGTGTACATATATTATTTTATTTCGTTTTTAAAGCTTTAAATTTGCGCAAATATTTTTCTCTATATTTTTAGTTATTTTCTCTTCAAACTGCTCTTTTACTAGATTAATACGTGCAGTGCTTGTTTTTGATTCGAGCATCTCTTATTGTTTGGGATTTTTACTGTTGTCACAATTTATAAATTAATATTGTCCAATCTGCGACTTGTTGGATGCTGTACGCTTAGGTATATGTGTGTGTATGTCTGTATGTGTGTATTTAAAGGAACATAGATTCTTCCTTAATTGTATCTAAATATTGAAGTAGCGTTGTTTATTAGTATTTACATAATAGTACAAACCTGTGCATAGGTAAAATACATACATACATACATCTATGTATGTTTTTATATATTTACAAAAAAACATTATTTCTGATATTAGGTTTGGGTGGACATTTGGAAGTTCGTGTAAAACTGGAATCGATGTTGTCTTCGCCAGATAAACCAACGATCTGTTTTATTAATAGATTTGAAACAAGTATTATCATTTTGTCATGGACTCATCGTTGACTTTATAAAGTATTTTATATACATATGTACATATATTTTTATTTTATAAAATCGAAATGTATATATATATATATATATATATTTGTTCAATTGGACGAGAGAAGTCGCTATAGCAATGTTAACTGTTTGTCTTTTCATTTATTTGTTACAAAAATCATCCGGACTCTATTCATCCTTACATTTAATACTATAGACAGGAGTGAAATGTAATGTCAGCTGTTCGGAAGTTTATTTATTATAAAAATCTCAATTTGCTTATCAAAGAGAGAGAGAATAAAAAAATCTTTGTAAAAGTCACTCGGATTTATAACAGCTCCGAGTACATCGGGTGGTCACCCTAGTTATATTCACGATGAGAGAAATGTGAAAATAGAACATATCAGCTGTTTAGAAAGTTAAGTACTCTCTAAATACGTTGTTATAAAATAGACTAAAGAGAGGCATAAACAGAAATGCTTTGCAGTGAGGCTGTATTGTGAATGAAAGTCTTTGTAAACGTGAATCTGTATTATATATGCAGAATATTAATTAAACCCAATAAAAAATATGTCAAAATAACCAAAAATTTGTTATGCATTTTAATCTTATTACACTTTTCAGTGACATCTACTGTAAAAACTATGCTACATTTTTTTTCGACAATGAACATAGATATACCATGACTGGCAAAGCTTATTAAACATTGACAAGCTCTGTTAAGTAACAGCTTTGTTCTCTGTCTGAATCGCCCATTCATCGTGCGCATGTAACACCAACGAATGACTTCGGATGCTGCACGTTGTGGTATGTTTCGATGTCTACTCTTTGAGGTGTAATGCTGTTATAAATTTTTAGCATTTGATTCATCTCTGTACACGAAGATACATTTTAGTGAGAGTTTGCGATCCCGCGGGTACGGTCGACACCTACGGGAGTCTGTGTTGCGCTCGTGTAAACCGGGATATATTAACAGGCAAACCATTTGCAACAAAATGTTCTTGCATTGGGTGAAGTGAAATAAATTAATGAGATTATAAAATAGTCATACAATATATTCGACAAAAAAAGCTCATATAAAGTTCATAATAAATTTGTGTTTTTTGCGATAAAATATTGTACAAATATGTGATATATCAACCGCTTCGATGCTAGTATGTGTTCAGAAGGGTTTAAAGCGAATTGTTACTGACCTTGTAAGAAATATACCGCGCGGCTATCGTGCGACGGCTTTGTTTTTTTTTTTTTTTTTTTTTTGACGGTGTTTCTATCGTTTTCATCAGTTGCGAAAACTATAAAATAAAAATTATAAAAATGTATATCGAGAAAATGTATTTAAAACAGCTTCATATATAGTAAATACCAATCGCTGCCACAAATAGTTTTTTTCGTTTCTATATAGTAATGCGGCTATTGTTTTTGAAAACGATTGAAATTGGGCCACCATATTATTGATGATTCCATTTAAATGTCGCGGCGGATGTTTATTAAGCTAATATTGCAGAAATTATTCAAAACATCTAGCGTGTGTGTGTATGTGATTTACGTTTACAATTTACGTATATGCACAACGTATACGTACACACATACATACATGTGAATTACGTTTCTATTTATATTTTCTGATTTTTATGTTTTGCTATAAAAAAATTAAACCGCAAGTCGTGTTTAGTCGCGAGTGTCGTGCACTTTAATTAATTTTTTATACGAGTAGTATCAAGCAGAAAATTTAAGCAACAAAAATATAAATATAAATTTTAACTTTATAGTACTTAAAAAGGCTAACAAACGTTCAATTTTTTAACGCTACCGATTTATTTTTTATTTACTATAAATATTAGCTCAATGTCCTTTCTTTTACATAGAACAGAGTACATAATTTTTAAAATAACAATAATTGGATTCTTGGAATACTTTAAGGTAGATGGGAACAACATGAAAAACAATGGAAGCAGAGCATTATGCCCGACACGAAAAAAATTAAAAAATTAACATAAAATCTGATAAATGCAAAACAAAACAAAATAAATCTTTATTAGCTTTGGTGATTTATATTAAAGCTGCACACGAATTTAAGCAGCTTATATTCGCATTATTTGAGCTTTTCGCAAAAGGGATTGACCCAAATTTGACAACTATGGTCAAGTTCGTATGGGGGCTATATGCTTAAGTGACCCGATCTTTATCTTTACGCTGTGCGTTGTTTAATAAAAACAAGGAAAAAGGTTCGTTAAAACCGAAGCTCAAATAGCCGTCACAAGAAACTCTCGATTATTAATGTATGACCATCAGCGACGTAGATAATATTCCACAAAGGGGTTGGGTGGAATTAATGGTGGATGGCATTATAAATGGTTTTACCTTATTTGAATCGAATAAATAATAACTATTTTTATACAAAAACTCAAGAATAGGCGGTAGTTTTGTATGGAGGCTATACCTAAAAATGGGTGTGGCATTTTGGATCTAATATACAAACTATTTAGGACCAAAAAAGCAGAAGTAACAACTATTAAAAAAAAAACTCGGAGCTATCTCTAAAAATGGGCGTGGCATCATGGTTCTGATATACAAATTACTTAGGACCCTCAAAAAAACCTTAAGTTTCAGATTTCAGGTTACTATCTTAAAAACTTTCCGAATTAAAGGCATTCCACAGACGGAAAGACAGACGAACATGACCAATTCGATTCGTTTCATCGAGATCATCAGTATTATATATAGTTTATCGTGTCTCCAACGCCTCCTTTAATTCGATACAAACTTTCCGACAAAATGATATTACCCGTTCCAACAATGTGAAGCCAGTATAAAAATATTTTCACCATAATTAAGACAAATTAATTCGCAAATCATTTTTTTTTTTTTTTTTAAATTTGTCGAAATGTTTATATGAGGGTTATATCGAAACGTGGGTGTGGCACATTGGTTTTACTTTACAAAATGCATTAGAAACACCGGCAATATATAAAGAGCCTTTAAAAAATAGACTTCTTGAGAAATATGTAAATTAAACCGTCTTTTTTACTTTACTTTGGCGAACTAGTGACGCGACTGTACACAAAAATATTGAATTATTTTGCGATATCCACGTTTAACTTAATCCTACCAAACGAAAATTGAGCTTTATGAAATAAAATCAACATGCATTTGTCGCAAACAGAACGATCGTTATGTTGTTCGAAGGCCGTAATATTATATATTGTGTTGGTCCTTATCATATTACCATGCAATTGTGTCAGTACCAGTGAAAGTAATACCAATAAAAATGCTGCTCATTCATCACGCGCACGAGTCACGACATCAACAACAATGATACGGAATATTGAGGAGGAAAATGGTAAGTATGCATTTGTTTTAATTCTCGTTCAATTCTTTAAAATAAAGTACATTTATTCATATTTTATTTGAAAACAAATCGAGGTCCTGAAACATTTGGCGGTCTCAAAGGCTTCTTTCAGGTCTCAGGTTCAAAATAAGAAGAGTCTTTCTTTCTAAATAAGCAATTCATTCATTACCTACATTTACGTGTTATTTATTGCTATTACCTAAAATCAGTTGTTTCTGATATAACATTTATATTTTATTTGTCTAGTCCTAAGTAAGATTTGTATTTTAGTCCTAAGTCATTTTGTTTACAATACTTTAAGTATATAGAATGCTTACCTATATTCATTCACAATTGCAGTCTACTTCCCCTTTTCAAACTCCAAAAGAAAGATATTTAGTTTTAAGCTTATGTTTTTTAGCTTGCTTCAAACGACAAGAATCTTTAAATTAGCTGGACTGGACATCTTAGCTCTTTGTTTGTTGCACACAAAAAATATTGTACATAAACACAGCATTTAGTATGTAGGCGTAGTAGAGTCATTAGATATAGAAAAACGCGAATGGTATAAATAGTCAAAAGCCTACTTGAATTTATTTGAGCTTATTATGCCTGACAGTTGATAAGTTAATTTATTGCTTAGGGTGGTTCTTTCTTTACTTTTTGTAAATGTTATATAAAAACCGTATACATATTTTATTCGTACAATGTACAGACAAACAAATTTGTTTTATTGTCGTCGCCCACCTAGTTATGCCAACCAAATATCCATAAACATTTCCCAACTTGTAAATATTTCGACAATTGCATTTTTAGGAAATAAACAAAGTCATGTAAAATGCATTCATTTTATGTATTGAGACACAAGATTCTTACATATGTTTGTTCTAACCGCATTTACTACTTCTCTCTTTTTTTTCCTGGCTGTGTCAGTTCGAGCTCAAAAGCTTAAAAACTGACCGAATAAATCTTATTCTGGGGTGTCACACAAAATATTTCTTGGTTGGTTTTAAATCTCTTCTGAAATAATTAATATAATTCACAATTAGTTCAATCATTATTTAAAAAATAAATAAAATATACACTGTATTTTTGGTTATTCTTTAAAATGTAGTTTAAACTAACTGTGAATTATATTCATTATTTCAATGAATTTTAGAAGAGATTTGAAAGCAACCAACAGAGATTTTGTGTGACACCCTGATAGAAACGAACAGACGGACAAACATTAATTTGTTGTAATGTGTAAACCGCACCTAAAAGCGGGCGTGGCACCCTTTTTTTTTGCTTTTATTTTAACCAATATCAAACAAAGTATTCACAATTTCAATGAACGCTTCAGATCAGTCAAGCGTAATATTTTTTGACCAGAGAGCGTTTAAAAGACTAGCAAATGCTTAAACCTTATCGTTTATCTGTAGACAATTAATCCGCACAGCTGATACGTTTCCTTGTTTCTCCTCAGTTTGTAATAAATGTTTTTGTTTGATCAAGTGTATTAATTTAACGCGCTATTATCTGCGGCTACAATCGTTATATTAGGCATTGTTTATATCAGAAACCAACAGACAGTTTAATAATTGAAGCAATAAAAAATGTATGGTAACAGGCTGTGTAGTACTTTGGACTATTAGTTAAAAGGAAGAAAAACTTTTGCATGAGTGGTACCAAAGCAGTAATACATGTCACATACGTTAATTTTAACTCAAAAATACTGCGTTACAAATGAATAAATATGGTCACAAAAACATATTTGGGCAGTTAAGAAATATATAACGACTATATATATATATATATATATATATAATATACATATATAGACTAAGAATAATAAGTGTGGTACCGAAATTTTAATACGTCTCTCAAAAACATTATCTTTAATAAGAAACGAGAAATATACCCAACGGTAGACTAAATTATACATAGATTTGAGATCAAACTAATTTTTTATGTATTATTGCCTCAACGAAAGTCGACTTATCTTACTGTATGGTATACATATTATTAGTAGTTACATATATCAGATGCAAAAATATTTTCTTTTTAAGGCCCGCCAGTGCTCTCCGAGTCTATTGTTGGAACCGTTGGACGCCTTCCCTGCAATGTTACACCTCCAATATTCGACGATCGTGTTGCACTTGTTATTTGGTATAAAGTGGGACTAAAAGCGCCTATCTACAGGTAAGAAAAAGTCATTCAATGACAACTTTTGATTTGTGAGATAATACAAAAATTTATTGTTATATTAAGTTTTAGCATTTTAAGAGGATATAATTTAAATTGACCGTTAAACTACATAAATACGGACAGACAGATCGAAATGGCTAGAATGATTTCATGTAAAAACTAAAAAAAAATTTGGGGTAGGTTTGTATGAGGGGCTACAGAGAAACTGATTGTAATTGACCATTTGACGGCATAGGAGAGTCTAAGAATGCAAGTTCTTTCTTTACTCATTCTTACAAAGAATGATAAGATATGTATATGAATTTTCTTTAATTTTAAATTGCAGCGTTGATACTAGAGACTCGAGTTTTTCTCAGGGAACTCATTGGTCAGATGACACCTATCACGATCGTTTGTCTTTTAGTGTGGAAGGCCGTTCGGGTACGTTGGCCATTAAGACAACAGTAGAAGAGGATACCGGCGAATATCGATGTCGAGTAGATTTCCAAAAAAGTCCAACACGTAATTCTAAAGTTAACTTAACAGTCATAAGTAAGTATCGTATGATAAAAACTATTACAACGACAAATGCGGCAATAAATACATTGAAAAAATTCAAGCTCCTAAGATACTCAAAATGGTTTTAATTTATTTTTCAATTAAAGCACCTCCTGAATCAATTATAATATTAGACAGTAAGGGTGCCACAATCAAGGATCATACTTTGGGACCCTACAACGAAGGATCCATCATAAATATTACCTGTGTGGCTATTGGTGGTAAGTTTTTAATAAATTTTAGAAGTTTATTTATACGAAACACCGGAATATGAGCTAATTCAATTTTTCTATGTTTGCGAATATAAAGTATACGAGATGTTGTTCCATTTTACTATAAACTTAGATATAGAATAAAGTTGTAAGACAAACGAAAAAAAAATGAATCAAAACAGAAAAATTGCTTCAAGCTATATGAACAATAAACACAACAAAACAAGACAAACGAAAAATAAAAGGAGCAAAGGCTGTTACAATAATGACAAGAAAAATATACTTGTACTTGTATTTCATATGGAGTGTGTTCACCCAAGACGTTCACTGCGTGTACTCATTACTAAAATAAATACACATAACAACACATATGAAAGACTTATTAGTAACAGAAAATGATATAAACATTATCATCGTGGTGTGAAGTAAACAACAAATATAAAAGATTTTAATTATATAAATCTTAGGGCAAGGAGTTCAAAAAACTAATATCAAAATAATCAATATCTCTCTTATTACGCACGCCATTGCAATATTTCTTTACAGGACGGCCACAGCCCAGAGTTACCTGGTTGCATGAAAATACAGTGCTCGATAGCTCTTCACATCCACTATCCGATCGACGCATTGGTAATATGCTGTCTTTGGGTAAACTAAAACGAAAAAATCTTCATATGCAACTGACATGTCAAGCAGCTAACAACAATTTGACAATACCAATCGTTAACACCGTCACGCTCGATATGAATTGTAAGTATTGAAAAGATTTCATATATTATTGTAGAAGTATCCCATATTTTGTATGACATTTTGCATTACTCCTACGACAATCTGCTCTTCTACTTCTAGTACGTCCAATCATAGTTAAACTACAGGGTGAAAATCGTCCTTTATCAGCAGATAACTCTTATCAGCTAAGCTGTGTTGTCATCGGTTCACGACCGGCACCAACTATTACTTGGTGGAAAGGCAGTGCTGCTATGAAGAATACTCATGAAATAGTAAGTTTTAAATAAATACTAATTTAATCCAGCATTTAAAATAATTTTAAAAATGCTTATATTTTGTTAAATACATTTTAAATGCCATATGTAATCACAGAAATTGTTAAATATTTTTCTTAGGCTAACCCAGATGGTAACATGACAACATCTATTCTAACCTTTACTCCGACCATTGATGATCGTGGCAAATTTCTTTCTTGTCGCGCTGAGCAAAGCATGATACTTGAATCGGGTATGGAGGATGGCTGGAAACTAGATATTTATCGTAAGTATAAATAGAAAGGTTTTTAGAATAAATCATGGGACCTTTATTTTATTCTTCTCAGAAATATATTATTTTGCAGTGGCCTTTTAGTTGTGTTTTACTTTACTGGGTTACAGTAATACAAATAAAAACAATTTTAACTAAAAGCTTACACCACTTAACATATCCACTGACAGAATAAATACAATATTAATATAAAAAGTTCGCGTGTTTTTAACTTTAGCGTAAAGTTTTTCACATTTTCTAACCAATAACCACTACCATCTGCTTCTTCTTCTTCCTTCATTGCCAACCAATCGCTTCAAGTTCTCTGTTTTATATTCAGTTATTGTACTTTTCCCGTTCATACTACATATTTTGTTTTGTATTACACCAAAGCAACTTTATACGGACTAAGTTTATCTTACACCCCGACTGTCCTTTTCAATTGCTTTTTTCGCTTGCTTAACCAATTTGATAGATTGCCTAATAAGCTTAATTTATGTGCCGTGCCATTTTGATTTAATTTACGTGGATCCGTACCTTACCTGTTTATTTAGTCATCCTAAGTACACACTCGATGCTTAACCCCAGCCCAGGCTAGCGTAGCCTTTAAAACGTCCATTGCCTGTTGGCAAAAATGACAGCTTAATTTGTGAATAATTTTTGTTTACACTTTCCATGAGAAAAATTGATAAAAAATAGGGTTTAATAAAAGCCACACTCTCTTGTGTATGCATATTGTGGATAATTATAATTTGAAATCATATATTCACCATACAAAAAGTTTAGTTATATTTCAACAAAAGTTTTTGTAAGTTGTTTATATTGGGACTTGTCAAATTGTTTTTAAGAAGTTGTTGATATAACCTCTCTGAGCCCTTTGTTGGGAGTTATAGACAGCTATAGTAATATTTTTAGAAAAGTATTATCGATCAGGCGAAGTTCATAGGCAATATATAGTTTTAAAATAATGGACAGTAATTATTCAAATAATGGTCTATTATCAAATAAATGTCATAACCTACACATTACAATACTTTTACTTGCAGATATACCTGTAGTTAGTCTGGAGCTTGGCACAAACTCGGTGAATTCGACATTACGCGAGGGAATTGATGTTTTTTTTGAGTGCAATATCAAATCAAATCCTTGGATTTACCAAGTCAGTTGGAAACACAATGTAAGATAATGGATTAAAGATTAATGTTACAGCTCAACAATTTTAAAATTGATCTATAAACTCAAAACTACCAAGTATACAAATCTCTTTCTGATTCGTTGTTATTTCATAGGGAAACACACTGGAAAACAATATAGCCGAAGGTATTATAGTGGCCAATCAGAGCTTGGTTCTGCAAAATGTGAGTCGTGCCCGCAGCGGCATTTATACATGCGTTGGTAGTAATCGCGAAGGTGATGGAGAGAGTAATCCAGTACAGTTGGATATAAAATGTGAGTATCGATCAAAATTAATATTAAAAATTATTGAAAATAGATTATTTTATTGGTCGAAAAAAATAATATGATGATCGGTTCAATAATTCAGATGACAATAAAGAACATACATAAATATTTTCTGAAATGTTGAATGGGAGTTTAATAAGGAACAATTTAAAAGGGGCATATTAACTATATACATTATCTATACAATATTGACAATATTGACTTTACAAATCTAATTTTCTGGTTGATTTTATTTCTATTTGTAATGCACGTTTGCTAATATCATAAATGTTTCTAAACATTCAGCAGTGTAACCTGTGTGTATGTGTCTGTGCAGTTATTCTCATGCAAATGTGTTGTTTGGAATGCTTTTAAACGAAAGTCGAAATAATATTGTTGGTTGTGTTTGGAGTACTGTTAGTGACATAAAATCATTTTACACATACTATCTATGCGAATGGAATGATGTACAAATTGAATATTTATGCAGTTGAACAATGTACAAATGCAAAGCATTCACATTCGTTAGAGCAAAGTTTTTCTTCAAAATAATTATTTTTTGGTTTCCTGGATTCTTGGGTGCAACACATGCGCAGTACTCGTTAAAAAGTTTCATATTATTTTGATTATTCTTTTGAAAATAGAGCAAAATTACTGTTTTAATATTGGATGCAAGTTAACCCTACGAAACGATAATATTTTTGAAAAAAATTACTGAGGCGGTAATCATTGTAAGCAATCCGATAATATAGTAAATGTTTTCGAAAGAACACCTAAAAATTAAAAAAAAATGACTCGTTTTACTTTTACAAAATGAGTCCAAATATAGAACATACGAAATAATGTTTTCAATCTGAAGAAGGTACTTAGAAGTAAATAATACACTCATTCCTAACCTTCACTACATGCTTTGTCTCGATATATATTAAATATGTAATTGAAATCACTTAAAACATTTTGTCTCGATACAGTCGCTCCTGTTTGCCGTAATGGTCAGCGTACAGCTTATAGTTCAGGCCGACATGAAACAGTTAAGATAGTGTGCGAAATTGATGCCAATCCGCCCGAAGCAAATTTTATCTGGAAATTCAATGCAACGCAAGGCGAAACGATTGACATTCCGGCATCACTTATCGCCGTCGACCGGGGTCGTAGCATAGCACACTATACTCCGATGACAGAAAATGTAAGTAAGATACCGAATACATATGTAGGCCCACAGTAGATTGATTGAATGTAATCCCCAACCCTTTTGCCTGCATCCTTTTATGCTGTATTTATGTAAATGGAGTAGATAGAAAATGTTCTCAACCGAAAAGTGTGCCTTAATATATATTTTCGTATTTAATAAATCTTTTGCAGGATTATGGAACTCTACTGTGCTGGGCAAACAATGAAATTGGCGATCAAAGCGAACCATGCGTATACAGTATTGCTCCAGCAGGTTAGTTTCTTATTATTAGTTTTAGTAATTAAAGTAGGTACCTTAAGATGTAACAAATTTATTAATATTTTTAACATATTAATTTGACATTTATCTTCAAATCAAAAAAAGTCTTACGTAAATCCATATACCACTTTTATCGCGAAAATTTGTGGGTTTCCACATCTTTTAACTTAACCAAAGTCAAAGTTTATCTACAACATTTAACTACTTTCCATAAAATATAAAAATTTTATTTTAAGGCGAACCTGATCCACTAGTCAATTGTACTTTGCTCAATCAAACATCGACTGGATTCCAAATTGAGTGTATTGAAGGTTTCGATGGCGGACTACAGCAGGATTTTATCATGGAGGTTTATGTAAATGGCACAACGCGACATCCAAAAATTTACAAATCGAAGTGAGTAATCACATCAGTATCAAATGAGAAAAAAGATGAGCCCTCGACATTTACCTATATTATGTGTACATATAAGTTTCAAACAATATGCCTTCATTTTCATTTTAAGACCTGATCAATTTCGGAAAATAAATGAATGTTTTTTTTTTTTTTGTTATTGTTGCAGGACGCCGTATTTTGAGGTTCGTGGTCTAGTGCCCGGCATTGGCTATAATGTTTTTTGGTAGCGCACAATACTAAAGGTCGGAGCAATGCTACAATTCTTCAAGTCTATACACTAAAGGATCCTGAAAAGCAAACGGGTAAGCATATTGAAATTAAATTTTATGTGTAAATAAGAAAGCTATTAGAAAGATTTAAATTCTATAATTTTAGTTTATAATTTGAAAATTATTATTTTTTATTAAGTTTTTCGCATGTAAACATTTCAGTACGTGTAATTTTTACAAAATTTTTCCTACCGAAACTGTCGCTAAACTATTCTTCCAATCGAAATACGGTCTTTAACAATGCGAAAACCTTTACTACGACTTTTGATGATGACTGTCTGCTCGATTACGAAGCAACAACAGAAGCAGTTACCAACAAAAGTAAGCTGAAGACTAACAGCATTAAAATTACTAGACACATGAGGACCAACTAATAAAGAAATGACTTTTACTAACCCCCACAATTACTCTCCCTTCCTTTTTTTAAATAAATTCATTTAAAATTGTGCTATTTATGTATTGTAAGGTTTATGTGAATATTTTTTTCTTTTTAATTCTTCCATAGATCTTTCACTTGCATATGCACCAGTTATAGATGACATCCGTCCTTTTCTGGGTATTTTATCTGGCATTGTAGGTAGTATTTTTGTAGTATCGTTGTTAATTGTTATAATTGTACGCGTTCGTGGTTCTACCGGTCATGATCGAGCCAACTACCTGCGCCCGGCACATGGTGGTGTTGGTAGCGGTGTTTTAGTCGGTGGCAACTGTGTTAATAATGAGATTCATGGCATAAATATCCCAACGAACAATAGTGGACAATCAATGCAGGATGGAATGCATCGCATTGCAAGAGATGGAGCGTGTCACGCGGCCAGCAGTATAGATAGCATTGATAAAAATCCTGATATAATACCACAAGGTAAATGAGAGTTCCAAACTGCCATAATATTTAGTTAAACTGTTAATTATGCATGCTTACATATATTCACGCCATCAATCTTTTTCTGCATTCTATTCTCATTTTACTATAGATGGTCGTGATGACGAAGACGAATGGACAACTAAAAGTCATCATCGTACGTACGCCACGGCAGCGTTGGCAGAACAAAATGCTGTAATTACCTCATCGTCTTATGATCACATCATGCCAGCATATGCTGTCGTCGATAAAAATATACAACCAACTCAGCAGCAGCAGCAACAACAACATGGACAGTATTTGCAATACAATACGCTGATTCCCGTTAGTAAAATGGGTGCTTATTCAACAAATCAACAACAGAATAAGGTACATACATCATTACATAACATAAGATACACTAAACATACATAAGTAACTAGCTACACAACACAACAAGGCTGTGTAACAAACCTGTGGTAGCCTTTGAGCTAATCCTATCTTAGCCACTTTAGCCGCTGCCAGCCATTGTTGCCATCGGCATACTTTATTCCACCACCACCACCCTTACAGATTTTTACAGAAATGTTTAAGGCAAGAGCAAGCAAGGCGACAGTGAGCCAACTTTATTTATGGCCAAGCTGCAGGTAGTTCAACCAACTAGAATGCACACCTACACCGTAACTTCTTTCTGTTGTAGCCTTAAATTCTGTTGTTGTCCACATATTTGGGTTAAGTGGTTTTTTATTGCCTTCTATACTTCATTATTTCACCAACAAAGGATGTGCCCGAAGCGATGAGAGTGTTTGCTCTTTGCCATCTGCCGTTTGTCAATGCGAGTGCACTTGACTATGAGCTCTGATTATATTAAATGTTAATTAGATATTTGTTGTGAACACAGATCAACTTTATATAGCTTTTATAATAATTTTGGTTATTTTTTTTTTTAACAGAATTTTAAATGTCTTTGGAATTTCTTAATAATAAAACTCTTTCATTTCGTTTCAAATTTAAAATTATAAAAACCTTGTAAAATATTTTATTATAAATTACATTATTAAACATGTAGTTGGGGTCGATAGTCGGTTCACATTAGGTATAAGAAGAAAATATAAAGAGCCAAATACATAAATTGATTTTGAAACAAAGAACGTTAATTCTTGAAACAAAGAACGAGTTGTATTTAAATCAAGATTGAATTGCCGTGGCAACCGAGACTATTCCGAACATAGAAATTTTAAATTAATTGTGTCGGTCGTGTTGTGCCTGCAATAAATTTGGGCGATTCTAAACATATACGGTGTGGCTAATTCGTTTAGTGTTTTATGCTGAAAGAATATTATATGTCTTCCAAGCTTTTATGTCAAACATGCAGCACAGATAGAAGAAGCTCAAATCCGTGCAGTTAAAATGAGATTTTAAAGGAAAATGTGTAGCAACCGTAAAGCAACTGGAGCAGTTGCAATATAAATTTCCCATTTACGATTTTATTAAATATATATAGTAAAGCAGCTATGTTGCAGGCAACAGTTTTGGAGATGTGTAAAAGAAAACGATTGGAAAAGACACTCAAGTACAGACCAGCATAGTAGAGCTGTAAAAGCACAGAGCGAGCGTGTACAGGACTAGGTTGAAAACCGCAGTATTGATGCTTCAAAAAGTTAATTCGTGCCAAAAGAAAGGCTGCCGGATATTTGCAGGATGAATAGCTGAATTTAAACTGAAAATAAAATAAACAGTAAGGTGGCATCACCACAAGAGTCAGATGCTATAAGCTGGAATCGGTAAACAAACAAACTCATGTCACTTGTCGAAAGCAATACAGGCAAACACAGGCACGTTATGAACAAGAAAACTTAGAAATAAAATAAAGCTAGAGTCGGTAGGTATATAGAGAAGCCAGATTAGATTAGAGCAAGGGAAAACAATAACTTCGGTAAAACGATTCTTTAATGCAATGCCAAATAGATGAGAACGAGAGAAAATATTAACTTTAATACACATGCGTGAAGATAGTACAACAACAAAAAAACGAATTTGGCAAAAAAGGGATGCAATAATAAAAATTGTGGCACCATTAAAAAAAATAGTTAAAAATTTAGATTAAATAGTTTATTAGAAGCTCTTTAGATAATACTTATATACATTCTAACCAAAATTATACATAATTAACTTTTTATTGGAATATTTTTGTTTTTAGGCAGAACTCAGCTACGCAGAATTATCAACTCCGATGACTGCCAGCGGAGTTGGAGTGCGAATGTCGCCATACTGCAGTGCTACTTTAGGACGGCCACGTCAAACGGAACTAAAGCGGACCGAGCCAAATATTTACTCTCAGGTAAATGTTATGATTGACGATACCATTTTCGAACATGAGGATTATATTTACCGCTATCCAAATACTGACTTGCAACCAGTCAGCTATGCTTCAGATTTCGGTCATTTTAGAATAGATGGTCACTCAACACGTGTCTAGTGGAATTTGTTAAATATTCTTAAAATTTTTCTGTTCATTTTTTTGGATTTGGTGAATAAAACAATTGTTCAGTTTTTTATTTTTAATTTTTTGTTTGTTTTTGTTTTACTCAAGATAGAGGAGTATTTAAAACATTTAAAACATACAAATGACTCTGACAGAAGTGATATGGACAGAGACTGCATCAATTAGCTAGCATTAATACCGCATGTATCCATAAGCAAAGCTAATAAAAAAACATTCATTGCAACAATATAACCAAACTTAATACGCACGCATTTAATCGTATTTCACTAAAAGGTAAACATACATTTATGTTTGTAATATTAATATACTTTGCAGATCGATCTAGCACATCATCCTATGTATGCACAATTGGCGAGTTTTGCTACCACATCACATCATAATGCTAACAATGGTCTGTTGCAATCCGTACCGGTTATGGATGCATCGGGAGGTGTGACAGGCATATGCATGAGTTTACCATTGCATGCAACACAAAGTTCTTCAGCATTAGCCCAACAACAGATTACTGGGACTGATGGTGCCGGAAACGGAAGCATCGTTGGCGTAGGCATGGGCATATATGGCGATGTGGTGAGTACAATAAAAATTTTAAGTACATATTTGTTTGCCCATATACTTTTATAATATATGTACATGTTATATTATACATTAGAGCCCTGCTTTTAAATCGATAAATAAAATATTCATTTTGAAATGAATGTCAAAAATTATTGTAAGAATATTCAAAAACTGAATGGGAATTACAAACGAATTTTATATATTTAAAACAGAGCTCTCGAAAGTAATCGTCTTCTTCAAATTTACCTTTTGCTTACAATTTGTAATTGATTAAAAGAAAAAGCGAAAAAATTGGGTGAACAAAAGAAATTTATGTATACTGTTTTCTCAGTAGTGGTGACGTGCTATATTGCAAAAAACGACCTGACTAGAGTGAAAACAGGTCTATGGTAACTGTAAAAAAGGGAGCTCTGATCTAAACTTCGTTCTAATTAATTCGAGGAAAGTTAATATTTATTTTGCGAATTTTATTACGGCTTTTTTTTATTGATTTGTATATTTATTTACACTACCACCATTAAATCTTCTTCTACTTCACAAGAGCCGAACTTTTATTGCCCTAACAAACAAATTTTTAAGACAGTACAACCAGTACTGTATCAAGTACAACAGTGTGCTAATCTTTTTTTCGAATTGCCGTCGTCATTTTGTTGTAAGCTTTTAATTACTCTTTTGCAGAGTGCCAAATCGAATATACTCAAAACTGTGCCCGAAGAGCTCCATCATCAGCTTAATGAAGATAACAATTACCCAAAGGAAAGCAATCATGCTACGCGTTTCTGACGCTAAACTATAAATACCAAACAAAAGCTTATACAGCATGCAAAAACGGGAAGTGAATACGCTCCACCAATGTGGGTAGCCAATTAAATCAAATTACATAATATGTATAATTAAAAGTACAGTCTATAGTCGAAGTAACTGACTATTTAATACCCTGCACAGTTTCTATACAAAAGTTAGAAAAAGGAACAAGTCATCAAAAGTCATTAAAATACAAAAATTTTCAATTAAAAACAAATTAAATAAAATCTTATTTAAGTGTCCATGAACTACAAAATCAACAAAGAGAGCAGCTTATGACTGACCACGACTGTACTATATTGAATATAAACATGCATAGGTAAATTTGTACACATTTGTTTGCAGAGTACAATATAAAAACTATAAAAATATTTGAGAAAACTGATTATAAATAAGTAACTGTTATGTCTAATCGAAAAAATTAATTGGAAATACATAATTTGCATTTATTGGGTGTGTGTGTGTGAACGAAGCAGCTGACAATGTATCTTTTTTTATTAAAAAAAATCATAAGTTACAAATTAGCTCTTGTATAAACTAAGTATGTGTGAAGTATTATTGTACAAACCACAAGAATACATGCTGCTTCATTTACACCATCGAAATGTTTTTCATAACAGATAATGCTATTTAATTTATTTTGTAAAGGTAGTCGGTAAGTTTAATTCTCGATGTGAATCGTAAAAATAAATGTTATGCCAAAAATACGATATTGTATCAAAAGCTGTCATACAATTTTAGTTTAAATTGACATTTATGAGGGGAAATTATATAAATTCACCATAACATGCATACTCAACAAAATTTGTAACTAAATTAGAAAGAGACAGTGGCAGAGTACGTCACCTGGTAAACTTCATCATACTGCAAACATACAAGCTAAACAGATTAGAAATGTTAATTTGACATTGACGAGTTTTTGGTATACTATTTATTTTTACGTTAAAATCAAAGCGATATTTATAGAATTTGAACTTTTTTTTTATTTCGACTTTTTAAAATGTTACAAATAAATAAATGTGTTCGTGAATGATACTGAGGAAATCTATGGATTAAAAGATGTGACTCTTAAATAAATGTTAAAAATGATAACGAAAAGAACAAGGAAATGCATTTTTTAAAATCAAAAGAAAAGTTAGGTACGTAATAAGAAACAAATATTTAGTAGATATATTGTCAGATTGTATTGTACGTAATTGTTTGTTTATCATTGTTTTGGGCGTGAACCATAAAAAATAAGTTTTTTTTACAAAAAATCCAAATAATATATATAAGTATAGAAATCCGAATTTTTAAAGTATTCAATTTGGTTTAAAAATTCGGATTTTATAAAAAAAATCTAACAGAAAACAATTTGTTAAAAATTGTAAAAATAGAAATTAAGTAAAATGCACTTTTTATTAAAGCAAACAACAAAAAAAGGGAAAAAGGAAAAAAAAAAACTTTAGCTTTGGTAGAACCGAAGCTCAAATACCCGTCACATAGAACTTCAAACAGCTTGCTTAAAGAAAGGGTTTTGAATTCGATCCGATGATCCGATTCAATCCAAGTTCAGACACCTTGTTAGGGTTTATGTTATATGAAGCATATGTTTAAAAAATACAAACAAAATTAATTCTCTTTATGGCATTATGTACTATAGTGATCAGATCCTAATCAAATCTGTAGCATAGTGTATATGGATTGACAATTGAAGAGTTTCTCTAAAGTTCGGATTGAACACATTCATTTATAAGTAAAAACTTTTTATAAAAACTCAAAAATGGATGGTGTTGCGCTTGTTTGAGGGCTACGCCTTAAACAGGGCGTGGCGCATTGACGGGTATAAAAAACAAAGCAAACGAACAGGGAAAACTTTCTTATTGGGGATAGTGCCATAAGAAAACGATTTAGTTTATAAGATAAGAGAAAAAATCAAGACATTAACTAAAAAAGAATTAAAGAAATTTAACAAAGAAAAATATAAATAAATATAATAAATGTATTACTTAAATCTGGATATAAAATGCTTTGTAAATATTTAAAAAAGTATAAAAGAAATAGTAAAAAAAGAAAAAGAATATAAAACAATTTGCTAACTCAAAGAGTGAAACGGTAACTAAGTGTCATTGAAGGTATTTTATTTTTGACGTAATTTACATGGATAAAAAGCCAAGATTATAATGAATAAGGAAATATGTAAAAATTTATTTAAAAGCTTAGAACGCAGAGGTATAGAAATAAAAATGTAAGAATAGTGTTAATAAAATTTTTAAAACATCAGCTTTAAGCTCAAATTGAAACTAATTGAAAAGAAAAAAAAAAACAAAACGTAGAATTACTAAAAAAAAATTTATTGTTGTTATTTTATTATTACTTAATATATATATTGAAAAAAATAAACTAATAATCAATTTAAAAACTTTGGGTGTCATTTTTCATATGCTCGACTAAGCACTAACTGGAAGTTAGTTTTTGTATTTAACTTCCAGTTAGTGCTTAATCGAACATTTGAAAAAATGACCCTAAAATTAAAAATAATTATAAACAAATTATAGAGCCGTACAAAAACAAATATTTTTGTCTGATCTGAAGGCATGAGAGGCATAAAAGAAAATTATTACGAGACTTAGGCTTGTCAGGTAAAAGGGTGCACGCGAGATATCACATTTCTGTGATTCAGATTAAATTATTTTTTCGGTTATATTTACTTCAATTTTAAAGAAATCTCTTAGGGAAAATTTTTTTGATTTCATTTATGAAACTATTCAATTAAAATTTTTTATTATACATTTTCCAACCAATCATATTTGTGGTGATGAAAGGGTTGAGAGATTATCAGTACCAATATTGTTGTTTTTTTTTCGTATAAAAACTAATTCTGATGCACTGCTAAATTGGTCAAAAAATCTGACACTCCGGTTTCGAATTTAGCTATTCGAGAAACATGATCCAGGTCAGACAAAAATGTTTTTTTTCTGTGTGGCTGTGTAATCCCAATGCATTTGTTAAACATAGAAATAATTAAGACTAGTTTAAATTAAGGAACTATATATAATAATGAATAAAACTCCTACTAAATGAATTTATTCATTAGTATTTTTACTCACATATTAAAAAAATGCATTTGAATTTTATACGTAAACTGGCATAAAGAAGCTAGAAATTAAAACGAAACAAAAAAAATTAAAAATTTCATGTAATATACTAATTGAAAATAAACGAAAAATTGCCATTTAAAAGCATATAGAAATAAATAAAACTTGATACAAAACTAAAAATAAATCTAAATTTTGACGATAAAACATATTTGATAAATTTGTTTGTTTTTTATTTTAAAATAAATAGCATAAAATTTCCAATATTTCGATGTGAGGTTTGCAAAATTAATTTTAATTTCTTTATTGTTTTAAACTAATCTAAAACAATTTATATCTTTTTTTTTTACTACAGCAACGAATAGTCTGACTATAATATTATTTTGTTTTATATTTTATATAAATAGATACATACTATATATGTGTATGTGTATGGTAAATGATGTGAGAAATGTCCCAAAATCAGAGTCATGTTTAATTTAGGTATATGAAAACACTTAACATCGATTTCATTAAACAGTACAAACACTTGAATCGATGCAGCTTAACTCAAACAGAGCATATCAAAGCAACGTGTCTGTCTACTTATCTCTGTATGTACACTACACTACACTACACTACATGAACGTAACGTAACATAACGTACTATAATGTGTATGTGTGTATCTACGACTACGACAACGAACGTTAGTGTATCCGTAGTATCCTTTGTATTGTTTGTCATAGCGGTCGGCCTACATGGATAATGCATTATGCAAATTTCGAATTAAGTTTCGTTTATGTTGATTTTCGACGTTTTGCATAAATAAGACGCTTGCTGACGCTTTGTAATACATGCCATATTGGTAAATATGTATCTGACAGACAAAGCGTTTAAAATTAAAATACAAAATATTGCAACATCCTATATGTATGTGTGGTCATTTTTGTAAGTATTTGTAAGCATTTGATTAAATTGATAATAAAAAATAGAGGAAATATGTCTTAACAGGTTTAAAACATTTATCACTTTTGTAATAAAATTACGATGAGTAGATAAATATTTTTACTGTGTTTTTTCGTCTCAGTAAATTCGAAAAAGCGCTTACACAGCCCCAAATGCAAATTTCTACGTTTTTATTGTCAAATCTATTAACTTCAAAATTACGCAGACCGACGTCGCTATTTAATTAAAGAAAACAGAAGCAAAAAGACACGAAAACGAAATATTTAATATGATTTGGTTGAGTTTGGTTTTGTTGGGTTTGAAAATTAATAAAGAGAGTCGCGAACACGAACTCTGTTTACATGAAATTTAGTAGTTTTTAATTTGAAACAAAAGATACCAATTGCGCGTAACTGAAAGAACAGAACAAAATATTCGTATTTGTATTGTAGAACCAAAATAGAAGAAGTCAAAAGTACAATACAACAAGATGGCATTTGCAGCGTATCTTACATTTCGTCGGCGCCTTTGAACTTCTCTAATTTGCATATCTCTTATTTCACTGACTTTTGCTTTGTTAAATTATCTACATTTAAACGCTTGTCAAAGGCGGTAGAAAAAAATTAGGGAAAATAACAATGTAATGCGTTACTTTACGTTACGTTACGTTACGAATGTAGCGATGCAGACAGATAAGCATTACAGAGAAAACGAAATATAACACCAGCGACATTTATTATTTGCTTTGTTGTATGAAATTCAAAGCAACGACATTCATTTCATTCAACAGCAGCAACAGCAGCAACAACGGCAACAGCGGCAACAAGAAGAACAACATCAAATTGCAAAAACAAAACCAGAGACACAAATTGCGATAGGCATTGCAATTTAGCCAAAATGTAAAAGAAGAATACATCACACGTCACGTTTACATTTTTACCGAATTTTCTTCTTATTTTATTTTCTACTCAACTCAATTATAATAAAAAAAAAAAAATAATTCAAAATAATTTTAAATTAATTTAATAAATGCAAAAATTTCAGAATCGATACAGATTCCGATACGTATTGCCGTAAAATATCGTCGAGTGTTAAAGCAAGCAATATTTTTCAATTTCTATGGTCAAATAAAATAATATACCATCACTATTCATTCTGGTTTCCTCA
Organism: Leucophenga varia; assembly: GCA_018903435.1. NCBI lineage: Eukaryota > Metazoa > Arthropoda > Insecta > Diptera > Drosophilidae > Leucophenga > Leucophenga varia. The sequence continues at coordinate 1,827,154 of JAEIFJ010001617.1, forward strand.
CATCATAAATGAGAAATGAATTTATCCATAATAAATATGTGGTACTGTAAAAAAAAAAAAAAAAATATGTGTATAAATAAACCTTGAATATTTTCAGATTTTTAAATGAATAAAATTGCATTAATACATTAAACTGTCCAAAGCCAGTAGCCATAATATTTTCTATTATCTTAAATTATTTAAGTAAATATCAATTAAGCTGATTGCACTGACATAAATTGCAATAATTGATTTTTTTGTTTTCGTTTTTTTTTTTTTATTATTTTTGATTTTCAAATAAAGCCAAAATATTAAAAATTCAACTCTGAACTACATTTGATTATTATGCCATTCCATTCCAGCCGGTGATGCATTAAAACGCAGCAAGCAAATTAAATATTTGCAACATTTAACAAAGCAGCAAACCACGACAATTCAAACAGGTAAACAAAATAAATTGTGCCAAATGAAATAAATAAATAAATAAATAAATATGTGTATATAATTTTAACAAAACTTTTTATGAAAAAAAAAAAACAAAATGTTGCAAACAAAAATTCAAAAAAAAAAAAAAAAGGATAAAAAGTCAATAATAAAAAAATATGAGGTAGGTATGAGTTTTTGTATAAATACATAAAATGTCATTGCTGAGCTAATATAACATTGTATCAAGCAGTTATATTATAGTTATGGCAAAAATGGTTCAGGAATAAAACCGAACGAAATTTATTTACAACCTGTTTTTGATACCAAAATCGTTTACAAAAACGTCACACTCGATTATATTATGCACAGCTTTGTATGTTGCCAGTTTGTACTTGGTGCGAAGCGGAGAGGAGCGGAGTGGAGCATGTACGGGTATATATGGTAAGCTTAATTCACGTAAACTGAAAATTTGTTTGTCATAAGGTTCGCTGGGAAATTAAATGGCGTGCCATTTCCGTGTCGTGACTGTCATTTCCGTTTCCTGTATTTACACAAATCACAAAATAAGCACAAAATTCGAAAGATACACATACGTGCACACATACATACACACCATAAATACATACATACATACATATAGTATGCATGTAAACGTGTACAGAATTCGAGTCGACATGGTTTTTGGTGCTCTGTTTGCGAGATTTTTATTGTGTACAGGCATAAAAGTTATACAAGAACATAAACTTAAAATGTCTTTATGAGGCTTATAAAATCAAACGAAACAGAAAAAAAGCGACAGAACTGGATGGTATGGGATGGCATGAGATGGGATGGGATGGAAAGAGTAAGACATATAAAAATTTTTGCCGTCGTCAAACAAAGTACAAATAAAATCAAGTAGACAGAAAAGTTTTTGTATTTACTTTTGTTTTGCAAAGTTTTTTATTATATGAGTAGTTAAAGTTCTGTTGACAAAAAAATAAATAACCTGGTTTAAAAAAACAACAAAAAAAAAAAAATGTTATCATGATTGATAACATGAAAGTGCTAATTTAACCGAAATGAGCATAAAAAACTTTAAATTCATACATATGTGACCTTATAGCTTTTAAAATAAGTGCACGATTATATAACAAAAGGTGGCTTTGATTTAATTTTATTATTTAATACGGGCAATACAAATCTGTTAACATAATACAATGTTAAGCACGTCTAAAACGTCTGTGGGCGTCGGAAATGAAAATCAAACCGTTTATTTGGTATTATAATATTTTATTATTTACACTTGGATACAAGCGATCAAAATTAAAAAAAATTCAATTTTGATAGCACCTAAGCTCAAATACCTATCAAAATTTAGTCACACTCGCTAGCTCATTTTTATTTTAATACATAGTGATAGTTGTTTTACTGATGTATATCTGACAATCTTCGAGGACAAAGATATATATAAATATATACTATAAAAACTGGAGCCTTTATGCAGTTAGCACATCACATTCTTGCTGACATTAAATAAACAATTTGCAGTTAATTTGTCAAAGCAAATTCTAATGTATTAAAAGAGAAAATCATAAATAAGAACCAAAACCAATCTAGAACCACATTTTTTTAAAATTTATATTATGGTAGAAACATTTTTAAACTTCTTCAGACAAAAAAATGCTTAGCTAAAAAAAAAAATTTAAAAAAAAATGCACAATATTTTTTACAAATATTGGCCATTCTTTAATACATCGCCTCATGGTTAGTTAGTGACGTTTTTACGATTATCAGTAGCGCAGATAGCTTTCGCAAAGCGTTAATGACCCTGATGAACCCAACTTATATGTTGACGTTCATATAAAAAGAATAGTTTTAAATTTAAAGTTGGAATAATGAACAGAATTTCTTAGAAATATTGTGGGGTCCCATTGTAGTTAGGACCAAGAAATTCTTCAATATAAAATTTCAGCACAAAATCTTCAAAATTGGCGGACAGACATCTGCAACGATTCATCGTCGAGAATATCATATCATATAATATAGTACATATAAAATATAGAAATTCTTGGAAAAATTTTACAATGGTAAGTTCAGATTTCGATTACGGCTCGTTATATTGTAGAATGACCCATGTTTTAGAAACATGCGGCAACTGAATATATAAAATATATTATACATACAATTACATACATATGCGTAGAGGTAAGTTGGTAGTACAAGTTTTGAAAACTAAGTAATAAAGTTAACTCCCTTCACCAATCTCCTACTCTTACTCTCGTTCTCATCCCATTAAAGAAAAGTTTTTCTCACATTTTATTACAACTTTTTGTAAAAATATCTATATGTATATGAATATATTCAAATATGGCATTTAGTTATTTATTGCTAGTAGAAAAAGTTTAGGTTCAACGATAAAAGTGCAAGATGCTCACCGAAAGCATAAAGTTAAATAGAAAAAGTATAAATTTATCATGAAATGAAGCAGTACGTAACTTGCATGTATTTAATTACAAAAGGCTATCTGGAGCAAAGAAAGTAATATGGATACATACGTACATACGTACATACTTGTATATGAACGCGAAGAAAACTACCATAAATAATTACAATATTTCAAAATTTTTTACTTGCGGTTAGTTTATTTAAAGATGAAAACAAAGAAAATTATTAACTTCGGTTTTTCGATTGAATAAGACCATTGGAAAAAAATAGAGATTATAACTAAATTTATTTCTTGTGCTGGACTTTTAAAGTGAGTAAATAACTAAAAATATTCCTTCACACTATTTGCTTAATTATCTGCTTTGATTGGTTTGATATTTTGTAAAGCCTTTCTCTGGTATTTAGAACATTTCGACACATACAACTCAAACCGGATTCATGCCGGAATAAATATTTTCGCATTGGTGTGCACAAATTTTTTTTCTCACTCTCATTTCAAAGTTTATCCGGAGAAAATACCATAAACAAGTAAAAAAATGCAAATACATAGAGAAAAGAAAAAAAAAACAAAAAATAAAACCATAAATAGAATAGAAAAGAAGAAGTATTGCAATGAAATTTCTCTAAAAGTGTAATGTTCACACATTTTTGAGTGAGGCAAATGCAAATGGAGTATAAGCAGAGCCAAGTACTTCAATTGTTTGTCGTTTATTAGTAGGCTACGTTGTTTTGGGGCCGAAGCAGACGGTGAAGTTCTAAACCAAGAAGCCGACTAGCAAGCCAAGCCATTGCCAAGATTCGACAATGCCAGGAATTTTGTCACAGTGAATTTTTGGCTTCAATTTAAAAGTTGCTTTTAGATAAAGCGAAAAAGAGTTATTCTTACCCACATTGGTTGCATTTAAATTGCTTAAGGCTGAACAAAATTCCTGAAGGCTTTTATATTTTTTCTGGTTTTTTTGTTTTAACATCTGTCAAACCAGCCAGTATTGTTTAAGACACAGATGCATTTTATTTTACTTAAAGTAGTTTACAAACTCTGTAGTCTTATGATAAAAGGTTATATTCAGTTTGTACAAATGTACGTAACAGACAAAAAAAAAAAATCGTGTCAGAACATGGGAATTTTTATGAAAGTGAAAAATATGTTACCAAAAATTTTTAAAACTATTTTAAAGAATAACACACATTCAATTTGGTACAAATCAAATCACTACAACTTATTTTGATTTTAGTTCCTGAAAATGTTTATCGAGACAAGGAATTACCAAATTGGGGTTTTCTAGTGTTGCTTGTATACGCGTTTTATCAAGATTTTTTTGCGGCTTTGAGGAATTCAAGTCCAAATGGAATACACTGTGTTATTATAGATGATATGATACAGTATAATCTAAATGCAAATTAAGTACAGAGTATTTCAACGTCAAGCTTGCCGGACTGCATCGCACTTTTATGACATCTTAAAAACTCTTTTAGTCAGTAACTTAACTGGGCGGCTAGTTGGCAGAGTACCAAATTTGTGTTTTTATGTTAAATTTGCATATGTACCAAAAGCAAGTTTATAATGATCAATTCTTCGGAAACTTTAATAATTGTGGCATATGGTTAATCAGCCGATTATGTTTTTTAATCGATTTAAATATTATTTTCAAGATTTTCTGACATCATTATTGATGTATGTATGGGATAATAGTTTTCAAACTTGCTATACTAGCTATACTACAGAAACATACACACCGTTTATGTGTACATGCATGTATGTATACGCACGGTATGCTGGAAAATATATTTTATTAACCCGCAAGAAGTTGCATCCGCTGATTCCTGCCAAAATAAAAAATAAAACTTTTACAATGCAAACGAAAAAAAAAAAATTGTTACGATACTACAACAAAAAACTTCTTGACAGAAACTTTTTCTATAATATTTATGACGAATTCGTATAAGGAGAAAAGCTAATAATAACTACGACAACATCTAAAATGCTACGAAGAAGAACATATTCACTTTTAAAGTATGAATTTGTGTGCACCAAGACGATCCCGAATTAGCCTAATTTTCGGAAGTTTTTTTTTTGCGTTTTTCTAGAATATGAGGTACTCTGAAGCTAGTGTCTCTCTAATTAAATTCTAGAGTTGTAACTTTATTGAGACTCTGTACAATAAATTGAGATTGAATTATTTTAACAACATTTAAATCTAACCATTTTGAGTCCAGACACCCCCGACATTTTTATATATTTTATCTATTTAAAAATCGAACCATTTTGTTTTCTTCGGATTAAAATCCAGTGTGAAAACAATATTATAAGGCCCCAGTTCGTTACTAATTGGAATTCTAATTACTTAAAGGTCGAACGGATACTCGACCTGAGAGACTTTTATATTAGGAGATTTTTTTTATTGTATTTATGCTTACGTGACTGGGATAAGGTTGAAGATTTTAGTGTAATTATTTACTAGCTTGAGAAGAGGGGACTGCATTTCGTGAGTAAAGAAGGTCAAACGCATTTCAAAGTAATTTAGCTGCATTCAGATTTGTGTAAAAATTAAACGCGACTCGATTTATCGCACCGATCATATAACATTGTTTATGGAACCACATTTCCTTTAAAAACTTCCATATACAATGGCAAAATTATATTATGTATAATAAATACTATGATAAAACATTAAAAAAATATAAAAAAGAGAAAAAAAAAAAAAAAAGCTAAAATCAAACTGAAGCGGATAAAACAAAATAAAAATAATCCTTCATTCTGCGGTGAATGTTGATTGCCACAGCAGCAATTGGGGAAATAATATGCACAGAATCCAGAGCACACACAGACAGACAAAATGCAGCACTATCCAAGGCATTGTTATATATGACAACATGCACATCAACGCATATATTATACACACATAAGTGTTACTTGGGTAAGCAGGCAGCCAGAGCCAGAGCCAGAGCAAGAGCCAGCGCCATAGCCAGTGATCGATGTCGTATTGTCAGTTTCATAAAAATGCAAACAGTCCAATTCAGTGAAGCACAAATAGGAATACAAAGTTAAGAGGAGATGCAACGGGAGGCAATGCCGAAATAGTGCAGAGATCCCAGTCAAACGTTTCGTGTAAAAAAAAAAAGCTTTTGTCAAAAGGCTCAAACTGCCATTCAAGCAGTTTTGCTCGTTTTTATACATTCGCATTGTGTGTAAATATGTTAAAAACAAGAGGCATCATTTACACTAGTAAAAACGAAGCTTCTATACTCTACTCTTTATTGTTTAACCTATGCTTGACATTACAGTATTTCTAAGTAGTGGTATAAATCCTTTTTTTAAATCAGTCATGTTCGTCTGACCGTTAAATTGTATTAGTATTAATAGTAATCTTTACCAATTTTTTATCTTTTTATGGTCTAAATGTCAAAACGATTTCACAAAATTGATTGACAAACAAACGGAAGAACATAATTGGACCCATTTGTCTCTGCGAGTTGGAGATAGAAATATATACGTTATAGTATCATATTTGTTACTTAAAAATAAATGTAATGCGTTTCAAACTTTATGACGGGGCTATAATACTATTCAATTTACGTGTGAAGAGTGTCATAACAAAAAAAGAGCTGACAAACTACGAACATTATAAAATGCAATAAATTAAACAATATCTGCGCCAAATTGCTGTCCTTCTGATATTTTTTTGTCCAACCTTTTTTCAACGCCTTGCCCATGACTAACCACTTTCATTGTCCTGATTCAGTTCGTAAATATTGTTGTTTTGTAAATGACACCACAAAAAGTTTCTGTTATCTTTTTTTTCTTTTTTTTGGGCAATATTTGCATGTTATATGTTAGTTTTCTTATTCGGATTGCTGTTTTTTAAATGTAATATTTAAACAGAGATCAATAAGATGAATTTAAACAAGAGAAAGCTTTTACTTTGGTAGAACCGAAGCTGTAATATCCGCTATACGGAATTTCAAGAAATATTTTCGGTAGATATCTTTTCACTTAGGAAATGGCTGGGTAAGTGTCAATTGTCTGATGCTACCCAAATTTGGATAGAAATTTTGAAAGCTGCAGTACCCGTCAATTGAAATTTAGAATAGCTTAAACATATATGAATGTCAGTAACGTAGGCATTATTTTGTAAAGTGTGGAACGGGCTGCGAGGAAGTCAATGGTCCAATACTACACAAGCATGGAAACTATGTTGGGAGTTTTGTTGGGTTTTGTTGTCAGATATTGGCAAAAATCAAATTAAATTTTATTGATGTAAAATTTTTATGTTGAACACTTAACAAAAAAAGAAACATTTACCATATTTTAGTATATTTATTACAACAAATATTAGACAACTTTTACAAGTACATAATGCAAAACAGATTTAAATTAATATTTCATTGAGGCAACCGATTGGAAATCACTCTTTTTTTTTTCTTTTTTTTTCTTTTCTTAAAAATAGAGAGTTGATTTAAGCACAATGGAGCACATTAGTCCATTTTGATTAGGAGGGTCCATTAACTCTTTTCGTAATGCTTTCAAGAATAGATCGATGTTAGAGCTGTTTTTTTTATTTTTTTTTTTTTTTTTTTAAGAAAATCAAATAAAAAGAAAATAAAGCAAAAGAATGAGAAAAACTCCACCAAACGAGAGATGTAACAAGTAAAAGCAACAATACAAGTCAACAAACTACCAGTACCAACAGTAACAACAACAACAAACTCATGCACAGCGTTTTCAATTGGACAAGTGCGTGTAATTGACCCAAATTGTGATGAAATTGCGCCAAAGGAGCACTTTTCTCCTACACACACAATCAAACACACACACACACACACACATGTACACATATAAACGCACAAACGCGTTTTGCGAGTAAATGCACACATAATGGATGAAGCTTGAAAGCATGGAAATAACTAGTGCCACTACTCAAGAGAAGGAACGCCGGCCGGAAGTCGACGGTAAAGCAACACTTTTCCGTATGCAATCAAGTGATTCACAGGCAAAATGCTGGAGTGAGGTGAATTATGAAACATAAAGAGGGTACAACTACAAAAAAACAAAAAAAAAAAAAACACAAAAATAGAAAAAAAACACAAAAATGGGAAACAAGGTTGATGAGTGTATGTATGTGTACATGTGTTACAATACAATCAAATATATGTACCTATGTATGTACATAAGCGAAAGGGTGAATTTTATTTTGCTTTTTATGTGTAGTCCATCCGGCCGGGGCATGGCAGCAAACCTAACCAACATCACCGAACCTAAAACGTAACGCAACTTAAGCTTAACATTTTTGCGGTTTACTGACCAAAAAAGCAAATTTTGCGCACTGATTGCATTTTCCAATGGTAGCAAGCAGCAGCAGCAGCAGTGGTAGCTTGTTTTCCAGTGGGAAATTTGTTAGCAATAGCAACTTCAATAAGCACTACAAACATACTAGACGTATGTACATATTTACATGCATCCATGTTCGCCATATAAACAGTCATGTCAAGGCAAAATAAAGTAAAGTTTTTTAATGGTGCGCCGCCTCTTATACTCGTTGTACTACTCGTATACTCGTATGTGAGTTTTAGAAGTATTGTTGCCAAAATTTTTCTGGACTTAATTAAAACAAAACCAGTTAAACATATACAATACACATACGTCAAGTGAACAAAAAAAAAAAAAAAAATAAATAAAATGAAGACGTGAACTTAAATTTGTATGTTAGCTTCCTCGCCTCTGTTTTTATTATGATTTGTTTATTATATTTTTGAAATTCTTGTCATGTAAATACTTAAAGTGAATCAACATATAAATTTAGTTAGGCATATTGCGTTTTACAATCGCTAATTAACACTTCGAATTGTTAACATTTGAAAACATTTTGAAAATGACCGTAAATATGCTACCAACTTAAACCAAAATAGCTGTTGTGTGGTTGAGGAGGTTAGTGGGAAATTCGTATTAATTTTTACATAAGCAGCCTTTCTTTGCAAATTGATATCTGTGTAAGTTTAAGTGGATAGTCTTAGTTCAAATTTTCTCTATTTTAAGTAGTCTTCGAGATAGTCTCACCGTGGGGTAATCCGAATTGATCGTTTAAGAAACCTATTTGCTGAGATGAGTTTTAGTTTTTTTTTTGAATTTTTCCAATATCTCCGGTCTCTTCTAATTTTCATGCATAGAAATATAAATTAATACCTACAGAAATATCTACGCTGATCGCCAATATTGATATTTATATATTAAAGGAACATTTTTAAACACACTTTTGGGCTACTTAAAAATTTGACTTTTTTGCTAAAAAGGATGTTTGGAGTTTTAAGGGGCCCATGCATTGCCCCTGCCTTCTGCAGCTCCTCTAGCTCTGTTCATGCTACTATGTATATGAAAAGAGTAAAATTAAAATATTGTACTATTCATATTGTACTACATACGTGCAAAGAATATAAAAATTCACCACAAAAACACCAAAATTGGAACGTAGAAAAATGTCCTGCTGCTCGATTTATGTATTTCGCGCCTTACTGAAGTTTTCCTCCACATGTGTACACATATAAACATATAAACACGCTTGTATAGTGCATACATATGTATATGTGTGAATGATATAAGAATGAATGTGGTCGTGTATTCAATTATTTGTGTGTGCGTTTGTTTCGCTTTTCGCATCGTAAATATTTCACAACTTGACCGTTTTTAAGTTGTATAAATTCTGAATCCAAAGTGTCAACAACACAAACTGCTGCTGCTGCTGTTGCTGTTGTTGTTGATTGTTGTTGCCTTTTGTAACGCCGCTGCTGCAAACAACGAAGCTGCAACACCAGCTGCAACAGCAACGTGAATGTTGATAAGCTTTATACGCGTTGCATTGTGTTTTAATTTTACCGGGGAAAAGGCTATTGTACGACATTGATGGTGTTATTGTCACCACTGCACTGCAGTGCAGTTGCAATTCACGCCATGTTACTGAACATATTTTATTTTCCTTTACACAACCATTCTAAAGCAAAAAGAATGGTCATCTTGATGCATGCGTCAAGCCAATGAAACAGATTTACAATACAAACAATAATAACTAGCCGAGTCGCAATAGCAACAAAGTTGTGGATTAAACTCACGATATGCTGACAGACAGCGTTGATAGTTTCTTCGACTTCAGCGTTTATTTCTTTAGCTTATTTTGTTCTGTACGTATACGTAATATTTAAGAAACTTAATTGGTTTAAAATGGCGAGTGGTATGGGATATTAGTCTAGACCCGGCATTTTCGATAATTAAAAACTTATATTCATTTCAGGTCTATGAAGTACACAATATTTGGTCTTGGTAGCCAAAAAAAGTTAAAATAGTTGCTCAATTAAAACCAGATTGGGATAAATTGTTTAGTTATTCGTACCGTATTGAGGATGGAAAAATATTTGATGTAAATCTATAAATATGTACATAAAATGTTACAATAATTTGGGATCCGTGGAACAATTTTGATATTGGATCGGATTGGGATTAAGTGTCACGCCCATCTCTAGTATAAACCTGTAACAACAAGTCCCATAGCTGTACCTTGCTCTCGAAAGACTGTTTAAAATGGTTAAGTTAAATCGTTCAACTTTGAAGTTTAAGAATATTCATTAGAACAAATATTTTATTTCCACTGTAAAATTTCTGGTACATCATAATTTGCATCGTAGTCTAAACCGTTTCTAATACTATTTAAATAGAATAAGCAAAACAAACAAAAATTTACACTGTATATGAAGAACACACCATGACCATACCATATCTACACAGTATCCTGCCTGAATTTCGTATGTACATTTGTTCGATCATTCACTTGTTCGCTTGCTGACACTAAAACTGTGCCTAAGTGCATATTTGCACATTACATAATAAATTTGGGAGCTTATTTGCATAGTTTTGGCAACACTTTTCGCCCATTTGCGGCATACAATTGCACAAGGCAATTTTCGAGGGCGAATTTTTTGAACGATGCTCGACGAACTTCTCGTTGTCGCCCCCGTGCAAACGTCGTCGACGTTCGCTAATGGAATTTTGTAATAAATTTGAAACTGTAAAGAAATGTGGTATGAAAGCTCGGGATCAGGTTGCATGAATTGCTGCGATGATGGTGGCACACAGGAAATGCTTTGGAAAGACTTTGGAAGTGCTGTAAATTTGTATAGAATAGCGCATCATCAAAGTGAAGTCATTAATTTCTTCATAGCATTGTTTATATTCTGAGTTAGTAAAATGAGCATATCAAAAACTAAATCGAAAAGAAACTTTTCAGTTTCAGTTTTTGACTAAAGTTTAAATGCAGCGCAAATTTAAATAATAGATTTACATGCTACTATAATATATTATATACTATAGTATATTCGCGCAGTACAGTTAAAATAGCAACAAGCCAACATTGCCACCAGAGCAACTTGTAACAACAAAAGACCAAAAAAGGAAAAAAAAATGTAACAACGTTTTCAACGAGTGTCAGTTGTCGCCGGAAGCGCGCAGTCGTCAATTGCAAAAGAAACTTTTAGTGGTTGCAATTTCTTCACGAAAGCTGAAGAAGTTTGAAGTTTGCCTTTACGAAAAAAGATGCGAAAAAAAAGCCTAGAGTCGTTGTAATGTAAAAAAATTATGACGATTTACAGATTTTTTCAAGATTGTACGATAATATGTGTTTTTAATATGGTATGAAAACACTAAAACTGGAGTAAATACAACTGGGTAATATTATTCGACCCTTTTTTAATAATAAATCAAAACTAGTTTAACAAATATTTAGGTTTTCATAACCAAAAGTAATCGGAACCCACAGGATTGCCGTCCCGACGCCCATCTCTACTTCTAAAAAGCGTAATATTTAATATGTTTCACGTATGAGGAAAAATGTAATACATAATAATCCAATCCATATCAGAAGTTAAACTGCCAAAGTTGTCTCAAACAAGTCATAGTAAAATATAGGCTAAGCTCCAAATCTATCTCATTTCTATCTTACCTTTGCCTTTCCTTTTCTTTGCTTTCCTTTTGCTTAGCTTTATCTCCTCATATCAAAGAGGCAAAGGACAATATTTGACAGTTTGTTACAATTAGAATTTTTCCAATTTAAACTACAAGTTTTGGAGCAAGAAAACTTTTCGCGAAGAAATGTCAAATATCCAAAAGATATAATATCGTTCTGTCCTTAGCAGCAAGTTCAAATTATATACCACACGACACGAAACTTTGACACTTTTTTCTGTCGCTTGCTGTTGCCAACTTTCGAAAGGCACATTGACAATGAAATAGTGGAATTTTTGAACAAGATAATAAAAAAGCAAATAACGAAAACAAAGGAGACAAAACCAAAAAAAAAAAAAAAAAAATAATGTACAACTTCAAGGAAATCCAAATAAATAGAATACATTTAGGCGTCAAAAAGTAGGCTTCAACATATCATAAAGTTACCAAATACTTATATAGCAAAAATAAAGTCGTTTGTCGTCGCCTGTAGCACGTTTCGAAGCACTTTGCATACAGCAAATATTTTTATACCAAAACAACACGAAAACTTGAAAAACACTGGTACGGGTACGGTTACGGATAAGCGGGGAGTAACTTAGCTCCTACCTATTGCATTGTGTGCAGAATGAAAAAAATAAATGTATAGTATGAGTACATTTTTGGAATGTTAGAGAACCGTGTGCAAGTCAGAAAGGAATCGGTGTAGTGTATACCTACAACTTTTTGCCTTCTGCTATTTCGTCGTCGTCGTCGTCAGTAAAAAAAAAACTAAATTCAAAAATATTCACAAGCAAAGCGCATCAATCACAAAAGAATTATGTTAGGGTAAACAAAAACATTTGTCATGACGCGAAAACAAAGAGACCAGACCAGTCGAAAGAATACAAGAACGCAAGAGGAACGGCAACGATGAAGTGTCAAGCATGAATGCAAAAGCAAAAGCACTGAGACGAAAGATTAGCCACAAGCAAGCGAGACGAGACAATATAACTCCTTCACAATAGCAGCCAGCAATAATAAGAATGAAAGCTAACGGATTGACGACATTACAAGCTGCCGAGCAACCCATTTTAAATGCTAATTCCTCCAAGTTTGGGTTCATTTAGGTAGTATGTGGTATGTTTTTGCTCTTCCAGAAATATAAATCTGTCTTACAATGCTATATAAAGCCAAAACCAGTACAAATAGTGCATGGATATTGTTAAAACTGTGCTCATGGTAGACAGGTGTGTTATATGCATTATGCTAGGAATAGCTAAACTGCATATATTTCAGTCGACTAGTATCATGATGCTATTTTAATAAGTTCCATTATTCAGCATCTCTCTCTTTCTATTTTGCTTAGTTATTTTGGTAAGTTTGGTTAGATATGTTCAGTATGAGAAGAGTGCCAAAAAATATGATTATTCTCTCTCTCTCTCTCTCTCGATTTATCGGATCCATGACCCATGAATCAACCAATATTTTAATACTGCATATGTTAAGAACTTTTGTAGTATAAAAACTTGAAAATAATCGAACGTTTTTTGAGCAACTTATTTGAAATTTAATACTCTTATATTATTTGGCATAGTACAACATAGAAAATCAATTATTTAATAGGAACTAAACTTTGTATACTATAAACGGGACTAAATAAAACTCATTTACACCAAAAGCAAAAACAAAAGCGGAACTTAACTTGAAGACTTAACAACTTATTGCATTTCAACATTAAACAGAACACAATAAACACCCACTATATAAATATGTACACACTATGTATACTTGTATATATAGTATGTATGTATGTATGTATGTACAATGTGTATACATACCAACAAGTAAAGAACTCACTCATTGCAATACAACTGCAAAACCAACTTATTGCTTTTTAAAGCGGAAACACTTAACGTTTAATTAAAATTTGTAATTACAGACAATAGCGCAGCAAGCAAAAAGGACGTTAAAAGCCGCCAATTGCAGAATGTTTATGTTGCGTAAGACATTCATATTAAGAAGTACAGACCAAGTTAAGTAAAGTTAAATTCATAATACTATACTATACTAAACTAAACTATACTATAGAATAAGTGATGCTTTTCAAATCTGAAGATTTTAAGTCCTCAACAAGTGCTGAGGTCTACTTTAGTTACGCAACTTATGGAAGAAAAGTTCGTAAATGTTTTCAACAGCAGATTGGTTCTTTCTTTTTTTTTTTTTTAGCTTCATAAATTTTTAACTCCGCAATTTTTATGATATGTATAAATTCAAAGAAATTATTAAATATGTTGTACTTCATTGTCATTCCAGAATTTAGTAAATCATTTTGTACTTGTAGCTGCGCATCTTATTCCTAGCTCCATTCCATGCCATTACATATTTTAGCGAGCGGACAAATATTTTCATCATTCCATTTTCGATTTTCAGCTTTTATACTTCGCTTTCGATAGCTTCAAGATTTAAATCAAACTCAAGCTATAGTAGGGTAGGTGCTTGTGACCTTTTAAATTGTCTGCGGCTATAGCTGTTTGGCATGGCAGGGCATGGCATGGAATCAATTTCTTTTGCGTGACTTTTTGAAAGTTGCTTACCAAAATGCATTACTCTCGTCACCTTCCATAAAATATTCATATTCCATTGTTGGTGAGTTGCAGCAGGAGATAATTGTATACAATTAAATTATATTAATTTTACATTGGCAAATCCTTTGATTAGCAGCACAGTTTTCTTTCACTTTAGTTTCCATTTAAATCATATTCGAAAATTAAACTTTTAAATGATTAATTCGATGTTAGGAAAACAGTCCGACCCCTGGTGAATGTGACCCTGTATATACTATATGTATGTAGTATACAAAACAAAAAATGTCCCTACTCTTGTGCTGTCCGCAGTGCAACGAAAAGCTCTGATTATTCCATTCATTGTGACGTGATGTATTTTTGTTCTTAAAATTCTTTTTCAAGATGCACTTAAATGCCTACTCATTATAAAAGTGCATTTTATGTTTTTAAGTATGTAGCATAACGAAAAATACAACAATCATAATAGCAAAAATAACTACATACAATATAGCAAAAAAAGCGAAGCAGAAGCAGAAGAACTTTATTCATTCTTGGCGCTATTGTTGAAAAACTTTCTAAGCAATATGTCAAAGGTTTGCAAAGTGTACACACTATACTATACGTATCCGTACAATACGTTTTTATTTATTTTTTTTTTTTTTTTTCAAAATTTTACCTCCTTTAACAGTACTGTTGGGTGCCGTAGTAGTAGTAGTACTGAACGATTAAAAATTCAAAAGGCTCAGCGACTTGCGTGCTTTTGTTGATGTTTTGAGTGGCGCACTTGTTTAGCAAACTGTTACAACAACAGCTTCAACTGGAAAGAACAAGCAGTTAAGTGTTGGCTGACGCCGGTTAGGTTGCAAATTTCGCATTAAACACACACATTCATGCAACTGGAACTATAATAATGTCGCGCTCGTACCTTTTCTCTCTTCTTGTTGTTGTTTTTTTTTTTTTTTTTTTGTTCCTTCTTTTATATTTGCCTTTGAGTATACTTGACACATGGAACAGTTTACGCAGCTAAACAACCATCTTTTAGTGTTCACCTCAAGCTTCCGATGTCGCCTACTTCCGTTCAGCTTCTAGCTACGCCGTAAGGTTGCATTTTTCAACATGTTTGGCTTTTTTTCTTTTCGTTCGTTTGCTTGTGTGTTCCACAGGATATAAGAAGTTCAAAATACTCTTGCCGTGAGAGTTCTGTACGCCTTGTCAAAGAGGCTACCATAGCACTTTACATGTCTTTCATATATGTAAAAATTATTACAAAACAGAAATAAACGTTTACTTCGGTAGAAGCGAAGTTTTGATAACTGTCACAAAATATTTTTGTGACAAAAATTCAAAAATTTGAGTTGACATACAAACTACCTAGGACCAAGGAAAGTTTCCGTTTCGAGTTTCATCTCAATATCTTCAAAACTGAGCAAATGTATCGACACACGTCTCGTAGAGCTGATCAAGATTATATCTATGTATACTTTATATAGTCTAAGATTTATCCTTTAATGCGTTACAAAGTTTCTGACAAAATGATAATACCCGTTCACCCTATGCGTGACGTATATAAAGAATGTAAGAAAAATTGTCTTCAAATAAGTCTTTATGAAAAACACATGTGAACATTAAATAGATAAATAGTTTATATTGGTTTTATGTCGCTGCATAGATTTGATAAGCTTAGAAGTTATAAATTAGGACAGGAAATATATAGTAAAAACTTATGTATTCATGTATTATTTCTCCTACTAAAATAGTATCTAAACTTTTGGGTTGTAACGAGCCATATATTATTCTTGATCAGCATTGCCAGGGGGCTATAAAAGACAGAGCCAAATATTTGAAACATATACTCTCCTGAGCCATCAAGTGCGAACTCATTAAAGGTTTTCCTCTGATCCAATGCTCCCATACAAACCAACCACAAAATTTAAAGTTTATGTATGAATACTTTTTGGTATCTTAGTCTAGAGACTCTTAATTTGTCACGGATTATGCGAATGTTAGTTCCAAACAAATATCCTAATGCAGGTTAGACCAAAAACATTGTAGGTATACCCCCAGGATTCTTTAGACAGTAAAATGTATTACGATAATTGATATGTTGATTACAAAATAAAAGGTAAAACAGTTCATTTAAGATTTCCTACAGTTACATTATCTTAAATCGGCTTCTTAAACTACGCTTCTAATAGTTTATAAAGTTTTTCATGTGTACATATCTGCGAGTATCTTCTATATACACTCGGTATATGCAATTGTAATAGATTTTCATATGTATTATAACGTGAAATTTTCTTTACCTTGATGAGCGGTGATACTATCGACTAAAAGTAGCCTGATGGAGTACAAACATTGTATTTAGTTTCGTTTGTTTGCCTTTTCGGGCCAAACTCATTTATATGCAAATTTTGCCGACTTTGTTGTTTAACAATATTTGTTTCTTGGCAATCTACATGCATAAGCGTATCTGTCTGTCTGTCTGTCCGTCCGCCCGTCTGTCTATTTCTACTATACACATTTAAAAGCTCTCTATATGTGAGCGTATGTGTATGCTTATATAAGCATGACTTTGTACTCATGCATGTTTAAATTACTTGGATATTGACAGTTTGGGAAAATGATTATTATGCACTTTGAGAGTCGATTATGCAGAAAAGATGAAAGAAGAACTTCGAAAGAGAAATGAAATGGTGCCATAAACTATTTAATGGAAACATTTAAAGTTAAATTGTAAATATTAATGCATACTGCCAAAACAATTTTCTAGTCTAGAAGTATTGAACGGCAACGCAGAAAAATGATTTTGATTTTGTGTCTTAATACAAATTTGCTCAATAACTTAGTACATATGTTTGTATGCGTGTATCTATGTACATAAGTATCTATGTACGTATGTATGTATGTATGTGTGTGTGTGCACTATTTGTTCGGATTTATCTAGTTTTTGAAATTTTTAATTTCGTCCCTAATACGATTATTAACAGTTGACGGGGCACGACGTTCGTTCGTTTGTTCGTTTGTTCATTCAGTTCTTGGCCATAAAAATGACCAACGTGTGTAAGCCACGTTTAACACTTGGTTTAATTTTAGTTAACGAAAAAATTGCACAAATACTGAGATAGTCACAAATTACTATGTTGTAACAAGCTCGTTTTACTCAAAGTTTAATCTAAACCCAGCGAACAAAATCAGGGTAAAAAACACAAAACTAAAATGTTTTACTCCAAAGTTGCAAAAAACTAAAAACAAAAAAACAAAAAATGAAAAGAAAAAATTGTCACAAAGCGCAACGAAGCGTTCAAATCGCTTAAATATCGCAATGACTGCGAGATTAGAGCAGGAGCTAAAGAGAAACCCAGAAAAAGGAGGCATACGAATGAGTTTTGCACTGATTTTTGTTGAATAGCTTGTACCCACACCATACCACTCCACCCCACCCCACCCGCTTCAACTAAAGTTTAGTTGAGTATGAAGGCGGTACAGCTGCTTGTTCACTTAGCTGCTCGCTTGATCGCTTCGTTGCACGGACGTTAGCTAACAGTATCCAAAGTCGAGAAATATAAATGAGTTTCTCGGTGCTTAGTATAGCATTTAAAAGTGTATAGTTATTTTTTTTTTTTTTATTATGTACCGTTACATCCCTGCACCGTTATGGTAAAAGGGTATATCAAGTTTGTGCAAATTATAAATCCAATAACATATATATTCTTGATCAACATTAAAAGCTAAATTTACTCAAAGTGAATGTTATTTCAGATATTCTTCTGAAAATACTGATTTCTCTTCCTCTTATCGCCGATAAAAATTCGTCACTGATTTCTCTTCCTCTTATCGCCGATAAAAATTCTCCACATTGTTGCATCTATGTGGAGTACAAAGAAATTATTTAGTACATTTTACTGGGATCAGATCGATATACAATTGTATAAAAAAAAAAAAAAACTGCGAGATATTTATTATGTATAGTACATGCCATTATGTACGTAAGTTGTACGTAATAATTAAAGCGGAAGTTTTAAGATACATATTTGTATTCATTTCATATTTTACTATCGTAAATTTGATTTTGTCAGAATTTTAAATGAAATTTTATTAATTGCAAATTGTTTTATACAAATATTTACAACGAAAATCAATGTTAGACATGCAATGTTGTCTGCTAATATGAGATCACGTGTATCAAATAAAAATTAATTAATTGTACACGTAAATTAATACATTTTAGTATAAATAGAACTGAGAATATAATTTAGAAAATAGTTTAAATAGTTCAACAGCAACTGTAATACTAAACTAAAATACTAAAATTGTCAGAATGCACAAATTCAACAGTTTTATAATATTTTCAATCCTAATTGCTTTGAGTACCGTAAGTAAGCTGCCAAATAAATTACAGGACAAAAATTAATCTATAGTTTGAAATTTTCAAGTCCTACCCAACTGAAAAGCCCGATGATTCGGAAATTGTTGACAATTGCATGGAGAAAAATGGCATAGCAATCGAAGAGATGAAAGACTTTGATACATTAGTAGACAATCTTAATATAACAGATAGCGACTTTACCAAATACAAATGTTTTACCTACTGTTTATTCAACGATTCACAGTTACTTGACTCAGATGGTAAAGTGGATTTGCAGGCATTAGCGGAACGGGAACCGATGACAGAGGAGGAATATTCAATAGTTGTTGAATGCAAGTCGCAGCACGATAAAGAAGATGATCCATGCGAATACAGTTTTCAAATGACAATGTGTCTTGTTACAGAATTGCTTTCCAAAATGGGAGAGAACACAAATAAATAAATATCATGAATGATTCGATTTTATTTGTAACTCAAATTAGCTAATAAAATATATAGAAGCATGCCTATTTAATTTATTTTATTTAAACTTAACTTTAATTTAACTAAACTGTTTACAATTATTGAAAATACGATTCGGTGCAGTCGAAACACGCAACCGAAATCTTTATAGAAGGATTGACTTGACACAGCACTGCCATTGTTGCTTCTCTAGTGGTGCTGTTTGTTGCACTTGTATAGTACACTCAATTGCAGCTTGCCTCATTATCTATTGATTCTTTATTTTGACAATGACACTTCAACCGGAGCGAGCGAAAGCTTATCATAACGAGCACAATAAGCAGACCGGTTTTTAATGGTGTCAAGTGTCAGTTATTTTCAGTGAGTTCAGTTGTTGCAATGCTAAACTTAAAAGCATAATTGCCGGTCAAAGTATGCAATTTATTATTATTATTTTTTTTTTATCAATATTATGATGCCTGTCTGGAAGTCTACTCATTTATTTATGCTCAAATGTCAATGTCAATGACACTCTCAGACTTCATCTACTATCCATACATATAAAATCATAAAAACCTTAATGCTTTACAATTTTCACTAGAAATACTAGTGTTACCCGATTCACACTATGCATAACAGTTATATGTAAAAAGTATAGAACGATGTTATTCACAATAATGGAGTAAAAATTGCGTTAGCTGTGACGAAACCGTATTCAGCGAATAGCTCACAAACTGTGTAAAACTGAAACCGTCAAAGACTAGTAAAATTTTTGGTGCCTAAAAAAAGATTTAGTAACTTGAGCTAAAAGCACAATATATGTCACTGTAAAACGCAAAACGCAAAATTTCACATTGTAGCCAGTCGCAATAGTCACGATGCTAAAGTATGTAGCTGTGTAGAATGACAACAATAAGAAGTGCCAACAGACACATTAAAAATCTCTAAACGCAGGGAGAGAAACTGAATAAATACGCAAACTTGTTGGACTGAGAGGTATCCTAAAATGGCACAGTCAGAGAAAGACAAGCAAACAGGAAATGCATTTACGCTTTATCAACACTTGCATTGGCACGCCATTTTGAAACTCTGGCAACTAGCATAAGCGGATATGAATGGAGAAGGCACAGGACGAAAGGTAAAGAAAAGAGAAGCGAGAAGAAAAGCATTTCTCTGTCAAACACTATTGTCTAAAGCTCAGACCAAAATTCATAGAAAAGAAAAAAATTAAAAGAGCAGCCCAGAACGAAATCCTTACTGCAATTGCACAAAATACTTAAAATACTTTCGGTGTAAGCCAATGACTACTTAAAAGGCGTCGTTCGTAAGCAAAGTCCATTTGTTCGTCTGTCTGTCCTTCTGTCTGTCAGTTGCTTAGCTAGTTTGTGTGGTTTTGCCGTGTTTTAACGCAATTTAGTTGTTGTCGCTTTGCCCATTGTAAATTTAAGCCACTGCTTTATTTTTTTCCATTTTTTTTTTTTTGCACCGATTTCTTTGGAAACGCTACGCTAGCATTTTGAAATTAATAATTTAGAAAAAAGTTTTTGATCGTGATTTTTTTAATAGTATTTAATATAATAGAATTAAATAGCTACAATACTGTGTGTTTAACAGTCCAAGATCTGGGTATCTCACAAAATGAAATACCCAGTCTTGATAATCTCCACGTATAAGCATACATGTACCAGTATAACGAAAAAGAACGCTAAAGTCGAGTATACTCGACTGCAAGATACCCAGTAGCCAATCTTTATGTACCTTAAGCTAAGACCTATCTTAGTACTATATTTCATAGTATTGAATTTTCATACAAAAACTTAAAAAAATTTGGTTATATTTGTATGGAGGCTATACCTAAAATTTGGTGACAGACGGATGGACAGTCGGACATAGCTTGTTCGACTCCCCTTACTTTATTGGGTCTACTTAGCCTCCTTCTGCCTAATATACCCTTCCTTCTTAATATACCCTTTTACCCATCGGGTAAAATAGATAATAGTGGATTTTTTTGCAACAATGCAGTAGTAGTTTAAACCAGCTAATTACTGTTGGTATTTTACTTTCCATTTGAAGTTTACTTTTGTATCTTTTTTTTAAATAAGTGGAATCTCCTTAAATAATATACAACTGGAGTCATGTCATGTCTTAAAGATACAAAATTTTGATGTAAACAGGCAGAAATACATTTCACCAAAAAAAAAAAAAAAAAAATGGAAAATAATTATCAACCGAAACATTTTTTATATAAAATACATATATTTCGGCATATCATTACGGGGTCGAGAGCGAATCCGCTACGTGATGTTAGTGTGTATACACATATATGTACATATGCATGTATGTATGTAAGAACGCTGCTTGTATGAATGTAAAAAATAATTTTGCTCCTGTCGAATAATTGTTGCTGTTGCTGCTGTTGTTCTTGTTCTTTCCATTGTTGTTATCGTTGTTGTTCTTATTGTTGTTGGCTTCTCTTGTTATTACAATTTACATGCAATCTGTGTTATATGTTTTTCTCAGTTTTCTATTTTTTTTTTTTTTTTTTTTTTTTTTTTTTTGTATTTTTTGCCTGCTTACAATGCACTTCCGCAGCTTTGTACGAGCAAGCGAGTGTTGACATATTTCACGCGTACACAAAAAGTAATAATGCAGCAATGCTACAACATCAGCATTGACAACAAGAACGACTTCTTGTCGCCGACAACAAGTGAGTCGTTTGACATACCGCTGCTGCTGCTGCTGCTGCTGCTGCTGCTGCTTGTTGACAATTCAACATTTTTTCCCACTAATGCACAAATACACACTACACACTACACTATACTATACAATACACCTATAAAGGAGTCAGACGACAGGCAAACAAATAAACCAAACTGCTGAAGAAGATAACTTTAAAACGCATTCACAAACCCAAGCTGAACTTATTTACAGTTTTGCACACGGGTAAAATAACGGTAACAAACAGCAAAAACAAAGTGACAACATCCGCTACAATCCATGTAACCATTCTTCAATCCCCTACCTACGAGTATGTATGAAGAAGTACACAAAAAATGCGGAAATGTTATTTCCTACATTTCATGTATGCCAAACTACATATTTCTGTTTTGTATTGTAATTGCTTTTAAAAATAATTATAGCAACAAAACTTAGATATGCATTAGGTATGAATTGGTATGTAAATGTATGTAAATTGATTATATTTATATGTTATGATTATATAATATTTTATAATAAATAAAATAAAATAAAAGCTGAGCAGTTCGATACAAACGTGTTAGACATGTTCATTTAAGCGTAAATTTATAACCATTTGGTTTGGCTCCCATAATGCGAAACATCATTTATTATAAAACAAAACAAAACAAAAAAAAAGCATTATACAGATATTATGTATACGTACAAAAAAGAAAACAATTATAACTATTTTATTACTGCTTATTTGTTACCATTGTCATTGTGTGCTGTATGGGTTTCTCTCGTTTTTTTTTTATTTGCATCGTTCGTTCTGTTGCATTGCTTTCAATTTTTGAGTTGCAAAAGTGTTTACACAGCAGAGATCGCAAAAAGTGCAGCATACACTCAGGCGCGTCGAAGAAGAAAATTAAAAAAGAAAAGCTATAAATCATTTACGCAGTGCATGTCAAGCACACACGTAAACTGAGGCTCACATAAATACAAAGAAGCATAAATCAAGTTGTGCGATGGCGAAATATAAAATAGGAGTGTTGACGACGATATCACCAACGTCACAAAACTTGCACTTTTACTTCTTTACTCTCAATAAACTACGAAACGAAAACATCTTCGGTGTAAAGTGAAATGTCTTCAATTAAAGTATTCTCAAAAAAAGTTAAAGTCAAAAATCAAAACATTTTTATACTTATCGTCTATTTAAACTTGAACGAATTATTTAAGTATTTAGTATTTTAAGTAAATTGATATGGAATAAAATATGAAAAAAATACTCCCAATTTTAATTTAATTTTTGTATTTTTAGCCAAATATATGAGATTCATATATGCACTTATATAATTATTATATTATAATATAATAATTTTGTGTGACCGGTATTTGGGTTTTATCTCTACCAAAGCTTAAATTTATTTTTCTTGTTTTCTGTGTCACTTAGACTTAACTTAATTTAAATCGAAGCAATTTCCACTTCAGATTTACAAAATTTATTTAATTTTGTTCGAAAAGAGAAAAACTAAATAAGAAAGTTGAAGCAGAACGGAAATACTAAAAAAACAATTAGCAATACATAAAGTGACAAGAAATATAAATATTTGAAAATATTTGAGTAAAAAGAGATTTTATTAACTTAACATAAATATTTTAGATACCACACAACGCTTCACAAGTAAACTGTTTGTCACTTACAAAATTAAATTTGAAGCAATAAACAATATATTGATATTTCGTTAGAGAAACCTAAGTGTTACTTGTATTTGTATAGTTTATTATGAAATAAATCATATATTTTTGATTTCTCTTCTGTTGAATTATACGTATGAATAAGTGCTGCGAAGATGAAAATACACTCTCTGTTGTTGGTACTCTTTGGAACAATCAAACTATTAATTATTGCCGAAAAAGTATTAAATTCAGTTATATTGCAATTAAAGCAAAAAAAAAAAAAAAAAAAAACGATAAAAAATTTAAAAAGTTTCCATTTCAGTTTATATCTTAAAACGAATTTTGGTAGCTGTAATTTGTTTAAGTTTTATCAATATGGATATCCAGCATAGCATGCACGATTGCTTGTCATTTTCAATAATGCGCCAATTAAATATCTTTTGACAAGCAATGCAGCAACAAAAACAACAACAAGAACAACAACAAACACAGCCAACTATAGTATAGTATACTATAGCAACCAAGTAAATTTAATAAAAACCAATAAACCTTAAAAGCCACCCAACTCGCTACTATGTACTACTATGTAGTATATAGAGTACAATATTTACTGTTCGGTGCGTTAAAACTTAAAAAGCTTGCAACTGTTCGACCAAACGACCAACCGACCGTCCGTGCGTCCGTCCGACCGATGAATGTAACTCCCCTGTCAGTGGACGTCTGATTAAATGCATTTAAATGTGTTTTCATCATAATTATGAATGCATATTGTAAATATGCATATGCATATGCTTCTAGGTTGCAGAATCGATACCGTTTCCACTGTCATTCCCCGCCCAACAGCCCGTCCCGTAATGCGTTTCTCAATACTCTTGCTTTTGGGTTTTCCGGCAGCTTAAGTGCTTTAATGACTTTAATTATGTTGCATGCAATTATTAAACAAACCAAAGAGCGTTGGTTGACCCAGGTTTAATTGCATGAAATGCACGAAAATGATTTAATTAATAAGTAAAAAGGGTGCAACATTTTTTAAGCATATTATTGAGCTAAGTATGCGCCATAAGTAGGCTTCGAATTTTTAGAAAGCCAGAAATTCGTTTGCTGAATTATGGAAATGAGCCGCAACAACTGCAACATTATCGCATTAAATGCGACATATACACTATACATATGTGCCTATGGTACCATATGTACCTAGCACCAAACATAAAAAAATTATGCATACATACACTGTACTGTGTTGGCAGTTCATCAAAGTTACTCTTATCACTTTATTTGCATCAGTAGTTTATTTAAATTGAAATAGAAAGCAAATCACGTCCGAATTTTGAGAAAAATTTGGTCAAAGTCGTTGAAAAAATAAACATTATAAAAAATAAACCTGTCATACAGCTCATACGTAAGCATGTCCAAAAAGCTACTTAACAAGAGCGCTCAAGAGAAAACGATTTTTCACAAGTGTCTCAGAAGCAACAACATAAAATGTTACTAGAATTCACAATTAGTTTAAACAGGATTTCAAAAGAATGGGTACTTTTAATACCTATAATAAAATATAATGCTATGAGTATTATTACTTAGTTTAAATTATTTCATTCACTTTATAAATGATGCTTTCTCGTGTCGTTTTGTTCTTAAAGTTTTATTAAATACTCATGTTCAATAGGAGAAATAAATTTTAACACGTCCATTAAATCTTTCCTCATCTCTCATGACACACGACAAAATTTTTAGAAGTCATATTTTGGCACTATGCAATAAAATATCACATTTCTTTCTTTTTTATTTTGTATTTTTCGCCTGTGTCCAATATTTTTTCGTTCCTATTTTTCGTACACTTTTAATTTGCACAGTAAACTGAAAAAAAGAAATGATTGCCTATTTTTAGTTAATTAAAGACGTACAACACGTGTGAACAATCAAAATGGCCAGCCCCCACAAAAAAAAAAAAAAAATGAAAAGAAGAATTGAATGAAAAAAAGGCAAAGTGTATTGAAGTGCTTTTTCAAAGTCCAAATTACAAAAGTTGGGCAAGCGATTGAAAATGGCAATTTATAAAATCCTTTGAAGTATCGAAAAATCAGTAATTGTAGTCAAAAAGTGCAAATTGATTGCAGTTGATGAAAAAAGGATAAATATAAAAGTGCATGAACGAATGAGTAATTGAGCAAATGAATGCCAATTTTAGCAATTTGATGTTAATTTATTTTTTTAAATAACTGAAAATCTATTTAGTGGAATATACTATATATGTGTATGT
Organism: Leucophenga varia; assembly: GCA_018903435.1. NCBI lineage: Eukaryota > Metazoa > Arthropoda > Insecta > Diptera > Drosophilidae > Leucophenga > Leucophenga varia. The sequence continues at coordinate 1,852,941 of JAEIFJ010001617.1, forward strand.
ATATTTAAGTATCATTTTGAGTTACATTGTAAAATAGTAAATATTAAATTGTAAATTATAGTACGTTCGGGGATTCAGATAAAACAGAAATGAATTTAAAGCAAACTCTTAACAGAAGTGTTACCAACTTGATTAATAAAGGAGTTTTGGTATCGAACTACATTTTGTATGTTTTGTTGGGTACCTACATAACAAATTACGTAATTATCATCTCTATTAAATTGGGTTACTAATTATAACACATTTTTTATGGAAAAGTTGTAACAGATTTCTTGTTGTAGTTAATTTTAAAAAGGAATTATTTATATATCTATGATGCTTAGCAAAATCTCTTGAGAAACCGTATCTTTCACGGATTTAAAAGATTGTAAACGACTCCATACAATACAGTCTCCAGTGCGCAGAGAAATAAACAGTCATAACAATATTAATGCTTTTCAAGAATATTGTATTTATATGCAGTCCACACAATACATACATATTTTTATCTGTTAGATAAATTTCTGCAAACCTAATATACCCATTTACCCTATGGGTACAGCATAAAAAAAGAGTCAGTAAAATAAACTTAGCTAAAGAGAAGAAGAGAAAAAAATTCGAAAACATCAGTAGGAAGTAACAAGTCAAAATGAAAAGCTAAAGTTAAGTTTGCATTTTCTTTTTTTTTTTCCAGTTTTTAATGCATACTTTAGTTTCTATTCATACAATTTTGTATAAATGTGTGCTGTATTTTCTTCTGCATATCCTGCAGGCGTTAGCTTAGTATCCGTTTGCTTAAGTGACTTTATAACCGCAGCAGAGTAGTACAGACTCACATTTTACAACACCTTATTCATATATTTGTTTTTACTTCTTTTTATTTCATCTATGTACGATACCCAACACTCAAAAGAAAATCTACATCAGTGTTACACTCCACTTTATGACGCTAACACAAATGCAGATTGTAAATTGAAAGGGTATAATATATGCATTTAATAGTTTGTAACGCTTCAAAAGAGTTATATGTACATAAAGAATGTACAACCAAGTCATTCAGTCTGTCTGTCTATCTATCAAAACAACTTCTCAATTACGGAAATTAACGTTCACTTGAAAACAATTAAATATAAAAATTAACTATTAATTCCACTAAGGAGCAGGAGTTTCACACAAATCCACTAATCAAGGACCATCGATTACGTATACGCTGAGACAATCCCTTCTGTCTACGCTCTTCTGTCTATCCGTATCCGTCTGTCTAAATATAACAAATCTATATACTTCAAAAATGTATAAAAAATACACTCAATATTATAAAATACGAAAAAAAGGTATACGGAGTAAGTGTTATAGTGGCAAACCAGATTGTGTGATAAATTGCATGACACGATGAACAATGACCAAATGGAAAATGGAAAATTGAAAATTTAAAAAGTCACATTGAAGAAACTTTCAACGACGACTGAACTGATGTACTTTCATTTTTGTTTCGTTTTGTTGAACGGCATTGGTTCGAGACTGCGGACTGTGAAGAGTATAGAGTGGTCTATTGTACCGAAATGAAAGTTCATTCTTTACTCCTTTGCTGTGACAATAGCTCCAGGTAACCTTTTTATTCTATTATTTTTCTTGTTCATACAGTTTTGTAGTGATTCTTTCTACTTTATAATATTTTAAATCCACAAGTAGAAAGTTTGCCTGTTGCACGCGATTACATTAAAAATAAAATGGCAAAATGCTTAAAACTGGGACACATAACAAGAAAAAAAAGTGGGAAGTTGCTCTTAAATTTCCATTAAAATTGGTCCAACAGAAAATAGGTTTGTATCTGTTCTAAATCATTATGCAACAATATTCAAAAGACATTCATGTCCTTTTTCCATTGTAATCTTCATTAAAATCAATTTCAACACTAAATCTATTCGTATAAAACTCATTAATAAAATATCTGTATGTAAGCAACGTAGATGAACTACGACGAGTATATTTGCAAGCTGACATACTAACACCTTGCAAGGTGATACATATTTGTTGAAAAAGTGCTATAAGCGAGAGTAAAGGCGTAAAGTAAAGAAAACTTTGTTTAACAAACTAATTTAGAAACAAGGAAAAATATAAGCTTAAGTGTAACCAAAGCTTTAATACCAGATACAAAAATAGTAGTCGTACTCGTAATTACAAAATTTAGGACCATTTTCAAAATGTTAACTAAAATTTTAATGCAACTGTTAAAATGAACTGTTAAGCATACTGGATTTGACAATAAAAAGTTAACAGTGTAAGAACACTCTGCTATTTTCAAAATTTTTAAAATGTTAAACTTGCTGTCACTTTTAGTTAAAACGCTTAAGGCTAGCTTAGTGCTTAAAAAAGTGAAAGCGATCTATAGCTTTAATTATACATTTAAGGCAGTGATAGGTGATAGCACAGTCCAGGTAAGATAATGTAAGCATGGAAGTATATCTTCAAAACTGAACGAATGAAATGCGCAGTACCAAACTATCCGTATTCGTTTCGAACTATATGCTCAACTTAAATTGTATAAACATTCCTAAAGGAAACTAAAACATAGGACCTGAGCAAATCGCTTTTTATCTTTTGAAATATATTTTTAACGATCCAATTATCATCACTCAAAGTTTAGTCACATTTTGGTAAGCTACTTAGTATGTCTTAAAATTATATTTTGCTACACACAGATTAAGGTAAATTGAACCAAAATCATGAAAATATTGAAAGGCGCAAAATTTAGTTGATTTTAAGCTGATTATCATAGAAAACCTGTCAAGCACTAATTAAAAGAACCCTCATCAAAAGAAGCAATTTTAATTTAATCAGCTATTATCCCTTTGGTTTCTCATTTCAAACTTGGACAAAATGTTTCCAAAAAGAAGAAATTGCAAATCACACACGTTTATATTGAATGTAATTTTCTTAGCTCAGCTCAGACTATTTCATATATATTTTGTACAAGTATATTTTTTAGAAGGAAAACTACTCGCAATGAATAATTTACAGCAACTTTTCTTCAGCTTTTTTAATTAATTATTTTTTTTTAAAGAAGATGAGCCTGCTCCATTTTCTTTATTAGCTCACGTAATCAATCAACTTTGATTAGTATTTGAAGTGCACATATTTTTCATATGTAACACGCTAATCTTAGTTAGTTTTCTCGGACCGTACTTTCTTCTTTTTATTTTGCTGTTTTTAAGAAAAAACTTCATTGCAATTTTTTCTTTTTTCGAACTTATATGTTTGTATGGGCGTGTGTGTGTGTGTGTATCTTTTGCTGTTAAGCGAAGGAAATCAATATATCTTGATGTTTGATAAAAGTAAAATAAATTATATTGCTCGTAAAGTGAAAGTGTCAAATGACCAGCATTGAGGAACTGTAATGCCTATTTCCACTGCTTTTACTTACAACGAAAAATTAATGAAATGAAATGAAAAGATATCTTTCCACTAAGCTAAGTAAAAAAAGACGATTGGCAATTTGTCGATGTGCTTTACGTGAAGGAAAATCGAAAAAAGAAAAAAAAAATATATCAAGTTATAATTCAAAACCTAATCAAAAAATTATTTATAGTAAAGAGAATAGCTCAGTTTCGGTCTAGTCTAAATTTTGGCAACACCGAAACACAGTCCAATTCAAAATCAGAATTGGTTAAGAAATTAACTGAATCGATTTGAGATTAAGCTGTTCAAATTTAATGAAACTACAACGAATGATCACTACCAACAATATCATTAGCTTACAGCAAAGATAGATTCGCAGGAGCAAATGCCAAATTCAATTGCCAAAAGGAATAGCTAGCGTATGGATGTTTTTATGCATATTTTAAGTACCTCTCAATAAGATCTAAAAAGTAATTTGTACAAACTTATTTTCTACACACAACACATGCATACTATATGTGTGTATGTTGCTGCCAAATGGCGATATTAAGATTAACCCAGACCATTTTCAAAATTCATAAAACATAAACGAAAAAAAAAGTTTTTATAATTGCTGATAAAAAGTCTTCATACTCGTATATACCAAATTTTGTATCTTTATTTATTAAAGTCTTTTTTCTACTAAATTGGATTATATTATCGAATCGAATCGGAGACAGCTTACTATACGACATTCAAAAACTCATTTCAATTTATTCCTTACTACTTTTGTACATAATTAGTTTCGCTGGTTGATATTAAAATGATAAAAACAACATTAAAAACAAATATCAAATTAAATATATAAAACGCACTTGACCTGCAAAGCTCAAAAGCGCCGCTAAATTATAATTAACTGCGAGACGAGAGGGCGCACCGTGTCAAAGGAAAAGAAAAGTTTGGTCATAAAACCAACACTTACAACAAAATCAACGACCATGTATATGGGAAATCCCTACAATGAGGACAATAACAGCCACTATACAAAGCAAGTGGCAACAAACTAATTTCATTACCAACAGCTGCTACTCTGCTTCTACTACTGTTGCCTGATGACAACACAACCTTACCACCATTCTTTTTATCGTACTGCTGCGTCACTTGAATCCTGTAATAATCCTTGTAATAATAATCATCAACTCGACAAATGTACGAACGAATAAAATGTCGGATCGGCAACATAGCAATGAGCAGCAACTGTGACAACAGCGATGAGGATGTTTGTCTCCATCAGTTTGCTCGCTGATAATAATGAGCACAAAGAAAGGATATTTTTCTATATTTGCAACTTCTGCACATATTCAGTATAAGTATTGCTGAAAGTACGGTAAGTGTATGTATGTGTGTGTATGACAGAAGCTGCTGTGGCAACAGCAAAGCAATTGGCATTACAAAAATAGAACAATTACATAAAAACAACAAAACAAACGCAAGCAAGATATGAAGATAAATACGAAATACGAAATAGGAAAAGAGAAAAGAGAAGAAGAAGCACAAGAAGGCTATAGTGCACAACAACAAATTGAAAATAAAGTTATGTAACAAAATGTCGCACCGGAAATGAAACTCACAGCATGAAACAGCAGCAACAGCAGCAGTAGCAGCAGAGAAACAAATGAAACGGAGCGTGCGAATAAATGAGAGGGGTATGAGGGGGTTGGAGAAGCGAGCCTTTAAGTTGAGTTAGGATATGGAGTAGTCGCATGCAAGCTTCATCGGTCGTACGGGAGATATGAAGGTTTTGGCCTGTCTGACTTTGCCGTTCAAGCACCATCACAATCACAATCACAGCATCTCAGTCGTGCTCGTTCGACTTCGACTACGACTTCGACTGGCATCATTGCTTCGCTTTGCAATGCGCACAATTTCCTTCACTATCCCCAACTATCACTACTTTTTTTTTTTTTTTTTTTTTTACTGAGATTGCAATAGAAATTTTATTTGTTACAGAATAAACTTCATGCCTTTGTGCGCCATGTGCAAAGTTTTTAGGTTCAATGAAGTCGCATCTGTTGTCTCGGTTTTGATGCTACTACTATTGCTCGCGAGCAGAGTAATATGAAACACATAAACCTAGAAATGCCATGTTTATTTCGATTTGCTAAGGAAGTCTCTTTTGTCTTTTTCTATATTTTAAGCTTTGTACACTTCACACGTATTGTGAATGGTATTATAAAATTGTCGTTAGGTTTACTAAGCATCACAGAATACTATAAACTCGACAAGCCGAATTGAATTAGCTACTGTACACGTGTCTGTCTTCCACTACTGATATAGTTTAAAATTCTCTAGCTGAAAGGTGCTTTTATAGTCAAGGGCTTATTATGAAATATATAGAAACATATAAAAGTATATTTATCAAAGACGTAATACCTTTCAAGAAATAGAAACGGAACAGGTGATTGATTTTAGGCACTTTTTTTCCGGTTTTCTTTTGAAATTAATTTATATTTTAAAAATAGAAAAAGATCGGAGTATATTGCAGTTTTTGAACTTTGTATACTAATCGCAAGCGCTTCTTTCATCTATGGCACATTCTCCAAAAAAAAAAAAAAATGGTTGTATTTCAATGAAGGTGAGGGCTCAAATATAAAATTACTCGATTCAAAAAGAATAATTAATTGATTAATTGATTAAGTGGGTAAATGTGTTGTCCGCTGATTCACAATACCTCTGCACTATAAATTTTCAACAGATGACTACTTTTCGACATAAAAAAAAGAATCGATAATACTTATCGGATATGAGTATCGATGCCAAAAGTACTCATGTATCGCAAAAAACCATCGAAGTGTATCGTGCACGCATCCCAAGTTCCAACCCAATAATGAAAAAGCTGACTACGTTCACATATGTACAAACATGTTCTGACTGCATCTTATTTATGAATTGATGAATGAATGTAATGAATCTAATGATTGGCTACATACTTTATATTGATTAAAACATTTTTTAAACCAGATTTTTGCAACGTAAGAAGTTTCTGTTGCCTGTCAGTAACTGAACGATGTACTATTTTTGAGTTCGAGACTGTAAAACAAGTAAAGACTCAAAATACATACATATAGTATCTCCAATAAAATCAGGCAACCTAAACTACACAAAGCAGACGACTAAGACGTTGTCATCATACATTCCAAAAAAAATTTTGTCAACATATTGAAGCGTAGCATTAAAGTCAAACTGAAACGAACCAAATCAAATCGAATCTAACTGAGCATTGCAATCTGTACATTTGTACTTACTATATAGTACATATGTGTATGGTATGTAACTCAATGTCAAAGTACTCTTAGCTTAACGGTGTGTAAGCACTGTCTGATTCGCTAAATTCGTATCGAAATGTTTCACATTTTAAGTTTGACAAAAAACATTACTGTCAAGTTTATTGGCAAACAAGTTTCAAATCACCAATACACGGAATTTTAAGCAGCACAATTTCATTTGTTGAAAAAGCAATTGTTTCAATACATTCAAATTACTCAAATATTTACACATTTATGAGGAATTTCCAGGATAAGTAAACCAATAAATAAATCTTCTTACTTTATTTTTTACAGACTAAAAACGTAGGTCAGGATTTTAATGGAATATAGCCAGAGCTACCCATCGCGACCATAGTGGTTGATTTTCGAAATTCACTTAAAAAAATTATATTTTCAACTAGAAGAAGCAGTTTAAAAATCTTTAGCCCGAAAACTAGTTCCATGCTTGAATCAAAAAAAGGACATTTATTGTCGACCTGTATTACAATATTTAATCTTATCTTATTACAGAATAAACACTTACTATAAAGCTGTTGACTAGTGTTTTATTTTTTCCTTTAATCGTTTGATAATAAATATTAATTTATAATATATTTGTTAGAACTTTAGCTCCAGCAATGTTCAAGCCTTGCGTCCAACAGTGAATTAAATTCACAGACGGCATAATAGCTTCAAAGCTTTTTATATAGAACACCTCCCTCCTTCGCCTCATTCAATTGAAAACCTTGTGTGTCTGTCTGTCTGTTTGTAAGTTACTATTATTTGTGCAATAGTATTGTCATCTGAACGCCATTTATCGTGTTAAATAGGTGCTTAAGAAAGATGGGGTAAGCGGGCAACACTCAGTAGGCGGTCCTTTTTTTGCTAATTGTAGCATGATGTTTTCAACAATGCCGCTTGCTCACTTATGGCTTGGTTGCTTGCTTTGTTCAACTTTTTAGACTGGAAAATTTTCATGTCGTGTAAACTTTGGCAATAAAATTTGTCCAAATTGCTTTTACAACATTAAATATCTCTGATTCCTTCTTCTTCTTTAGACCCCCTCTCCACTACAGTTCTCCTAACAAGAATGTTATAACAAAAACCACTACCAACCAAGCACAATATTAACTGCTGCTGCTGCTGCTCCTTGTGCTGCTCAAACAATAAGAAAAACGTGTGCTGTGCGCATTATGCTTCTTTTGCTTTGCAACAAATTCTCCAAGGTTTTCGAAACACAGTTGCGACTGTTAAAAATCTTGAGTTGCATAAAGAAGAGTTAAATGAAGTTAAAAATAAATGTACTTTGTTTTGCAATTTGTGTTGAAAAACTGGACGCCATCTTAAGACTTTTTAAAATTTGAACATACCTATCTAAAGTTTACTCAATACTTAACTATTTTACAAGACAGGAAAAGCTAATGCGATAGTCATTTTATTCATAAGAATTCATAACAGGAAATACCTTATGTACCTGCCAGAGTATAGTATAGTATTTTGAAGATTTGTGGAAACTATTAAAAATAATCAAAAGCAAACATTGTATAAATAATTTGAAAATATTTGAAGAATTATTGAGAGAGAGTAACTAGAACAACACTAAGCACCTAATAAAATATATGTTTGTATGTGTGTGTACGTCTTGCATTTGTCAACCATTTCTGCTTGAGAATCCAAATACAACTCAGCAATTTGCAAAAGGATTAAATCACTTAAAAATTTTACAAATAGGACACAAGCAATTTGTTTAGCTGTCTTCACTTAAAGCTTAGCTGCCGCAGACACACTCTCTTGCTATAGCATCGCATCGTATCGCAACGCATCGTATCGTATCGTATCGTAGCGTTTGTTTTAGGTTTCTCTATTGCTTCACCTCTCATCACAACTAACATGACAGAATAGACTAGGAGGTTTGGAGAATAAAACTGTCGAGATATGTCTGTCTGTCTGTCTGTCTGTCCGTTTTTCTGAATATCTTTTTGTATCAGCAACTGTGCGAGTGCGTTTAATTGTGTGAGCGCGTGAATTGTTGTCTCTGATGCTACGTCTTTCTGTCTGTCCCTTCATCCGTCTGTCTGTTGCCACTGACTAAAGTTGTTGTAAGCATTTGAAGCAAAGAGATTGAAAATGTTAAAAATTGCTTTTAAATGCCGCAAAATACAATTTATTATTCAACAGAACAACTACGAAAAGCCAAACTGTAGCCCAGACCAGAGTAAAATTCACATTTCACTGCAGTAAATTTAAGTATGCGTAAACACAATACTCGTACGAGTATATGTACCATATGTATGTAGTATGTACGAGTATGTATTTTGTATTGTATTGGATTGTATATCCCTAGAAGAGTGTGTTTATGTGGTTAAAGAAAGCCTCTGCGTAACTTTCTCAATGACTGTTTTCATCTTAGTATGAGCGAGTCTATGTCACATAACAGCACAAAAATTGCAACAGAGCAATGAAATTGGAGCGTATAAAATTCAGAACGCTGCTGCCTGCTTCTATGTGACTTGGAGACAAAGCAACGTAAGTGGCATACGAATCGGTTGCTTAGTTGCCTAGTTGTCAGTTTCTATTGTGTTCCGATTTATGCCTGAATGTACTTCCGCTTTCAACTATATGGTTAGATATTAAAAAACATGCATATGCATACATACTATATATACACAAGGCATTCGTACTATACTATACTACGAATATATACATACGTACTACATACTTTTTGTGGTAAATTTCAAATTGTACATGCATACATTTGACCAAAAAACATTTTTTTTAAATAAAAAACAAACATTTCTGTAGTCAATGAAAAAAATTCTACATTTATCGTTTCTACACTTATTTTACTATATGAGTATTTAATATTATAAACATTTTCATAGCTTACAACATTTTCCGAAAAGCATTAGCGACTGCATTTATAATTTCAATAAATGTAAACAAGATATTTAAAATATAAGGGAGTGTCTCTTATATGGTAAAGTCACATGATAGACTTGATAGAAGGTCTACATTAGTTTATAAATTCAATGTTTAAATATTTAATGTATGAAATATATTGTAAACAAAACTAATATTTTCAGCAAAAGAAAATATAAAAAAAAAAAAAGATTTTCAAATGTCAAACACAAAGAAAATTGTACGAACGAATACAAAATACCTCTTTCGAGAATATTAGTTGAATGGAATATAGTACAAATTCGATTTAACTTTGAACTCATCGTTTTTTGTGTCACTGGTTTAACAGACTTTCAAACAATTTGCAAGTTCTCAACTAATTTCATGGTTTAATGATTCAAACATAATTACAAAATTATGCCGTTAACAATGTAATTAACTTTTCTGCGGCCACAGAAACCGAGTTCACAGGCTATCGTCGCATTAGGCGTTGAAATAATCCATTCAATATTGTTGCTTTTCTTTTTTTTTTTTTTTTTTTTTTTTTTAAGGTGCCGCCGCCGAAAGCCTTAAAACTTAGCCAGTTCAAAGTTGTTTCTAATGAAGCTTGGAATAAGTTAAAGGCCATTGTAAGAAAGTTTTCTTAGTTGAGTAAAATGCCTGAGAAACATTACAAATGGCAAATGATAAATTTAATAAATACATAGATACATATTTATTTATATATCTACTTAAAAAACTCGTGGTTTCGTCATCAAAATCTTCTAGAATGTCTGGTATGACAATTGCGCTGAATGCCAAAATATCGTATCAGTGTAAAATATCATTGAACTCAATGACGAAACGAGCAAACGAGCCAGCAAACAATATTTGTGATTCGATTACACTTACACACATTTCCGACACATATGGTTTGGCAACGGATGATGTTTTTTTTTTTTTTTTTTTTTTTTTTGGTTCCCCTCTGTCTGAATTTGATTTTTAAGCAGTTCGCCAAGAATTTTCTTGTCAACACTTACAATCGTTTGTGCCGAAATGCGTCCTTTGCTGCGACAAATAAAAAAACACAAAAAAAAAGAAAAGATACCGATACAAGCGGCGTATATGGTAAGCGTATAAGAAAGAACGAACGATAGAAAGAAAGAAAGAAATGAACAGATTGAAACCATACGCATATAGATTTTAATGCATGCGACGGCACTTACTCATGACTGAGATCATACATGAATATGGCAAATAAGTTGGCTGCTGTACTATTGTTGACTTAAGCCTGCTCTCTGGTGCAAATGCAAAGGGGTTTGGTATGTCGTATGACTTTTTTTACACAACCGGAATACGGAATACCAACTTCAACTGCAACTGGAACTGCAACTACGACTCACAACCGTGTTTTATGTTTTGTTGGTTTGGCATGTGTTGCCGTTTTCATTTTTCATGGCTTTGTTCTCTCAACTTTTGTTATTGTTGTGGTAGGTTAGCTCTGTATAGTTTTGGCATTTGGCCAAACGCAACTTTGAATTATTTCTATATTTCTACACGCCTGATATATTTTATTAGTATTTACTGCAAATCATGAAACACTGTCTCAAAGAGTAAAGCAATATTTTTTATACACTCATATAAATAAATATAAAAAACAAAAACGTAGTCCCTTTGATTCTGTCTACAATGTTAATTTACATATCAAAATTTTGCATTGCTTCCAAATTAAAACTTAAAATTTGATTACATTTTCGTGACATTGTAAATGTTTCTAAAATTTAAAATTGTTTTATAAATTTTGAGCTAAGATTTGAAACAAAAGATTATGTTGGCATATTCATTTTGTTTGCAAAAAAATTATATATACAAATGTACAAATTGACACTTCTACATCGTACCATAGTGTTTTTACGTGTTTTTTGCAATCGTTTATAGTCCCAGGACCCAAAAAGGGATTATTTAATCAATCTGTGTTATCAATTGAGGCAGCGTGACAAGCATATAAAGAAAGACTCCTCGAGATGGTTCCGACACACAGGAAATAGTGTACTAAAATTGCAACAATTGGTGGACTTTATCGAAGGAGTGCAGCAGAAAGGAGAACCGCAACTGCTTTGGGAGGAACAGATCTCAAAAGACTTGTCTGTCTGTAAGGCTGTATATATGTATATACATTAAGTTAGTATACAAACTGCGGTTCAACCGTATATATCGTTTAAGTTGACATCAATATATATATACATACATCTATACATAGCATAGTTAATTTTAATCTTTATCGCAGCACATCCACATGCAGTAAATTACCAATGAAGAACCGATTGTGGCGATGAACTGTGACATTTTCTCACCACAACGGGAAAAAAAACGAATATGAAAAGAGACGGTTATCTACTCTATCTATCTTTTAATCCGTAAATTTGTAACGTTAACGGTTAGCAGCCAAAAGTCGAAAGGTAGCAAAAAGGATAGTTGAGCACAAATTAAAAATAAAAAAAAATAAAAATAGAAAAGACATTTAATTTCATTAAAAGAACTGTCCGACTGTGTTAAATTTTTTTTTCGATTTTGAATGATTGCGGAAATGAGCAAACTGCTTTAAAATAGTTTTAAGCCGCAAATAATCAAAAATTAAATGTTTAAGTTTAGTTTGACTGCAATACTAAAATACAAAAATCTCATATACTATATCATGTAAGACAGAGCGTGATTCGAGACCACTTTTTGCAAGTGGAAGTTTTTGTAAAATATCTCTAAACTCAACTTCAGATCAATTCAGTTGACAGACAATCCATTGGACACTATGTGTGACGACAATATGCCTGAGGTTTGATTATTTAGGAAATTAATCCGTATTTACTAAATTATTTTATTTATACATTTATCGCAAAATGAATAAATTTAAAATTTTTTCACATTTTTCAGCGTGACAGCTTTTTTTCTTTTTTCTTTTTTTCTCTTTTTGAAAATTTCAAATGAAATTGAGTTATACCTACAACTCGTATAATATACAAATTCATGCACATTGATTTTGGTCGAGCCACACCCGTGCATTCAGTGGCAATTTTGGCTCTTGTATTCTGTTGATTTTATTCATTTGGTTATTTTACAAATACGTAATTTTATTTAGCTTAATTGCGGCTGCAATTGAAACCGATACTTGATTGAACACCATCAAATGAAAAAAATAAAAAAACCATTTACGCTATTCCATTGTGAGTAGCTTTTATTATGAATATTTGTAATGCTGTAATACATACATACATATATTACACATACATATGTACATATTAGTATTTTTAAATTATTGTGCATTATACATTTCTATTAGCTTAACTAGCAAATACTCTTCTCTGATAACCAAAATAATAGCAAAAATTCAACTAAATTGAGAAATCTCATAAAAGTTTAGCTTATTATACTTCAGTTTTAAAAAAATAGTCTAGATATAATAAATGTAAATTCGTGAGAACTGAAGTCCAAGAGTTTAACATCCGTGCATAATAATTTAATAGATCACAACATTCTTCTGAAATATCGAATTGAATTTTCTGTTTTTATTTTTTTATACACAATTTTTGATAAAAATGTTGAAGTTTCCAGTAAACATCAAACGCTTGACAACAACAACAACAGCAGCAACAAACAGCAAACATAAATGTTGTTGACGACTAATGTCAACAACAACAAAATTTTGTTGACAAACGAAACGCTCTAACCCGCTCTGCTCGGCTCTTTGCGCTTTTCGCTTTGTTTACCGTGGCGTGATAAACCGGAAATAGTAAAACTTTGTAATGAGAAAAGTTGCAGAAGTCACAAAGCAACGCTTAGCTAAAGTTCTCATAGCTTCCTCACACCCTCACTAGCTAGCAGTGCAATTTCCGATTTTTTTTTCATCTCCAGTTTTTACGTTCTTTTGACAAATACGCAATAAAAATTATTTTAAAGCAATGTTTTTTTTTTTTTTTTTTTTTTTTTGAAATCTAAACAATAAAAAAATATTCTTTAATGGCAAACATTCATTTGTTTTTGTTGTTGTTGTTGTTATTCTTGTCGCACTGTAAGAGTAGCTAAATTTAACAAGAAAGTCGACAGCATAAAAATGACATAGAAGCATTTACTTTTTGTATAATATTTTACTTGAAACATTTCTTAATATCGTGTATGATTAATACTTGTATAATGTTTGTTTTGTTTGCTGTCTTATATTGCGAATACGCACACACGCACACCCTAAATGCTCTAAATACTCACATAGATTCCATTTAGTTTATTACTCATACGCATGGTATACATGATGTATGTATGTATGTGTGTGTATCATTATTTCTATTTCTTTCAGAGCTTTGAAGTGTAATTATACCAAATGCTCCTACGACGTCAACGCGAATATTATACTATATGTATGTGTGTATGAATGTGTGTAGTACTTGTATTATTGCTTTGTGCTTGAGGGAACTAATACAACATTGCATGACGTATGTGTGTGTTTGTGTGTGTGTGTGTAAGAAGTATACTTAACATATTCGCATGTTTATACATGCATGTATGCATTTCACCCATGCCCCGTAGCACATTATATATTTCATGCATAAAATTTTAGTTTTATGCCTAATGTGTCAGGCTTCTTTGAAACTTAAAATTACGAAAAAAAAAAAAAAAAAAAAAAAAACAAAACTATGGCTACATACTTGTATGTTAATTTACATAAGTATAAAACTATACAATAACAAAAAAAAAAAAAAAAAAGATGAAACGCCTCACGGCACTGCAAACATAAAGTCATATCAAGCGGTATATTAGCTTTATTTAAACGAAATGAAAACAAACTGATACAGAGTCTATTCCTGTTGTTTATCTTTAACCCCAAAAATATTTCAAAACCACGAAAAATTATGCTAACAATATAATTGTTGGGTAGAATAGCTGAATGCATACGTTATTGCCAATTTAACGTAAATTACGTGCGATAATAAATTCAAAATAAGCTTACGAAAGTATATATATCATCCATTTGAACAATTGTTTGTAGCATTAAGCATCTAGCTTTAACAGTCTGCCGTAGCATAACTAACCAAACCAACCTACATAAGTAACAAACCGAACTAAGTGCCAAAACCAACAGAAAAACAGAAAAAAACAAAAAAGCATTAACGTGAGTAGCTGTAACTAATTTGTGCAACATCTCACTTTCTGGAATTCTCTATTTCATATAGTGCATTTCCAGAAGTAAAGACATACATACACACATACACGCATACACACATACACAGCAGTCAAGTCATCTTAAGATTTCGCTGTCACATTAAACGAACGGAAACAGAAAGTAGTTAAAAGTATCTGCAACTTTGAATTGTATGTCGACACACATAGAGCGAGTGTTTTCCTGTCTCAGGATTGTCGCTGATCGTGTCTTCCATATACATACATACATTTACTATATGTACTATTATTTGTACATATTGGTTCGGAAATGTCAAGGTAGCTCGATGGTTGCCATTCGTAGCTTCTCTTTACCATCCCTTCCCTCCTCATCCATTCCCAACCACACAGCGTTTTCCACTGCTACTTTTGCAATTCGCATTTGAATGTCAATGGAAGCCACAACGCTACAACTTAGATAAACGTTGCGCTTTAAGTATACACTGAGGGTGCTTCAAGAACTTCTACAATACTATCTGTAGTGTAAGACTATATATATGTTTTTATGTATGTTTGTCTGTGTCCCCTACTTGAAAGTTGTTATATGCTTTTTACTCAGCAGGTAGGATAGGCTACTGATGCAGTTCGTTCCGTTTTTAGCTTGCTTTACCGAGTTTAAATTACATTTATATTAACACTTCTGAACAGACACACTACAGTCAACATAAAAGGCGACGGCAAAGGCAACGGCAAACGGCAGCTATGCATACAAACATGAACGTAACCGTGTAGTAGTAGGTAACTACTACATATAGCTACGTAGTATGTAAAAAATATGTCATATAGCAAGAATCTCGTTTTTTTTCTTTTTTTTACCCAGGCAACACCAATGCTTGCAAAACAGACACTATAGACTAGTCCTTAAGTGCATCTTGGGCAGGTGTGTAAGCAAATACACACACTCACACATACATACATACATACATACACATGGTATATATGTATGTACATGAAGTGTTTGTAAAAGAAAAAGACTCTCGCCTGCGATGACGTTGACAGTTGTAGGTATTTAAATTGTTCAGTCTAGTTTCAGCCTTCGCATGCTGCAAAAAAGTGCTCAATGTGTGTTTGTTTTTTTCCTTTTTTTGAGTTTTAATGTTGCCAGTCTGATGAATATGTAACAAAAAATACAAATCAATTAACTATCATTCAACAGATTTACACAAATTGGAAACAATCAAAAAATCACAATTGAATTCGTATGTATTGTCAACGATAAATCGAATTGAATTTTTACTACACTCTTGCAAACGGTATAAATTGAATTATTAATGTATACACATACATATACATACACATACATACATATTTAGAATGAAAAAATTGAAAAATTGTACCAATTAACAATAATTACGCACAATTAAACCTAGTGAAAGGTGTTATGCGCTGAGAAAAATTCAGTAACTAATTAAATAATTTCTGTTACACTAAGCAAACTGCAAAACCCTAAAAACAAACTATGCAGCAAAGCATTTAATCCAAAAATGGATCACAAAATCGTAAATCCTCAATTTTTGAAAAATAAATAAAAAAAAAAAAAAATTCAAGCTAACATTTTTTTTAGCTTACAATTTAGACACTACTACTACGCATTGTGTGCTCGTTCATGTGTATGTTATCACGGGTCTTTTAAGTGCAAAATAATGTAATTTCATGGCAATCACCAGGGTCAAGCTACAAGAGCAGTACAAAATCGAGATTTAATGCGCCCCAACCGACCCGCCGTCCGAATGATACAGCGTGCAAACAGCTTTTTAAACACACTCTCACACCTTTTATTTCTATGCTGGCCACCAGACATTGTCCGGAAGTTTACGCCGAGACAGACCGACTGAAACGCAGTAAGCGAATGGTTTCCAATTTTCTATGCCATTTAAAATAAATGAAAATTGCACTGTGTACCATGTTTATACAAACATATATACATACAGTTACATATATATGTATAGTATAGTATACATATATACACTCATATGAGTATACATACATATATATTTATACATACGAACCAATATACACATTTGAACATACATACTTATGTATGTATATATGGAAAAGTGATGTGGGTGAGACAAATTTACGTAAATAAATTAGAGACAAACATCAGCGGTCAACATGAAGCTTATAAATCAGTTTGTGACACTACAAGTATACATGATTTTTTTTTTCTTTGTTCATCGTTTTTATTTCTATGGGTACCCATTAGTTGGTTAAACCGTCGATTTATCTGGTGACAATTCCAAAAGTCTTTTATGTATTGTACATACATATGTATAGTACATATATAGTACATATATATTAGGCTGAACTTAATTACGTTTAAGCTAAATGATAATTAAATTTAAAAAATTTGACATTTTTTGAAAAGGACTTTTAGGTTGAGATGATTGTAATTATGGTGTTGTGTTTTCAATTGCTAACTCATCTTTTATATTGTGGTTCAAAAATTAGTCTTGATAATTATTTCAGTTTAGACAAAAATAATAAATAATACAACTGCCATTAAATTATATTTAAATCAATTGATTTTGTATGATTGATAATAGTTATAGGTGTATAGTATAAGATATTTTGTTTAAAATGTTTGATTCTCAGCGAATACTTTTACGTTGCCTGACAACAATTATTGTTGCTTGGAACGTTTGGAACATTAACGATCAGTTAATACTGTATATTTATGGGTACAAAAATTAAATTTTACTATTTAGCAAAACTATCTTACTTACATACTTATGTATGTTTGCGGTTGCTCATTAATCGTTTATTCAAATACATTGAAGACATTAAAATTTTCTTTCTATGATAAAAACTTACATTTCAATTAAAAAGTTTTCAAACCCTCTTAACAAGTCGAAATTTTGTTCTAAACTTTCTTCTTGCACTCTTCATACATATATACTCGTAGTATGTATGTTCAAGCTTTTCGCACATTTTATTTTACTTTACAGAGCTGCTAATCGCTAATCGAGAGTTGATTGCTCGCACGTGAGCTTAAAAACTTGAGTCAATCAATGCATGAAATTAGCGCCAATTTGTAGCTGCTACAATTTGAAGTTTCAGAACTGCGGGCAACAAATACGAAAGAATGCGGCAAGAAAAAAATAAGACATTAAAACAAAAGTGGAGTACATTAAGGATTTTATGCATCGCGTAAGAATAATCCCACATACATATATATGTGTGTGTATGTATGTATTTAGCAAAATTTTACTCATTAACTTCTGCATTCTATCAGAGCACCTTGTACACTCTCTGCAGTTTATAGTATAAACGTTGCCATACCAATAATATTCAACTAAAAGAGGTCACAAAATGCGGTCAGCCATCTCAAAAACCAAACATTAAACATTCTCGTACTCGTTTGCTTAGCGTAAAACTAGAGTTAGCCTTTCATTTGCTATAAGTTGTTGCTACCTACCTCCTATAATGAAAAATATAGCTTTTATACAACAAAACCAAATGTTTTTGTTCAAAAAGTTTTCGGAAATGTACAAAAAAAAACTAGAAAAAACTTACTAAACTGAACTAAGCGTTTTTTCAATACTCACGACTTTTGATGTGCTTTGCTACACTCGAAATTTAATACAAACGCCGTCGTACCTTAGCTGAATAATTCACTTCTATAAAAACGTACAGCAGCAAAATGTGAATGTAACGAATGGTAGTGCTGGCTAACTTGCACAAATGAATGAGTAAGGAGTTTCCTGCGAGAGATAACTAAAGCGTGTAAGTTCCCTTTGACTTATGTACTATACAAACAGACTTGCTGACCTTATATCGCAAACAGGTGCGAAAATTTAGCAACAAAGCTAAAAAGTTTTGGTTTACTTTTTTGTTAGAGAACTTCGTACCATACCATACATACATAAGTTAACCTTATTTATTCCAAACTATTTTATGTGTACAACCAATATGCGGAGCGGCACACATACATACGTACATGTGTATCTACATAAAAACGTTTAAAACAATTTTATTGACAATTTATGTTTAATCTAAATGTACACCTACAGTCTAATTGAAAGTTTATTTACATAAGTAACTACACAAAATGAAATATGAGTTACTAAATTTAGACCTAAAATTGTTGGTATATGTACAAAATGGTACTGATAAAAAATATAAACTTTTATTAAGTGGCCGGATAAAGCACCCATTATGTATGAAAGAAAGTTACTTTGAAAAACAAATGAGCATCTCAAGATTAAGATTCAAAAACTTGTAGATGGGTCTTTGTCGCGAAATATCTCAAAATCCATACAAAAATTTTACATTCATTTATCTTTTGGGCGTGGCACCATACATTTCCTCTAGGATTTCTATTTCTATGGAACTTTTTTCTATTTACTTGATCACGAACATATTTAACTTACAAATAATAGTGATATATGTAGCAACATACCAAACAAAATTGTATTAACATTTTTTATTTCAGATGATTCTTACCAAGTACAAGTTATATCTTGTAGTACGTACGTATTGTAATAATAATATGTACTATATATAATACTGAAACAATCCAGATATATGTACATACAATATGTATGTATATGTATGTATGTAAGTGTATCAAACTGCAAAGCAGAAAGTTTTGCAATGAATATCACCGTGTTGAAAATTTTTAAATATTTAAAAGCGAAAAATTTGCAAGCACAAAGACTGCAACACTTGCTGAGTTCTATTATATATGTATGTGTATGTAAGTATGTATAGTATAGAACTTCTTCATTTTGTGAATAAAATAAGAAAAAGCATCCGCATCCGCGAAAAAGTGGCAAATTAATTATAAAGATTCCTCAAGTTAAACATTTTGAAGTTAAGTTCAAAGTTACTCTTTCTTTTTACGAGTAGCTTTCAACAGTGAAACCGAAACTAGAGAGTGAATAAGAAAATAAAGAAGTGCGAACAACGGAAGTGCAGAACAGAAGATAGCAGACAACAACAGCAACAACAACAACGACAAAAGCTAAGAAAGGGAAATATGTACCAAAAAAAAAAAAAAATGGAAAAAAACCTTGACTAACATTTGTCATACTTACTTTTATGTCTGCTCCGCTCTTCAGTCTCCCTGACAACGGCTAGCTTTCATACTTTGTGTGCAGATGTTGTTATTTGCCAAGCTATTCCCTTTCTTCTTTCTTCTTTGATGCTGCTGCTGCTGATGTTGCCACTTCCGGTTCTACGCCACCACTTTGACGTATTACTCGTGAAATGTGTTGAAAATGTGGCTGCATATATTCTTATTTAAATTTGTTTCCTTAGTGTGGTAATAAATAATGAGCAGCTATTAATAAAAATGAGGCTACAGAATCTAAATCGAGACTCGCTAAAACAAAGGCTTAATTGCATGAAAAATACGTATACGTATCAGAAAAAATATTTTTTAAACTTTACATTTACCTACGATAATTGAAGTTTAATCATTCAACTGAACTGCTGAGCACTGCTACTAAATAACTTTTATATAGTGTAGTATATACACAGGGTCCGCCACGTAACTTTTTTTTTGCGGCGGACCCTGTATGTATACATAGGTATATATGTCTGCTTTTATGTGATTATTTCTTGTATATGAAAAGAGGTAATCTGCGTATTCATTTTTAAATTAATCAATTACAGATGCAAAACGAATAAGTATGCAACAGTTCTGCTTGATTCACTCAATACATAGACACATACACACATACATACATAGATATGATGTCCTTCCTGCATTTAAGCGTCTGATAAAGTAGCTTATTGCTATTTGGCTTGTTTATGTATGTTCAACTTCTGTCTATGTATGTACTCCATATTAACTCAACAACATTAGCTCAATTGTAAGTAGTAGTACCGAACTAAGAATAATGCACAAACTTAATGAATTTCATTCCAAAAATAATGGAATTTCTCGTATAGTTAATGCATGGACACATTAAATCTGTATTTATGAGCTAGTGGCTGTAAATTGCATTGTTCGTTCGTTTGTTTGGTTTGGTTTTGTTTTGTTTCGTTTTGTTTGAAACAAAAAGGCTGAATTTTCAGTTGCATGCATTCAGGTTTAACTGAAAATGATAGAAAGAATCATATCCTCATATATAGTATGGATGTATGTATGTATGTGTGTATAGTATACCATTGTATATTATAGTAGAAGAATGCAGACGCTGTATACTGAACTGAGCTGTGAAAATCGAATCGTGATTGTGAGCGTGCGTTGCGAATCGAATCAATTTGATTTTCCAATCAATTAAACTTTATATAAATTGCGTCTACCAAACAGCAACAACACAACGATAGATTTTATGACAACAACAAGAACAACAACAACAATGACGAAGGGAAAAGAAAAGTTACATACAAAACAATTGCAGACAAGCTAACCGATATGCGAGGCGTAGCGAGACAGCAACCTTCGGGTTCTGAATAGAGATTTTAGACTTGTTCAAACTCTTGGTTGACTGCATCGCAACAAATGCTGCCTGCTGCCTGCTGCTGTATCAAAACAACAAGAAAAGCTGCAGAAGGTAGGCCAAACTGTTTAAATTGCAAGTGGAAATGCAAGTTTGCAGCGTGTCTTGGTAGCTGTCCGTTGTGTTGTAGTATTCCTAGTTGGCATTTCCAAGATTTTGAATGGAAAACATTTTTTGATTTGCTAGACAAGCGTTCATGTGTTCAAAGTAGGCAATCAGACGCAATGAAAGGAAATAATGTTCGAACAGGGAAATGAGAAAAGTGCAATTCGTTCAAATGTGAATCTGAGAAATAAGTAGTAAGAGAAATGCACTTTCAGCTGACATGGTGAAAAAAATAAAAATGTGAACGTCGGGAGATACGCCGAGTAAAGAAATTTTCCGTAAAATTATATTTACATACATATACCGTTCAAATGTTATAATTATTATTAACTGGAGTTTCATATACAATATTTTACCTTATTTACGATATGAAACAAAGCCTGAGAATATGAATTAAACAACATAAAAGAACATCCATGTACAAAAAATAAAAAAAAAAAACTAGAAGATACGATATTTTGGTATCCTACAATAGGAGCTCGTACAGCATGGACGGGTTCCATTAATGTTGTAAACGAAATCCTTGTACCGTAACCACAACCGCAGGCATTCAAAATGCTAGAAAAATTAACAAAATGTGTTCGAATAAATGGCCTTTTTTGCTTTAAATTGTTATTTTGTTTTTGACTCCAGCACATGTCATCCAAATTGTTGGCTTTTTTTCATCAGCAAAAACAAAACATAATCTATAGGCAATGCAAAAACAGAAAAAAAAAGTTGTGTCTTAAGAAAATTAGCTTTACGTGACCCGCATAAATAATTAGGAATTAATCTGAACTGGCAAAATAACAGGCAACATGAAAAAAATCAATGGCGCGGTTCTTGTGCCTAAAAATATTCATAAATAAAACACTCATTTTTCATGAGTAAAAATCGTTTGTATAAAATTTAAGTTGATAATCAATTCTAGTACATGATGTACTACTCCATAGCATTTACTCGAAAAAAAGTTTGATTTATTAAATTGAAGCTGTTTTTCAACTTAAGTGTAACAGCTTTGGTGTAAATATTAAAGAAGCTCCTTGTTAAAGAAATCCAATTGCATATAACCTTTCGACATAAAATTCTCAGTACTAAATACAGTCGAGTTCAGACTTATTTGAAGAACGTATGCTATTATATGACCGATGCCTCTATAGGCAATTAAAGTTTAAAAGTCTTTAAAGAAACTAAGAATTCTATTAGATATAAAAAAAATGCCAACCATGCATTCAAACTATTAAACCAATAAATTTGAAAATGTTTAAGGTTACCTTCGATCGAAGGATGTTCGTGAGTTATATATCTTTTAGGAAAATTGTTTAAATTGGTTAGTTTAAAGTGTGGAAAAGTTTATGTATTGTAAAATGCGTAATTTTTTCAACGATTTTACACAGATTTTATAACATTTTACCATAATTTTCAAGAAAAAAAACTTTTTCACAATGAAAAAAAAAAAATAATAATCTTTGAAAAATTTAGAAATATTTTGTTGAATCCCAATTTTCCGCTTAGTTTGTTTTAATATAAGTATGTATGTATCATTTTTTGTAAATAGTGTTTTATTCGAGATGAATATGACTTAAGACTAAAACAATATAAAACTTATTATTGTTAAATATTTTAATTTTATTTTAGCCAAGTCAACATATTTTTGTTATTTGTATAACTTGTACGGTTCGCCAAGTTGTTTCACCAACGCTACTGACAGCATCCTAGCAAGGATGGATGTAAATTCTCGCGCGCGTAACATCAAAGCGCTTCCGGTTACCAAGGCATGTCTTGAAAAAAAGTCGAAAAATAAATAAACGCGCTTTTTTCTCATTTCCGTTTGTTACAGTTTTTTTTCTGTTATTTAGCTGGGTATTTAGTTTTTATGTTAAACGAGAGTAAAACAGTACGAATGCCATGGCAAATGATTAAATATTGTATTTGTATCGTCTTTCGCCTCGCTTTCTATTTATATCGGCATCAGTAAAGTCTTACATGATCTCTTAAGAAGCAAAAAAGAGAGGAGTCGAAACTTTTCTCATTAGAAAACTTTTACTATTTCCGCTACTTGACAACAACAGAAAGACCTGGAGCATCAGAAGAAACGTTGTCAAATGTAAACAAAAAACTGCCAAAAAAAAAAAAAAAACTACTTCAATTCTTGAATGTATGACTTCAAAATACCTTACATTTACATTTTGTTTTATGATTTTATAACGATTTGTATACACATTAATTCAGTTAAAATAAAAACTGTAATTCTTATACATATCTCTTCAAAGTTCAATTTTTTTTCAATTTCGAATTTCTAAGATACTTTTACAAATCCGTCAAACAAACATAATGCCATGGTTATATATACCGCGAGAAGCTGTTCAATAATACTTATATTATATATTAGAATGTCTCTGATACTTATGTACATACATATAGTATATCCACATTACTTTGATTTTTAAGCAGGGTATAACAACCAAAATGCAAAGTAAAAGAAATGAATAAATACAATTTTAACTTCTTTTTTTTTTTTTTGCAATTTAAATTTAAGTGAAAGAATTGACTTTGTCAAATGCATTTAAGAATTTTTCGCATTACTGCGCTCTCAGCTTACGACTTTTTTTTTTTTTTTTTTTTTGTGCAATTTTTTGTCTGAGAAGTTGCTACAAGATCGACCAACGCCTAAACAAAGGAAGAAGGAAAAATGACGAAAAAAAATAAAATAAAATAAATATAAAAACGGTGAAATGAGTGCCGCCATCATCAAAGTGCTCGCGTGTAATAGGATTTATTAAATTTTCGACTTCTGCTCCCCCTAGCCTGTTCACTACTGCTCACTGTTCACTTTTTACTACTCATACACACACACACACAACGAAGGATGGGATGGGATGGTTGGTGTGTTCTATAGTTTCATAAAGCATTCAACTTTATTTACTCAGTGCAATGATTTTTACTTTTGCTAGCTTATTTGATTTTTGCGCTGCGCTGTCTTCCTTTGCCTTTCCGGTTTCCTGTTTTACAGTTTGCCTTCACGGGGCTGGGTTGGTCTAATTCTATTATAAATGCTTTTAGTGGTTTTATTGTGTCATTCGATTCGATTCGTTTCGATTCGATTTTATGATTTACCATTAAGTCTTTTAAATAAATTTCATTTTTTGTTTTTTTATTATTTATTAACACTGTGCACAAAAAAGAAAAAAAAGAAAAAGCGGTTATTAAAATTACATGCCAACCCAGCGTAAAATATTTTAATTTTAATAAAATTGACTAACAAAATTTTGCTTGCTCACTTAGCAAACAATAATTCCTTCTTACATACACTCGATTTAAGTACTTTAAAGCTACTCAACGATCTAAACACAAATAAAGTTGTTTCTGTCAGTAATAAGTTCAATATCTCGAGAGAAAACCCCATCCGTAACCATCTTCAAATTGTGCCCAATGCAGAGAATACTATAAATATGTATTGTACAAATAAAATGTATTGTGTGTGTGTGTGTGTGTATGCAGTTCAGACAGATGCATCATGTACGCAAGCACAAATGCAATTCTGTTGTAACAGTAAAAGCGGCTTAGGCTACTTGTTTTGGGTTGGGATTCAGCATGATACTAGCATGGACTAAAAGCTTGAAATACATACTACATACTATGCAACACTTGCAAATCCTTTGCTTGCTTCGTTACCTCCTTCGTCTTGGTTAAAGTACTATTTTTTTATTTTGTTTTTGTTTGTTTTTGTTTTGCATTATTGATAAACTAGACGCGAAAAACTCAACTCAAATCGACTAAACGAAACGAAACGAAAAGAATATTTATGACACTTTCAATTCAGTTACTTGTGAAATAGAGAGGTCCAATTTATTTATATCGAGCGACGTGCATTTTTTTTTTTTTGGGAAAAGAATGATGTTAGCTGCGCTAGTCCGTTTCAGTCTAAGTATATTTTTTACACGCTTGAACGCGTGAACGTGTCAGCATTAAATGCCACGTATAGGATTCAAACTGTTATCGATATACATACAAGTACTACTATGCATGTTTATTGCATTTCGGAAACGCAGTACATGAGAATCAATTGAGAATTAGTTTTGCACATGTATCGAGAATTGGTTTTTAACTTTCATAAAAATCGACATATCGACAATCAAATCTTATTTAGAGCATTGCGATTTCTCCTAAGTAATTCAGCGCGCCATATCCGGCTTCAATGCGGCACAATGTAGTGCCACGTTTACCTACAACAACAACAAATTTTAATAAAATTGAATACAAAATGAATTTGCGCCTATTTCAGTTTCAAAAAATATATACATACTATGCACATAGTATCTTCAGAGTTTAAAGTAAAAGTCAGCTTGTGATACATGCTTGCTCTCATTGCGCTCGTTGCAAGAAGGCAATTGTGTATGTACATGCATACACACTACTAAATAATTTATTTCAGCACGCTTTCCTCTGCACAGTTTAGGTTTAGAGTGTCGTGTCTGTCGTGGCTCCGTAAAATGCATTCTGCCAAAAGTGGTTGCAGAAAGTTGCGGTAGCTCACAAAAAGAAGACCGGTAAAAAAATTCTGGCAATTTGTAATTTCATTTACTTTGTAAGCGCCCGAGTTGCCTTTTGGTGAACTTTAGTGTATATTTTAGATTTAGCTGGATGTGTATAGCTGCTTTTGAAACAAAACAAAAAAAAAAAAAGGATACACTCAAGTACAAAATACCCGTACAATGTACAGAATATTTTTTGTTTAAATATTATATTGTAGTATAATAATTCACAACACAATTTCATGGTTCTTCACCGATCTTGCTATGTCCGTCCGTTTATCTTACTATCTGCCGTTTGATACGAATTAAATGGGAGATTATAAAAGAAAGAGCCAACTAACTAGAAAGCTGTCTGCTTTCATTTTTAGGTATAACTCTCGTACAAACCTGTAGTTTTATTTTTGTAGCACAACTTCCTATGCGGCTCCAGAAAATACCGTTACGCGTTAGCTGTTCCTTATTCATGGAAGTTTTTATAATAAGCATGCAATACGTATCACAAAAAGTCCATTAATTCACATTTAAATTCGTATTTACTTGAATAAACCACTGAGTGCAACACAATTTACAACTTTTAATAGTCACAGTTTGATCTTATACATATGTACGTATGCATGTATGTGTGCACATAGGCGCCATTTTTCAATTATAAAGTAAAAGCAACAAGCTTATTGTGTACGCTGCGGTGTATGAAAGTTTAAAAGCTTTTTCGAACACAATTTAAAATCGTCGTTAATTTTACAAAACACAAAGTTGCAACATGCATAATTTACTTATATATAAGTTGTATGTTAACGTTTTGTTTATTTAAAAGTTCAAACAAGTGTTTATTATTATTTGTTGACACAAAGGTGAAATATTTTATTCCACCACACCACTGTGGCTAAATACGCAACTCTGTGTCATATTGTATATAGTTGTGCTGCTCACATTTGACACAGTGTTGTAAGAACGATTAAGCAGTGCTGAGAAATGCAAGCAGATGTTGGCGCAAAATTTAATAAAATTTTGAATTTAAATATTTGAAAACGTAAGTATTTTTTTTATTTTGTAATTTTCAAGTTAAATGCTTTACAGCTCCACTAAATTTATAGCATTTATATTTATACACAAAATAATTACTCAGTTTGTTTTATTTGACTTTGTTTTTTACAAAAATGCTTTAAATTTTATTAAATATTCATAGTTTTACATTTTTACACATATTTTTTTTTACGAAATACATCCGTTGTTTTCTATTTTTATAATTAAAAATTAAATAATGATAAATGATGTACATAGTATGTATGTATGCATGTATGTAAATGTCGTTTTCGTTAGAGTAGGGCATTGATCAAGGAAATAGTTGTGTAAAATTTAACAAATAGAATAAAATAAAAGAACAAATATAAGAGAGAGTAAAGTATTAAATAGAATGAACATTTTATGGCAATACGGCGCTTATTACACCAAGGATACAGCGCAGGCTTAATAGCTTTATTCATAAAGTTAAAGAAAGTTGAAAAGTTGAGAAGAAGTAAATGTGAAAATGTGAGTTGGCACGAATTTCGAAGCTAAAACACACCGATTCTATCTTATTTCAAATGAGATAAGATTTTCGTATTGTTTTGTTCATTCGATTCGTGAAAATCAATAGAAGCCTTAATGTTGCCTATTGGTAACCGCCGAATTTACTCTGTGCATTGCTATCGTATCCGCCATTACGTCCCGCATTTTGTCCGTTGCCAACCTGTTCGTAGCGAATTGTCGGTCGGTAACCATTTTGATCAGCCTCGTACTCGACAATCTGTTTGCGGCCATCAGGCAATAAAACATAGTAAGTACCTATCGCGAGATCTCCATCACGGGACTCCATGTGGCCAAAATCATTGCCGGACTCATAATCTTGGACATCGTATTTAAATTCGTATTTGGCAGGACCGTAGTTTTCCTCGTCACGTTGTTGTCCGTATCCATTGCCACCACCATATCCACCAGCACCGCCACCATTTTGAGCTTTAAAGATGGCGCCCGTTACCGCAGGTGCGGGTGCCTGGTAACTGCGTTGCGGTGGAAGATAATTATTCGATGGCTGTTGATAAGTTTGTGTAGGTGGCAAATAATTATTCGACGGTTGCTGCACTGCGCCCTGGTTAGCATTTGGAGGTAGATATTGGTTCTGCGGCGGTTCAGCTCGTACAAGCGAGACGCAGGCAAGCAGTGCAATTGTAGCAAAGCACTGAAAGTAAACAAAGATGAGATACTATTATATTTAATAAAATGTCTCTGTGCACTAGGCGTCACATTTTTAAAATTATTTCGTATTTCAAAAGATTTAAATTTTATGTTTACAAAAAAATAAAAAAATTAATAAATATAAATAAGAAAAAGCAAAGCTAACAAATTTCTCTACCATCTTTGATATTGTTTAACTAAATTATGTCTGACTCAGATGAGACAACCTGGATTCATTGGTTCTGTAAGCAACGCGGTCATGAATTTTTCTGCGAGGTCGACGAAGACTATATACAGGATAAATTTAATCTAAACTTTCTCGATAATGACGTCACAAATTATCGGCGCGCCTTGGAGGTTATACTCGATCTTGATAACGAACCCGAATCGGATGCTGCACAGGAAACCGAAATTGAACAGAATGCTGAAAAACTCTATGGCCTAATCCATGCGCGCTACATACTGACAAATCCTGGACTGGCATTGATGCTTGAGAAATACAACAAAAGCCTTTTTGGCGTCTGCCCACGTGCCTATTGCCAGCGACATCCTGTCTTGCCGATAGGTCTTTCAGATACACCAGGCGACGAAATGTTGCGTATGTATTGTCCCAAATGCAATGATATTTATCTACCACGTTCTGCTCGACATGCGCATATAGATGGCGCTTATTTCGGTACGGGATTTCCACATATGCTCTTCATGGTACACCCGGAATATAGACCAAAACGAGCCAAGCAAAAATTTGTGCCACGTTTGTTTGGCTTTCGCTTACATCATCTAGCTTTGCGACCACCAACTGAAGCACCAAAGGAGACCAAAGACGCCGTTGTGGAAGTTAACGAGAGTGCCTGATAAGGCTTATCACAAGGACTTTAAAAAAATAGTTTTTTTTTTTTTTGAAGTTTGAATGTAGTGCGAAATGTGTATAACCCAAATTAAGAATGTCCTTCGACATGGAGCAGTCTGTTGCGTTTGTACTTATAAGTTTAAATTTGGCTTTAACTTTTTTAATTCTCCAATTACATACGTATGTGCATTTTATGTTAAAACTATAAAAAAAATTTAGAAAACTGTTTACTAATTTTTTGAATATTGCAAAATTTTAACTTTTGCGAAAAGGTTTGGATTGCAGATTTTTGAAATGTTTTTTTTAAATATTTTTCATGAAAATGTAAAGAGTTTTTGAAAACAGAGCTCAAAATCTTAAGTGTCGTACTATACATAGATTGAAGTAGTCTTTGCCCATTTTTTGTTTACAACAGTCTCATTTTTAGTTGTTTGATTTGTATCTATGTATCTACTACTTCTCTTGACAGATGTTTTGTTCTCTTTGACTGCTCTATGTACTTCATCAATGACTTTCATGCTCGATTGACGCTTCTATTTAATGTTTTCATTGCAGACAATGTACATACATATGTATATGTATGTATGTATGTATGTATGTATTTATCCTCCAACAGGTGCATACACCTGTTGAAATATCTACAAACTGTGTACAGCAGATACAGAAGGTGTTGCTTCCGTTACAAGCCCAAATTGATTGTGTAGCAAATCTTAATTACTTTTTTTTTCTTTTTTTTTTTCTTACGAGTTCTTCGATGATTTTGTAATAAAAAGATTTGTTACTCTTGTGCAATTATTGAATTGCTGTTTCAGATGTATTGCTGTTTGAGATACATTTGCTGTTTCAGATACATTTGTTGTTTGAGATACAAATGTATCTGTTTCAGATTCATTTGCTGTTTGAGATACAAATGTATCTGTTTCAGATACATATGTATACAAGCAATGTATTGCTCATTGATATTAAGTAGGACTTTAATATTACTCAAATATAGAACTACTCCAAAATTTTTTTTTCAAAATTCGCTTTTTCATTCCTAATATAAAAATTGTCACTTGTTATCCTGTTCAGAACACTTTAAAACTTCAGCTTCTTATTCGTTTTTTTTATACTTATTGTTGATCTCTTTATAATTTTTTTTTTATATTAACGCTTTTATTAATATGTTTTTTAAAATTAAACGCTACCTTCATTTTGTAATCGCACTTATTTAGATTATTGGAAACACACGCGAAATACGCTTGAAGTTAGGTTCTTCTTCTGAAGATGGTTGATTTGATTGTGATACTAAAACAATTTTGTAGGCCAGTATTTATATTTGAAATAATGCAGCACGATGTACACTGAATGTGACGTCGACGTCGTCGAATTGCTGCTGCTGCGGCTGTTACTGTTGCTGTTGCTGCTGATCTACACGGAAAATAATAGTAACAACGTTAGCAGCAGCAGAGCAACAATAAAAATTGCGCGCCAAACTTGAAGTAACAACGATCTTTTTCTTTTTTTCTGTTTTGGATCGTTCAAAAAGCAAAGCAGCAAAGCAAAGTAAGAGCGTGAGCATAAAATAAGAAGCAAAAGACGCTCTAATAGCAACATAAAATAATATTGAAAAACAACAAAAACAACAAAAAATTTATTATAAAAAATATATAAAAAATGTTAGTGTATTGCAATTGTTAAACGAAAAGTGTAACATCTTCACGATTGTGTAATTTGTGTAAAATTACATTTGTTTCAATTACAAGTTTGTAACGAATATTTATTGTAAGCATAATTTTAGTTCTATTTAGGGAAATCCCCATTAAATTAATATTGGAATACTAGCAGGTACCCGTGGCTTTGCTCAGCCCCGGTTCAAAATTTTCTAAAATCCAAATCCAAAAAAAAAAAAATTGGTCAAAAAATCTATATTGGGTCCACTTATGGGTCCCAGGTCCAAATTCCGGAAATCCCTTGAACGCTTTGAACGATAAAAATGTTTTTTAACCATCTTTCAAATGAGCCCTTTTTTAAGTCTCTACGTCTACGTCCAAAAATATGGCTTTTCCGGTTTAAAAAATACGCATCAAAATCCGTTGCGTAGTTTTAAAGATTTAAGCATACAAACAGAGAAATCGACTTTGTTTTATACAATTCTAGGAGGTGGTGGCATACAATTTTTTTTTTAAATGTTTCCCATATATGTATGTATTTTTGGTCCATCCTTTCATACAGATTGGTCGAATCAAAATAAAAAAAAAAATGTTTTATTTTGAAAAGCGCTTCTGCAAATTAAATGAAACTCTTTTTTTTTTTTTAATTAAAAAATCATTGTGGTTCTACATAAACATAAGCAGTGTCGCAAAAGCTTAAAATCAAAAATTTACAGTATAGCTGCAGGGTATAACAACAAACTAACAAACAAACAAACAAACAAAATAATGATTCGGGTTTTCATCTGAGCTGAGCATGCGCCATTCAAATAAATGAGCATCTCGCGGGAGTAATACACATTCTTTGTTGTTTTTGTTTGTAACGATACGTTATGTTACGTTACATAGTACCATAGTTCCATGGACCTACTAGTATACTACTATACTAATAAACATTTGTTTATTGTTGTAAAGTGAGCGGAATTAGTCTGGTTGCCTCTACACTACACTAGCCTTCTTGTGCACATCTCATCTTCTTCAGCAGTTTATTGTTAGTTGTCAAGCAAAGCGTTTTATTTGCTGCAAGCGAATTTAGCAATCCCAAAAAAAAAAAAAAAAAAAAAAAAAAGTTCTTCAACAAATTTATACAAATAACATAAAACATTAATAGTTTTACAGAAATGCACATATTGTAGTCTAATTATAATTAATATATGCGGTGTTTTTATTTATTTATTTTTTGGTTATGAAGATAGCTTTGTGAATTCTAAGTAATTATTTTTTTTATAAGAAAAAAGGGTTTTTTAGAAATCTAAAACATTATTTTGCAAAATATTGTAACTCAATATTTTAAATTTAAAATTGATAAAAAATATAATGCTTTTGAAAACGAATCTGAAATGATTTAAAATATTTCAGCATCATTACTTTCATCGATTCAAAACGAATACTTAAATGATTTATAAAAAATATTGACATTTTCGCTCAAGTTCATTTTACCTTAGCTTTCTTCTAAACGCTTTATTCATCATATTTGGGCCTTGTAAATATTATTCGCAAATAATTTTATGACCTTTTGAAACAATACAAAGCAAACAGCTTACATTAGGAAACACTGGCTTTGCAAAATATAAAAAAATTAAAAAAAAAACATTAAAAATCATTTAACAAAAGATTAAATTACTTCTTACTTCGTAACTAATTCGAAATGATCATGCAAATTAAATTTGGAAGATGGAACATGACGCTGCGTTTAAAAGATATTTTTATAGATACATAGATGGTAGATGGTCGATGGTATGTTTATGATAAAAATAATAATGCTACGTTCGAGGACATTTATATCGATTTCTGTTCTGAACAAATTAATCTTTAGTTTATAAACAATTAAAGTAAACCAATTATGCAATTTATGCGGCAATGAATTATGCTCTTGTCAAATATCAAATATGAAAGACGAAATACAAAATACCAAGCCAAGGCAGGTAGGCATTTTAAAGATGTTTAAAGCGAACATTCGAAAGTACATAGATACATTAATACAATATTTTTTTTTTTTGAAACAGTAGTTGCGGCGAAGGTCAGACATGAAAAATTCTGCAATGCAACTAAAATAGGTTTCATAAAACCGATCGATCGATCGATCGATCGACCATCACCAGTTTTAAGAGCAAATTAATAGCTATACAACTTTTTGATGTACATATGCATGTGTGTATGTGTGTATGTATGCAAGGTATGTGTGCTTCTGTAAAAATGTTTAAAGCATCTCATCGATTATTGAGAATTGCTCTAAACTGAAGCACAGCAATTAAATTTAAATGAATGAGTCTTGTATGTACTTCTAAACTAAGCGATTTATTTTATTGAAATGAAAACTATAATTTAATTTCAAAGGCGTTTGGCTGGCATATTGTTTGCATGTTTATTAATTAACGACAAAAAAAATAAAAATAAAAAAAAAACGTATAAGTAATGTTTATATTTGTTAAGTCTGTACTCTCCAGATGAGACGCTTGTCCGCAAAATTTTTTCAAACTCGTTTAAATTGAATTGAATTGCAACTGAGGCAGTCAAAATAGGTTTTTTTTGTTATTAACTTTTGGCGGTAGTAAAAGTACAGACATGAAAAATGCTTCTTTAACATGCAACAAGCAGCCCTACTACCGCTGTTTATTTTTTTTTTATGCCAGCCTCATACAAAATAAAACGGGACTTGAAAAACAAAATAAAACTGTTCTTGCCCAGCTCAATGAGACAAGCCGAGTTGTTTAGCTAAATTTTGAAATTGAAGCTTCTTATAACGGACCATATCTATGAGGAGTTCTATTAAACAGGAAGTGTGTACTAAAAGCTGAGATTCTGTATTTACTTAATACTCTAATACTAAAAAATTATGTTTTAATAACCAAATTTTCTTTGGACATACTTCGGACAGACTGCATTATAAATTGCTACTTCCGATCTGTAATACTGTTGCCGTAGGCTCTGATGTGCAATTTACTATGTAGCTTAGTCATATTATCTTCTTTTGTTTTACCAACCATTTTATTTCTGGTGGCAATTTAATTTAGATTTGATAGTTTTATAAGATTTTATTTCAATTTGTTTTTTATTATCTTCTTCTCGCTTCTTAAGTTATTTGTTTTGCCTTTAGTGGATTTATGCGGATACTGATTTTTTAAAGTACCTACTACATATATGTTTATTTTTAAGTGGCTTAGTAGCTTTGTCAGCAACATATGTATACATAGATACATATTGCGGGGGTTCTTTGAGGCGTGCATGCGTGCACACTTAAAAGCAAAACAAATATTTCGATTCAAATCATATTAATATTTTTTTTATAAATAGTTAGTGGGTATATTCAAGTCTGAATTGAACTTGTTCATCAGCATAAACAATAATCTTCTGAAATGCATAAAATATACATTTGATACCAAAGAAAAAGTAAAAAGATACAATTGTATCTTTTACTTTTTTGTTATAAAGTAATAAACTAAAATCTACCTTCCTGCGCATAAACCCATTTTATCGTTTTTTTATTTTTTTAGAAAACCTTTTAATATAATTATTTTACAGTTACAGAGTTATAAATAAATCAGTTACGCATGCACAGAAACGATTTGACGCTGCCTGTCCGAACACACAAGGATGCTTGCATATTTTCCATACTTTTTTGTTTTTTTTTTTTTTTGAATGTTTGGAAAAAAAACAAAAAAAAAAATATTTAATAAAATCCGAACACAAAATAATTTAACAATGATGCGCAGGTGGAAAATTGCGGAAGATATCATCCAGTGTCTGATTGCTCAATATGGGGCACGAATTTTCTAGTCACTGGTTATTTATAGTTGAGTCTACATAATTGTAGTATCGTATTGATGTCTGTCTGTCTCTCTGTCTGTCTGTCTCCTGTCCCTCTATCTGTCTGTAATAATTTGTGCTACAATATAAGTGTAACTGGTGTTGCTGCTGATGTTATTAGCAAAAAAACATTTTGCAACAATGCCAACGTGTCCTCTGTTCCAATTTATTTTAGTTTGTTACTCTTAACCATTTTTTATCTTACGAATTTTTTAATAATTGTTTTAAAGTTATTGCACATACATACGTATGTTATAGATACATATGTACATTTGTATCTGCAAAGCACATATGTATCTAAAACATCAATTAAGCTAAATACAAACGAAAATTCGTTTTATCTTGCAACGAAATTGAATTATTTTGATTATGAAACTTAAAAACTTAGTGTCATATTTAATAAATATTTTGAAACAGCAACAATTTTTATTAAATTTTTGTCTGTGAAAATTCACGTCATTATTAATCAGCTTTGGCTGTTGCTCGAACTTTGTATATTTATCATTTGAACGGCAACTCTTAATTTCAAGAAATCCCCTTTATACAAGATGATTAAATATTTTTAAATTAAATTTTTGTTTAGTATTGACTAATTTTTTTTTTTTTTTTTTTTGATATTTGTGTTAGCATTCATCCATCGATCGATCTACCCATCCAGTTACATACTTTCAAATCATCACTCAATCGCAATGCAGAGTGAGCAGATTACAAGACAAGCGCGTCTTAGATACAATCAGTGGCGGTGCCTTGAGGGTGCTGGTTCTCTGTAAGCCTTGTGTGACAAGAACCCACTCTACGAGCCCCCACAAATGACGCCCCAGGATACAGTCTTGTCTTCGCTTTGGCATAACTCATTGCAATGCAAAAGTCAAAACATTCGAAGTATCTAAATTTAGGTTAAATTTGTCAGCATAGTCAGCGTAGTATAGCGCAAGAATTCATTTCAGCTGCAAAGACTATATAAGTCATAATCGTACTTCATCATATTTTGAGTTTTAAAGCTTTTGTGCGATAAAATCGTCAAATTGTGTGAAGTTATTAGTGCTACAAATATGTATACCTACATACACATATGTATATGTAACCACAACGTAGCTCAAAAATATGTACTATATATGTAGTATCTATGTATGTATTTAAACATAAATTAAACAATTTTATATGACTTACCGCACAAAGTGAATGCCCACATATACATAATTATTTTACAAGTACATATCTATCTATTTTTAAACCTGTCATATATAGTGTGCACGGGTATATTTAGTTGGTCGGTAAGTTTGTAACGCATTGAAGTAGACATAGTAGTCGCTATACTTATATAGAGCTATACACTGTATATTGATCAGCTCGTATTTCATTCAGTCAGTATTGAAGATATTTAGCTAAAATTTGGACTTTAAGCTTTTCTCGATAACGAGTATGAAAATGAAGTGCCCCAACATAAAATCTTAACCTCAAATGTATCGAGCCATTAACCCTTATTCACCCCCTTCATGATACATTACCTAAGCCACTGATGATAGTACACAAAATATTTAAAGTTTCGTGTGATGTGTATTTGAGCTTCGGTTCCATCGAAGTTAACGTTTTTTTGTTTCTTGTTTACAGTGCAATTGGTCAGAGTATTTAAAAATTCATGTTGACGTCAATTTTTTGGTTCATGCCATGATTTTATGATAGAATTGGAGCTACTCATATTTTTTTAATTTTAATTTAAAAATTTTTGTTTATATTTTAATTTTATGAAGTTAGTAATTTTTATTATAGTTTCCAACAAATGGAGCTATCTCTTTCACCTTGACATAAGTTTATCTGAAATTAAAAAACCAAAAAAAAAAAATTTAAATTACTCCAGCTTACTGACAGATAGATGCGTTATATAAATTTAATTGAAAGCAACTCAATATGTTGCAATTAAGTTCAATCTTATCGACATCAATTCCACACTTACCTACTCCAAAAAATATCAGCGCCAAAAAGGCTTTCAATCGACCTTGTCAGCAACGCCAGCGCTTGAGGCATCAAAAATAAAAACAAAAATAAATAAATAAAATAAAATTGTATCAACTAACGCAGGAAATTAGGTGACGAAAAGAAAAAAAATTGGTGAATGTAAGCGCCAAGTGCATCGCACGTACTTATCTTACAACAATAAAAGATACATTTATGCGAACAAGTACAATTCAATGCGTTTATGATCGAACGAACGAACGAACGAACGAAAGATGCCTCGAACAGCTAACAATAGAAAGTTTGTTTATTTTAATATTCGACAGTTCAGTAAACTATTTATTTGCCAAACCTTAACTTCAATATTTTTGTCTGTCTGTCTGTCCGTCTGTCTGTATGTATGTACATTATGTGAAAAGATTCATCCAAAAATATGTAATGACTGATACAATACAATACAATAAAAATTGAAAGATACAATTTTAT
Organism: Leucophenga varia; assembly: GCA_018903435.1. Lineage (NCBI taxonomy): Eukaryota > Metazoa > Arthropoda > Insecta > Diptera > Drosophilidae > Leucophenga > Leucophenga varia. The sequence goes on from JAEIFJ010001617.1 coordinate 1,889,757, forward strand.
TGTTTTGCTTTTTTTTTTTATAAAAAAAAATATTGTAGCTTCAAATGCTTCAAGTGGTTGAGATACAATATTTGCTGCACACCCACATTTATATACATTTGTGTGTGGATTGAAGTAAGACTCTTCAAACGTTTTAAGTGATTTAGATACTTTAATTAAATATCTACAACATTTTTTGCTACAAGGTATTGACAACGCATTACGTAAAAGAAATACTTAACTATGTAGATACATGTTATTTATGTTGAAATTAAGAGAAATAAAGCTGTATGTAGTACATATAAAGTTTTTATTTCTATTGTTAATTAGATTAAATAAATTAAATTGTCAATTACTTTTGTACTTTTCCTTGTCTCCGTGTTACAATGTAATAGGAAGTACGTAGATATTGTATTTTATTTTTGTTGCCTTTCATAAGATACATTTTTATTTAGTTTATTCAATTGATACACACCACGCAATGAGGTAGCTAGCTACTTAATCTGCATATGCAAATAAAGTAGATTAATAGTAATTTTGTACAATAAATAGTTTTACAAATTGTTATGATGTTTCCTTTAACTTAATCATCCGTTTAAGTTGCTTATGCAGCATTTTGCTTGAGGCCAAATTTTATGCGATTTAAGCTTAAAAAAATCGAAGCGCCGAAATTTAATTAAAAATTAAACTATTTACATGATATTTTAATAGGTTCAAATTAATTGTTGATAAGCATGTCGAACGCTGTGTAAAGTTAAAAAAAATCGCATTTATGTATAATATCTTTTTTAATGTTTTTGTTTTTTTATGTGAAGCGTCTTGAATCACATATTTTGTGAAATTTCAGATAAAAGACTAATTAAAATTTAAAATCTAGCGCAGACATTATTGAAACTTTTCGAATGAACTACTTTAATAGAATCTTCTGCTTTTGGAAGTTTAACGACCGATCTCACATAAATCACATTTAGCGCCAATTAAAGCATTTTACAAATCAAATATATTGGATGCGTCTTAGATCAGATACTTGTATCTATTTATGTTTTGACAATGCGAATGTTCCAAACATGCCAAAAACACTTGCTTGACAAGTTCTCTTCTGTTCATGTTTTCAATCCCAAAAAAAAAAAAAAAAGAATTGCGCTTCTTCATACCATGCCATCGTGTGAAGTTTCAAGTCTTTTTTGACCACAGCACGCACAGTGGAGCTAAAAAATAAATATAATTTTTGGCGGCTAAGCATTAAAATATTAATTATCATAATCGCTTCATCGTTGACGTTCAGTCATGTCGTGTTAAGTTTTACATTTTTTTATGTACTATTTTATTATTTTTTGTTAAATCCGTTTCATTGCAGCAGTCAGTTTGCGTACGCGCAATAAGATAGATTAAAAGCTACAGATACATTTCCAGCACGATTTGAAATCGGCAATTTAACTAACAAGTTTACTTTAGTTTACACATCCTTCAACTAATTTACCCGCTTACAAAAATGTGTTTTAAATGCAAATTTAAACACGATTGCAGAATTGTAAACAACAACAACAGCCGTTACAGTCATCTTCTATTGTGGGTGGTATTTGTATCTTTATCTTTGATCGTTTGATCTACTGACAACTACAATGCAGCGTAAAGTGAAGTGAAGTGAAGTGATCGTGCTTGCATGTGCACGTATGCACACTACGCATAGTTAATCACTCTAAATAATATATGTACATAGTATACATGTAAAAGCGACTTCTAATTGGAGCAGAAAATCAGAAAACCGAAGAGCTTTGCTGCATAAAAGGTTGTTTTCATTAATTTTATAGCCGCGAGTGTATCTAAAACCTTTTAATACATGTAAAGTAATTTCAACAAAGTATTACAACCTAGTATTTTAAATTATTTTTGTTTGCATTAAAAATTTGTATTTATATGTTTTAATTAAAACAGAATTTCTACAAATTTAATGCAATTGAAATTAGGCTAAAAATAACAATGCTTGTCATATTAAAATATTATTTTGTTAAATTAAATAATCAATCATTTAAATGCTTCAATTTTAATCAAGCTAAACTGAAGACATTTATGGTTTAGGTACGTACATAAAATATAAAACGAAACATTTTAAATTAAAACATCGTCTATGCTATGGGAATATTTAAAATAATGCTTAACAGTTTGATCAGCTGAAATCAGTCATTACAACTTGCAACAATTTGTCGCAAGATTGCACTGCTTTTACAATAAGTTTACAATGATGTCAAGCGCATATTTTCTACCGTCATTAACATTTGGCGCCCCCCAAAAAACTTAAATTGTTTGTAGTCGATTAAAATTCTTCTATAGAAACAACGGCTAAAGCTGCAATGTTGATTCAAGTTGGCAAAAAAAAAAAAAAACCAAAATACAATTTTTGAATACAACGACAAGCCAAATAAAGTTTTTTTTTTCTAAACTTAAAGGTGTTGCGGCGGCGTGCTTTGAGGTATGCCACATTATAGATAATGTGGTTTAAAGCAGATGGCAGCTTGTGCTCATATTACAAACGACTTAATTAGTTTTTGCATTTTTTCACATTCAGATTACCATCTTCATGATTTTTAGTTTTTTGTTGAGTCTTTGTTAATGTTTGTTTGTTTGTTTGTTTGTTTGTTTTTTTGACAATGACAATTTAATTAAATTTTGTTTTTGTTTTTTTGTTTAATGTTTTTGTAAAAGAGTATATATTATGTACTACATTGCAAATGTTTGTACTAATTTATATTTGTTCAATACGCACCGTATTACAAGTTACATGTATATTAATTCTATGGAATGATTCGAAACATTTTTCTCATATGATATGCATATGAAAATCAAATTTATGCAGTGCCAAACTTTTTGATATTTAACAATTCGCAGGTGTATTTGAAAAACTTTTCACATTTTTCAGGATTCTTAGCATCACGATGCATAGGACCTTTGCCGCAATTGCTTAGATAAGTGCCGCCCTGGCCTTCAATGGCTGGATCAATAGCTGCGTAAACAACAGTGCGTGCACCTCGTTCGGGGGTTTTGAAAAATACTTTCTTAAAGATTGGCACTGAAGTCGTGGCTGAATGTTCAAATAGATCTGTATCGACAATGCCAGGATGCACAACATTAACCTGTACGTTCGCTTGCTCCCTATCGAAAAGTGTTTGCAGATGACGTGTAAAAAGTATCTGTGCTAGTTTTGATTGACTGTAAGCGGTGCCGGGATAGTAATATTTTCTGTAATATTTAAAAAAACAAAATTAATATATCATTTTGAAGGTTTAATAAATATAAACAAACTTACAGTCCATTGATATCCTTGTAGTTAATACGTCCAATTAAATTAACACATGATGAGACATTTACTATTCTAGCGGCTCTGCCAACATTGCCTGCAGCGCGTAGTTGTGGCAATAGAAGATGAGTCAACAAGAAATGACCCAAATAGTTAATGGCAAAATGCGATTCAAAACCATCGGCAGAAAGATGAAAAGGTGCAAACATAATACCAGCTGTAAAAATAAACATTAAAAACATTTAAGATAAGATCGAAGCCTTTTAAATATTTTGTTTGAAAAATTAAACTATTAAATTATAAACAGTATCAAAGTTTCGCCTCACCGTTATTTAGCAAAATATCAATTTTATTATATTTAGACATAATTTTTTGGGCAAAGTCCCTCACTGATTTTAAATCGCCAACATCCAGAGTCTCGCAGACTAGTTTTCCATTTGATTTAGACAGATCGACAATAGACTTTACTGCCTCTTCAGCGCTTTTTGGATCACGCACACCTGAATATAAAGTATAAAATATAAAATAAATTTACTAAAACATTTTTAAAGGGTTCATTTAAACAAAAATATCTAAAAAGAAATTAAATGACTACTATACACGTAAAAACACTTCATTAGTATCTCGGCAAGCTATTACGATGGCTTAAAAAATTCAACAATTCATATAAAAGAAAAACAGTGCAATATTATAGCAATCAAATTGAACACTTCCAGGATCAACATTTGGTTAATCAAGCTTTGTGCCGTCAGACAAAAAGATTATATGTATAATTCAAAGTAGCTTGAACGTTGCATAAAAACTTGTTGGGCTTATTGTAAATCCTCTTGTTCAGTTCAATTGTGCTTAATTATAAATTCACTGCACGCTTTGCTTCAACGATACACCGCGCTATTAAATCTTTCCAGAATGACTAATATTGTTGCTAATCTGATTGCAAAGATACATACATAAGTTTAATACTAAAGTTACAAATTATGAAAAATAAAACAGTTTGATTTGAGAAATTAATACAAGCTGTACATCTTTACACCTCAATATTAACTTGCAAGTGTAGATTATTAGAAAAACGTTCGTATCTACGCACCCATAACAACAGTCATATCACAGGCAAGTAGTTTCTCTACAACTCTCAGTCCGATTCCTCTATTGCCGCCGGTAATTATTGCAATTCGATCAGGTTGTTTGTAGAGTGCTGAAAAATGATATCCCATGTTACTTGTGTACCATTAAATTAATCAGTTGTTTACTTTATGCCTACTTACCCACACGATCGCGTGCTGCATACTGAGCATCGTGAATTAGACCAATAATACCCAAATATTGATAACGAAACTCAGTTTTCCACTCGTACCAATTCTTTGGTAGTTCCTTGGTGGTTTTTGAAAACATAAAACCACAAATAAGAAGGACCAGTAGAGATATAATAAATAAAATTCCCAACATGTTGAATAAAATATATCTAAAAATAGAAATATATACAATATTTAATTAAAGTTAACTTTTTTGCTTGTTTTTCTAGAAGTCTGTAAAAAATGTAAAAATAGAAAATAATTTATTACTTGCAGCAAAGAAAAAAATATATTGTATTTTTCGTTAAAGTCAGCGCTGTACTTCAGCAATTTGCATTCAATTAAACTTACAAATATTTTACACTTTTGCATTTGTGATGAATAAACAGCGTTAATGTATTTGCTTAACAAGGTAAAAAAAGTAAAGATGGGGCACAGATCGGGAACTCGAGTGCTTATACTCGTGAAGAGCATAAATAATATTATTCGTCGTTGCGTTTAAAAAATATTAATTTTCGTTTGTTACTAAACTTTGAGATAACCTACTTACAATTAACGTTCTCGTTCGTTTTGTTTTTATGCAATTTTCAGTTGACTAGGCAATAAATACGTACTATAGTATATAATACAATTTGTATTTTAAAAATATACTTTGTTTGCACTCTTTAACTTATGATCAGGCACATAACAATTATAAAAGCTTGATCAATAATTTAATATTATAGTTCCACAAGTTCAAATATAGCTGTTAAAGTTTTAAAGTTCATATTTAATAAATATTTTATCGTTGTGGATAAAAATTTATCTAAAATTATTATATCTAAACAAGATAATTTTGACTTATTATAAGACTCCGGCCGAATTAATTTGATAATTTTTTTGTAATGTTTAGCTGACACACTTTTCATTTAAACTTTAGATTGATGGCCACAATCGATAGTTTAAATTTGGAATTGTTCGGCTCTTATGATAGTTAGTGTCTAGGAATTTATTTCCTAATTAATAGATACATTTTTTGTAAAATATAATAGTTAAATCTTTTTATTTTCTATTTAACTTTCAAATTGTTTAAACAATTTAAAAATAGGTTTGTGAAATCATACTATATTCAAGTTAGTCGCAGAACAACAAACTAAACACAACTGGCACATTAAGGCATATTAGGTAGTAACATAAACACTTGAACAGAATACATATATAGTATACCCAGATACAACCCACTTATTTGTACAAAGACAGTATAACGGAAAGTAAACATTTAGGAACGTAATAAAAAGGTGAACCTTAGAGCTTTAAACATATCAAAAGATTATCTTGACAATGTATAATTTATTGTAACGTTATTACTTTAAACGAATAAGTTTTAGTTGCAGAAATTGTTTGTTTCTAATTATAATATAATTCGAAAGACATAAACTTTTGTCAAAATTGGTTCGAAAGAAAATGAAGATGTAGCAGAAAACGAAGAAACCTTTAACCAGGAAAAAGTCTTCTAAAAAACCTGTTGAAATTAGTTTATAAAACGAATTCAAATGAAAGATACATATGTAAATTAGTTGAATATAACGAAAGTATTAAAAAAAAGATGTGCGGTTGGCGAATTTAAAAAAAAAGTGCCGCCAAACCAAAAATCAAGCGTAAAATTTTCATAGCAGACGCTCTGACAAGGCCAAGTTTCGCTAACTTTTCTATTAAGTAACCATTCCAAGGGTATTGTATGATTACTCAAGGTAAACTGGTGAAATTGTCTTTACCCATGACATGGAAACTTTAAAGAATATACTTAATGGAAAGGAAGCGCAAGAATTGTTTACGTTGACAATGGTCTTAGAAACTTTTTTATTTGAAGATACAAGTATGTATTGCCAAATATATAGAAAGTTTTCTAAAAGGTTTCACCATTTAGTGTCAAATAACTACTCATCTCAAACTGTTTACTTACTTAATTTATTAACACTTTAAACAAAAGGTTCTTCTCGCCGCCTTCTCGTCACCACCACACCACACCACGTTGACTAATATTCTACTGACGACGTTGTTGTTTTTCTTACATGTGCGAACGCAACAAGTTTTTTTTGCTTCGCTGCGTTGTCTTGACCCGTTCAAAAAGAAATTCGAAAAGCAACTGAATACTTAAAAAACTATTCTACAGTACGATGACCCGCCCTTCAACGAATTTAACTAAATACATAAAAAAAAAACTTTATGACTAGAAATATATACATTTTCTTTTATTCGAATTATTAAATAATTAGTATATTTGTACTTTATTATTTTTAAGTTTTAATTAATAATAAAACATAATAACAAAAAAAGAAAATAATAATAAAACTATTAACAGCTGAACAGCTGTAGACACGGTGGAAATAGTGTTGTGAAACGATAACTTAAATCCATGAATCAAACATGCATGACGTTGTTCTATGACTCTGTTGTATGATGATATGAGGGAGGGGACTATTTTGAAGGGGACGAAATTAATTATAGTTCAGACTAGTTTTTGGTCACAGTAGTATGAATGACCACAATTAACATTTCTCGTAGACTTTAGATTTCGAATATGATCGTATTATGCTTTCGACTTGGGCAAGTTCTTTATCAATTATTGCACGACGGTTGCGTATGCGCAATGTTTGTGTTGTCATGGGCATATGATTCAATTCATTGACTAAATTATCAAAACCTGTGAAACAATTAAAAATAATAATTTAAAAATACAATAAAAATAAATAAATCTTTCTTTACTTACGCTTTTTTGCATCTGCTAAAGCATCTAGGCGTTGATCTTCAGAAAGCAACTTATGTCCTGGTGGGCAATCAGGATCAATTTTGGTTGTATTTTGCGCTCTTTCTTCCTTTTCACGCTTTTCACGCTGCAGATATAGCGGCAAGCACACATTTTCGCGAGCTGAGTAACAAACATAAGGAATATAGTCCGTTAGCCATTGGCATACAAATAATACTTACATCCCAACTTGTGAGCGGCACGTCGTTTGGACTTTGTTGTCATACTCGTTTCATTTGTAACATTTGAAAGTAGAGTCTGACGACTACGTGCACTTAACTGTGCTCCCTCATCACTAATGTGGCCACAATTGTTCTCATGTTCATAATCAAAATTTCCCAAATTGTACAAGCTAACGTCATCCTTTTCTTCCTCAAATCTATTTGAATTATCAGTATATTTCCAACTTTTCTGTTCTTTCGTTTGCGAAGTAGTACATTTCGATTTTCCCAACATCAACTGCTCACGTTCAACAAGATCGCTCGACACTTGACCATTGACAACATCTTGATTATTATCTGTGGTACCTATTTTATATGATTGCTGGACAGTATCTTCATTGTCTACAACAGTTGGTGATCTAGAAATAGTACATCTACCGCACAAATATATTCTTAATCTTTTGCTTTACTTTCAAGCTAAGCAGACTTACCTGCGCAATGCATTTGTTAAGTACATTTCATCGATGATATCTTCTGTTTGTATTCCACAATCTCGAAACGCTACAGAGTTTCCATTGACTGAACGCTGCGAACCACACGTTTCACACCTACCAGCCATGCAGTGCAGCTTTTCTGCTTCTCGTGTTTTTGTTGCCGAGCGCCGATTGAGCTTTGTCGGCTCGTGTTCACCAGGCATCCATTTTGGTCGTCCTGGATCTTTCGATGCCAACTTTTTTGTTGCTTCCTTTTCTTTAAGGCTTAGTTTGTTTTCGCGTATAAAGTCGCGGCGGTTCGACTTCTCTGCGGTGGGAAAACAGTTCAGTTGTTAATAATAAAAAAGAATATGTCGGTTACCATAGCTCCTTGGCGCACAAAAACAATTTCTACTCACTTGGTTCGGAAAAAACTCCTTTCAATGTCGGAAAGGCCCTAAGCGGAATTGACATTTTATTTTCGTCTTTTAAGATATTTATTTACAAAGTTTATACTTTTCCTTTCTTTGTAAAGCTAAATTATAATTTAAATTACATTTATGTTCACCAGCCGCGCAAGAGTTATGTTTCATATCCAAAACGTTTTTTCCATTGACAAGGTATCCTCAAAATATCGAAAAGCAGACCAAAATCGCGGACCGATGACATGCTGCCGCTTCCATAATTGATTCAACAGAAAACAGCTGATATCATCAACAGTAGCAGCAGCAGAAAGGTAAGTAAATAATAAATCATTATTTTTTATTTATATTTATTAATTATTAATTTCCGGAAACAAACAATCTTTTTTGTTTATATTAAGGTACATGCCACGCAGTATTAATCTGTGCAATTCGATTGTGTTTTGGTCAAACTATTTATTGTAGTTATTATAAAAATGTTGACGACCAAAGGGAAAGTTGGTAAAGTGCTTATTTGTGGCATGAAAGGAGTTGGAAAAACGTCGCTTTTGGAACAACTTATATACGGTAACGTTAACACAGAATCGGTAGGTCTTACCTAGTTTTTTTACGTGTGGTTTCTTTTTAAGTAACTTTTACCTTTACCTAGGAAATCTATCCCACCATCGAAGATATTTATGTTGCCAGCGTTGACACAGGTCGTGGCACTCGCGAAACGCTAAGAATATACGATACCGCCGGTCTTCAGGGTCAGGCACAATTACCACGACATTATTTGCAGTTTCCAGATGGATTTGTACTTGTATACAATCCAACCGATCCAGCTAGTCTGGATATGCTAGCAGATATAAAGACAGATATTGACAAGAACAAAGAGAAAAAGGAAGTACCTATCATAGTACTTGCAAACATGCGTGCTCGAACTAAAAAGGATGCGCCAGTAACGCAACAACAACAACTTGATCCAGTGGAAGCAATACTGAATCGTGCCAATAATTGGTGTGCAAGGGAACGTCTTAAACACTACACTGTAAATGCAATGGATGCGCGACCGTCCCTATATGAACCGTTTATCAATCTGTGTTCCCGCCTACATCCACCACAAGCAAAAAGTAGTTTCCCTCAACTGCGGCAAGTAATGCAGAAGACTCAGAAGAGTGAGGGCTAGTCGTCAAAAATTGATTATTTGCGGTAATGTATTAATCATTCTTACTTAGTATTACTTTTAGCACATCTTATAATTTTATTTTTACATTGTTAAAAATCATTCATATACATGAGTTATGCCACTTAAAATAAAATTGAAATTAAGTGTCGTATCAAATAGATTTGGACGAATCTATTACAGTAGATTAAAATGATGTTGTCATTTTGAGGTTCCAAAAGCAATATTGAAAGATAAGAAATTATTAAAATTGAATGATTGGAGGGACACATCTGTCAAAACTGATAAGCATGTTGAATAATAAGCAATTCGTATTAAAAATGGTTTATTTGTTTAATATTTTGTTTAAGTTGCTTTTATGGTATAAAAGGGCATATCATAAAACTGCCAAATTTTTGAAAGCTTCTTGTTTACATTGTACCGTATGCACCGCTTGCGAAATGTACCCTCTTGATATTCTTTGCATGTGCGTATGGGATAACCTTCGGCAAAGCAAGTTTTCCTGCTGCCATAATAAATGCGACCAAGAGTATTTGATGTAACTGTATTAACTTTCTGTAAACAATTGATAAAAGCCTGTTCGCAGCTACACTTCAGTATAGGAAACCAGCCAGTGTTTTCTGCCAATTCATGAAGTCTCGTATGTGGCTCCATTATTTCATCGCAGTGATCATGGGCGCGGCAGCATATATCTGTATCCCTTTGTGTTCCAAGGTCATCGTAGTTGGCTGCGGTATTGCCTGGGCCACACCATTTGGTTCCTTATAAAGAAGTCTTCTTTTTATTCTGTTTAAAGAAAAATGTTGAACTAATCAAGTACCTGGAGCCGTTATACCGGTGTGTGGTACTGGAGGTAAAGCCTGATTATAAATATCCTCATCTTCAAATATGGCTTCATCGCCAAAACCGTGCAACTGACCACAGCAAAGGAAAAAAAACAAAATGTGAAATAGTACTTTCATTATAGAGCAAAAATTAAAAACTACGACTTTTAAACACACATTCAGAAAGCTAAGCTTAACTTTGTTCAGTTGATAAGAAATATTTGATGGTCAACTCAGAGAGATAAGAATTAAAAAACGTCATCATATCAAAAACACATAGGCACTACACTGTTTTAAATTTATTACGAATAATCCAATTTCAGTTTATAATGTCCTTAAATAACTCTGTAACTTTTTTCTGTCCCAGTCTCGCTTTCCATTGTGTGGCTGAAATTTTAAACGTTTCTACGTGAAACTTGTTATATACAAGTCTCCCAAACATGCTACCTTTCAACATGTTAGCCTTGTCAGCCAATTCCTTAACAATCCTTGATTTTTGAGAATCTTGTGCAGCATCAAAGCATTGCTCTAAAACCCTCGATCCGTGCCGTGTAATAGCCAGGTCAACGTAAAACCCTTCCAAAGTGCGAATCAGTTTCTCTCGCGACTTCTCGCCGATGAATTTGCTTTTCATAAACGCGTCTACAATATGTGAACCATTTGGCGTATTAAAAATTGTAATTAATTGTTCTGCAGACGTTTCCAATATGCAGTTGACCAGGAAAATAGGTTTATTATATTGAAGTATTTGTTGTATGATCAATGAACCATGCAAATGGACAAATTGCGTTGTATCTTCCAGTGTAATTTCGTACGGTTTCAGTTTAACTAAGCAGAGAAACAATTTCGTTGATTTTTCCTTGTCGCTGGCAACATGCAGTGCATTCTGGAGTGCACCAATCATTTGTGCCTGTTTAGTACTCAATCGAAGGCATGCTGTCGCCAGCGACGACACTATACCTGTGTGCCCAATTTTAAGAAGTTCCTCGGTGTGCGAATGCAACTCGTTGAAAATTGACTCAAAATCTTCTTTTTCTTTAATGTGTTGCAGAAGCTTTTGTACTGAAAAATTTGTTAGTGGTTCTTTAGCTAAATATTCCACTCGCCCTATAAACAGCATTGCATACAGTTGCGTGAGCAATTTTCCACCGGCGACGGTGAGTAATGTTTCAAGCAATATAACTGAAGTTTGGTGTTCAAAGACTTTAGGCAACGACACTTTTTTTTGTTTCTTCTTCATCTACTGTTGAATTTTCGTTTTGTATCTGCGATTCTTGAATATCATCGTCTATTTCAATTTTTACTTCATCTTTGATTTTGTCGCCGCTCTCCACTTTTAGCATAGCATCCACTAAAATTTTTTTCCAAAATGTTTCAGCAAGTTTTTATCTACAGCACGAAGTGCCAAGCAAATAACACTTAATAAGGCCGAAGAGTGCCCCTGATATGGAAATTCTGAAAACTGTGGCCACATTTCCAAACGCTGCGGAAACTCCTTCAACACTTCTGTCCAATCGTCAGTTACATGAAAGAGCTTGCGATGTTTTGCCATTTCTGCGCCACCTTTTTCAAATGCAACTTTTGGAACATGTACGCCAGCCAGACAAAGAATACACGTACGCATAATATGGTTAGCACAGGCATCCCAAACAAAATCTTCCAGATTGTTTAGCAAAAATTTGCTCACACGCAACACAAATTGACGACAACTCTCACGATGCTCAACGGTAAACTTTGTTTCAAGATTGTATTGTTCTTCATTCTGTGCCGTATCAGCTCTGGGTCTTTTTACTCCAATTGGTGCTAATACATTCTCCTCATCGTTGATTTTTTAGTGCAGATTCACCAAGAGCACGCAAAAAAGCTATTTCCACCATCTTCTGCAACACGTGTGAGGCAAATCGGTCTGAACATATAGGTCTAAAGTTGTCGGCAAACTTTTGAAAAAACCGTTCAAGCTGCGAGTCCTCGACAAATCCTACAAGAGATTCTAGAGCTTTGCAAACAATTTGATTTGATGCTAGATGAATTTCCTGATCTGTGGCTAGTTCAAACACACTATTTGCCATATTGACTGTCGAAAAAACATAATACATTTTATTATTATTATTATTTTGCATTCCTATTTCTAGACTTACCGCGCTGTTCAACATCCTCGATTTCTTTCATACTATCCAAAATATTAATGAAATAGCTATACTGTTCATCGTCGATGTGGGTGCCACGGCCGAAAATACCTTGCTTTGCAAACCCTTTGGCATTTCGCATAAAACGACTTCCCTTTTTTTTGGGTCTTTTACGTTTATTACTATTATCAACAGGCGTGGACATTCCGATTCAAAATTATTTATTTATATTTATAAACGTGCCCTTTCAGATTTGTTCACACTATAACCTCGCGCTGCTTAAGGGCCAAATAGACTGCTCAGACTGTCTGCGCAAGTGGTCGTTACACAGACTAAATTGTTTCTTCAAAGAAAACGATGCTTTGCTGTTAAAAAGAAGAGAAGATAAAGAAATGTAGAATAATGCAAATAATAACATTTTTGGACTAGGCGAATTATTTAAAGAATTAGAGTTAACTTGTTAATCTATCAACCAAATTTAAATTTAATTTAAATGTAATTTAAAGTATTAGCTCTGCACAGACATAAAAAGAGCCTAATACACTGTAAGACGGTCTGCTCGTCGTTTTTTTTCTTTGTAAATAAAGCCTAGTGTAAAACAGTGTTGAGAATTTTTTATTCTTGAAGTTTTTGCAACACTCCTCGAACAACAGCCCAAGCCATCGGCATCAACGGATGCTACATTTACATCTGAGAATTTAAAATGAACGAAAGCAGCGGTTTTCAATTTATTTTGCCATTAAACAATAGCGATCTGCTAAATTCCAGCGGCGATAACTACTATGTGCAACAGATATATAGCAACAGCGTAGTAAAGGATAAACTTCTGGGTAAGTTTGATTTTGCATTGCGCGCGCTTAAAAAGACTTTTGTTTACTTTCGTTTGCTTTAGAATGCCGCCAAAAGGTGCATCAAGGGGATCCATTTTATATATTCGAACACTTTGATACTTACTACTCTGTGGTCGAGGCACAGGGAAACGATGCAGTGTCTGTGCTTAATATGATGCGCAGCTTCGATCTGCTTTACATCACTGTCGACAAACTTGGTACCCAGCTGACACCACTATTGAGTACGAACGAGCCACCGAGTGCTGAGGAACGATTGCGGTTTTTGAATCTTACAAAAATGACATTGTTTCTTTTTGTGAATACGGTGAAGCGTATTGATACCGAGGTACAAAACCTCCTCAAGGAACAAAATTTTAATCAACAGAAAAAGGCGCGTGGTAAACAGGTAGATGTGCTGGAGCAGTATCCTAATTGGGATGTAAAGCGCGGAAAATTCTTAGTACAACTGTTTAACATAATGCAGTGTCAATTGGAAAAATTATGGAGCCCGCCAGTGGCTGAGGGAAAATTTTGTTAAGTAAGTCGTATGTTTTGATTTATAATATTTTACTGTACCTAACGATCGTTTACATACTTAACTCCGACAGTATGCTATGTGATATTTGCTACCGCACTTTAGAGCAGGTACATGTTCGCACTGATAATCGTCATATCATCGACACAGTTTTTCAAATATTTGGTACAGCTATTAAACGATACAATCATGCCATTGTTTTTCCTGCTCGCATTCTTCAATTATTACGAAATTCGGAGCATGCTGCCGTATCTGTCGCAATCGGAATACAGCTTCTTAATGATGAATACCATATTACAACCATTTTTTCCATACTTATAAAAGATATTGTTGATACGCTGGTCGTCGATGCTGCTGATAGTGCGGTGTCTCGAAATTTTTCCAACTTTCTTACAGAGTTTGCTCATAATGCACCAAATCTAATGATACCACATCTCTCTAAAATTGGAGACGATTTACTTGATTGTGAATCGCATGTGTTGCGAAATTGTATTCTTCAAATAATGGGCGACGCAATTGTTGGCGAACTCACGTCAGAGGAGCTTAGCGATGACATGAAAGAGGCTCGTAATGAGTTTTTAGAAAATCTTCTAGAGCATGTAAACGATGTTTCTGCACATGTCCGATCAAAAGTTTTGCACATATGGCATAGCCTTAAGGAAAATCATGCTGTCCCTTTATCTTTTTTGTTAAAAGTTTTGCGTGAAGCTGTGTGTCGACTTGAAGATAAAACGGCGACTGTCCGCAAATGTGCTTTGCAGCTTATAAAAGCGTTTTTGGAAAATAACCCTTTTTCGGGTAAGCTTACATTGGAGGAGCTACTGGAGAAACACAAGATTGAAGTAGAGAAAATGGAAAAGTTAAACGAAGTTTTAACTGAGGAACGTAAGAAAATCGAAGAGTTGGATGGTCACTGGAATGAAATGATACCCGAATTGTTACCTATCATTGAAAAAAATCTTAGAGAAGGTGAGAAACAAAATAGATTAAAAGAAATATTTTTTTTTTTTTTTTTTATTTAATTTATTTGTTTCCGATGGAGAATATTCTTATTTTTGTTTATGTGTTTTTTTTTTTTTGTAGTTACACTCATGGAGTTTGACAATGAGGAAGAATATGAGAGTATTTTACAAAAAATAATGCCGTTACTTTTGGAAAAACAGTTCGAGAAAGCTATGCATCTTGTGCGCCGTGCGGATCATGCTGCCGGAAATACTGACCTTTGGTATTTTCAATTAAACATAAATAAAAATAAAATTCATCAATTTATTTCTTCTTTTCTACAGTTTGATGCTAAAAATAGAAGAGCGTTGCACTTACTTTTTAGCACTTTTTAAAACTTTTATATCCATGGCAAATGGCTGTCACGATAGTGTAAGTAAATATTTGTTTGTTTTTTTTTTTCTTTTAATATCTTAATAATACTGTTTCTTTAATATATAATGTAGAGTGAAGAGATGCAAAAGCAAATCAAGACAGTGCAGTTCCTCGAAGACTCAATTGAATTTTGTAATGTCATAACAAAAGCCATGCCTAAAATACAAGAGTTTCTCATGTCAAAGACAAATTCAGATGTTTTTGAGGCGGTCGATCTTTTTACAACTGGTTATATGTTTGGAATCAAAGGTACTGAGGCTGGAATGCAGCAGATGTTGTACTTGGTTTGGTCCCCCGATAAAGAAAAGCGCGATGCTGTTTCCAACGCCTACCGTAAAGTACTTTTTACCACCGATCAGACAGGTCGTGCACATGCTATAAAGGTGGTACAAAATCTTTCCCGGTTTTTAGAAACAATTGAGTACGGTCATTATACTGCAATGGAAACTCTTATGTGCGAATGGGTAGCTACTGATGATATCGATGCGCTTATTGTGCAAGTTTTATTTGAGCGTTTCACACTAAAACTAGAAGGAACTACAAACAATGAATCGCGCCTGTCACTGCAGTTACTTATAATGGCCTCTCAAGCAAAATCAACTATATCTTCTGCTAACATCAGCGTCATTGAGTCAATTGGTACTGGTGAGCGTGCAAAGCGCGATCCACGTATCTTCACTGCTTGCCTTCAACTATTGCTCAATTCTGTAGATTCGAACCAAAACTCAAAATATTACAAACGTTGCACCAGTGACACGCCATTTGTGCAAAAAGTTATCAATTTGTTCTTGGCCTTCTTCTTTCAACCGAAATTGCCAAATTTTGATAGTTTAGCGGCAAGCACGTTCGAGTTCTTATATAAAATGTGCCAAGCACCAGATTTGATTGCTCAACATATTGTTACAGAACTTGTAAAAAAGTTTAATACATCATGGTTAAAAACGCTTGAAGTGTTAGAAACCAACGTGTTGCCAATGACGCAAACACAAGATATACCCTACTCTCAAACCCTGCCAGAATCGCAGACATTACAAACGCAAAAGCAAAGTGTTGGTGGTCAGCAAACACAAGTGCGTATACCAGTTTATTTATATGCACGCTTTATTCATTGCATTGGTTACTTGACATTGAAGGAAATGATATTTCTCGACATCGATGTTTATAGTAATATGAAATATCGTGAAGAGCTAACGCAATTGGAAGAGAAGAAAAACAAAAAGAATGTGCCAAACACTGTACGTAGACAAACGGCAAGCTTAAATATGTCTGCATTGGAAGCAAGAAAACGATTGTCTGGAAATGCTGCCGAACCACAACAAGAGGTAAGGCATGCATAATTTACTCGCTTAAAAGATTTTAGAATTTATTATTATTTTTTATTTTAGCCTGATGATGATTTAGTGGGCGCAACAGCAGAGGATGCAATTGCTGAAGAAGTCAACGCTATTTGTGAAGAGATTCTGTTGTATGAGAGCAACGCACTTCTATCGAAAATTTATCCCGTTATCATTGACATCTGTAAAAAACCAGGCGAATATCGCGATGTAAATCTTCAGCAAGCTGCCACATTAACGCTTGCACGCTTAATGACCGTCTCTTCAAAATTTTGTGAAAAAAATATGTCATTTTTGATGAACATACTAAACCTCACAAAAAATATCAAAATTAAATGTAATAGCGTTGTAAGTCTTTCGGACCTTACGTTTCGTTTTCCAAATATCATTGAACCGTGGACGGGACATTTCTATTCGACGCTGCACGAGGAGAATAAAGAGTTGCGTTTGACTGCTGTAAAAATGCTCTCACATCTAATTCTTCACGAAATGATAAGAGTAAAGGGACAAATTGCTGATTTAGCCATGTGCATTGTTGATCAAGACGCAGAGATTCGCAATATAACGCAAGAATTTTTTAAAGAGATTGCCAATAAATCTAATATTTTGTATAACGTACTGCCAGACATTATATCCAAACTCAGTGATGTTAAGTTGAATCTAGAAGAAGAAAAGTATCACATTATAATGCGTCACATACTCGGTCTCATTCAAAAAGATCGCCAAGTGGAGACTCTAGTTGAAAAGCTATGTCTACGTTTTCCTGTCACGCGCGAGGAGCGACAGTGGCGTGATATTGCTTACTGTCTAAGTTTACTATCTTATAACGAACGTTCAATTAAAAAACTTATTGATAACGTACAACATTTTAAGGACAAAGTACAAATCGACGAAGTATATCAATCGTTTAAATCAATCATAAGTACTACATCGAAACTAGCTAAACCTGAGTTAAAAGCTGTCGTTACCGAACTGGAAACACGTATCAACGAGTGTTTGGAGGTGCGTGATCCAAACGCACCTGTTGAAGAGTCAAGTCAAGTTGAAAATTTTACTCAAAAAACCATAAAGAGTAAACGAGGTGGAAAACGTCCTAGTGGACGAGATAAACGTGATAATAGGAGAAATATGAGTGAATCAGATAGTTCGGATGACACCCCACCACGACGCCAACAGAAGGGTCGTAACAATAAAAAAGGTTCTTCCAGTAGCGAGTCTTCATCGTCAGAAGAGGAACGGATAGTCTCGCGAGGTCGTGGTCGAGGACGAAGAGGTAAATAGTATAAGTAATGTTTTAATTTTTTTTTTTCGATATCTTGAGATAATTCTAATACAAATCAGCTTTTTAATGCTACTAAAATATTTGGAGTGACCCATTTTAAAAGCAGTTGTTTACCAACAATGTTTGGTCACTTCAAAAGTACAGAATCAATTTAACATATTGCTGAATGAATATACCAAATTTGGTTATTCCAAACATAAATTACTGAATTTTTATAAATAAAGTTAAAAGATATTTAATTCTAAAAATAACATAAAATTATCTTTTGAAGCGGATATTTTGTGCATCAGCACAGACAAAACAAAAAGATTATATACATGCATTAGTTGTAATTATATAATTATTTTGTTTGAGGTGTATAAGATGTTTTGATCGAACAAGTTGCCTCTACACTACAGGCTGAATACTTTAAGCCGATGATTCTATTTACTTAAACGTGTCGAATAATAGTCTGCGGTACAGGTTTATGACGGACGCTGGTGTAGAATGTGTCGCGTGCCATAATAACGCATAATAATGATGCTAATAATGTGCATAATAAAGTACACATTCATTTGATTAGATCTTAGCTGTAGTTTTAGTTGATTTAAAAGGCCGCATGTTCCTTACTTTTGTGTGGTTAATATCATTAAAACGTTACTCAGCTTAGCAACAGTTGCTGGGTTGCAATCGAGGGGTGTGTCGTTTTCATAAAGAATTAAAAAAAAAAAAAAGTGAAAATCTGAAGGCGGCGCTTAGTAACTAAAAGAGCAATGTTGGCAACCAATAAACAATTTGTTGCTCCGGCACGTGTTGTTCTCTTCTGGTTCTGTAGAAATTGATGCTGATGCTGTTGCTTGGGGGTGTTACGTTAACATATTGTTTATGCTTTTACTTCTCGGCTTAATGCAGGACACGCGCAGACGAATAAAGCGTGTATCTAATTTCACAATATTTTGACTTTTGCGTTTATTAATTAACGACACAATATCTTTTGGTTCGAAAATAATCTTCGATGTAATGTTGATTTGAGTATGGCAAAAAGCAATACTACTTTAGACTCAATATGAAGTCTGATTCCCATTTTTTGACCATTTGAGTTTATTCATAGTTCAATTTGATTTATTTTGTGTATGAGAACGGTTGTTAAAACTATAATTATTGAACACTTTCAAAGTACATACAGTCTTGAAAGCCTTTACAAATCCGGGTGTTTTGTCGTAATGAATGAATAACAGATTTTTTTCTTTAAAATTTTATTCTTAATTTTCTCCGAAAATTTTGAATTGATGAGATTACAATTAGAAAAAGAACAGTCACCACATAAATGGCAATGGGAATTAAAGGTTAAAGGCGTTTTTTTTTTTTATTTCGGAAACAATAGAGGGAAGTATGAAAAGTAGCACAGGCGACTGTATAAAAGAATAAAGAAAAGGTGTAAATGGTCACAAATCCGCTTAGAACATGGCATAAACTAAAATTTATGAGAAATCTAAGCAAATGAAGACTTCAGCGATATTTAACTATTTACATTATTATTAAATTTTTTCAAAAGATTTAAATAATTTGTAAGCAAACAAAAATTTATTTTATATAAATTAAATTTTTCATTTAATTTTCTACTGAATACTTCATGAAATGAGTGTGAGTAACGGACATAGGAGCATAACTGTGTACATAAGCATAAGTAAAAATTCATTTTTTTTTTTTTTATAGTTAAACACATTTATTTACATATTTTTTAATAGTAGATACTATGTATATAGAATTTAAATAATATAAATTTTACTTAAGTTTTTGTGCGTTACATAACCCCAAACTATGTTCGCTGTGTGGTGTGGTTGAGCTTATGTTGTTCCATTCGGCTATAAATGGATTATATTTTATTTTGAATATACAAACAGTGGAAGATATTTGAAGTATGTATCCTTTTTTCATAATCCATAATTTCAACTGTTCAGTAATTCAATAAAAGTAGTTGTGCTGCTCTAATTGACTGCTTCCAGTACAAATATCATTTTGAAATTTCTTATTCAGTTGTTTATTATAGCTATTTGCTGTAATTGCATAATTTGCTGCTAGTTGCAGCCTCTAACTAAAATCATAAATGTTGATATTCGCTCATGTCATAGATGGAGGGCATGGCACCCATTACGCTATGTAGATGGGAATATGCAACGGCGGCAGTTAGTGGCATTTGCGCAGAATTATTTTTGCACACTCCATTTCCACCACTGCTACCTACGCTCACTGATGAGCTATGTATGTGTTGTGGTTGCTGTTGAACTTCGAGATGCTGGGCTTGTTGTTGTTCTTGTGTAGGGATGATAGACGCTGAATGCTGGGCGTGCTGTTGCTGTTGATGGTGGTTGTTATTATTGCTGTTGTGTGTTTGGTTTGCTAATATGTTATTGCTTTCCATTTCGGAGTCACTAGATGAGTCAAGATGCTGTTTATCCGTAGAGCCGCTGCAATGAGATAGAAAAAGATCGAAGGCAATGTTAGAGACATTAGAAATATAATTAATAATAAGCAAATAAGCTATTGCCTTTTGTCCATTTCTAATATTTTTTTTATACATATTTATAATTATTCTTAGAGAATTTTGTATGGTGCTTTCTAAATTGTTACACCATGTTTTTTGTTTACTTCAGATTTCAATTAATTTGTTGCAACATTCAATGAGTAACGGTTCTGTCGCTTTTCTTTAAACAACAAATTAGTTTGTTTTATTTTTTTTTGAAACTGTGTTTTAAAACTAAAGTTGGTCATAAGAGATGATCGATAGAATAAAAAATCCGCTTATTATTGCATACATAAGTAAAATATTTATAAATCCATCGTTTTTCTGAATGCCATTTTAAACGAAATCAATCAAACACTTCAATAAATTTCTATTTCAAATAAAATGATACAAATTTATATTAAAAAACTATTTAAAAACAAAATAAACGTCAGTAGTGTATTAATGTTCATTAGTTTCTTAAGCGATATTTCATGTGCTACTGTCAAAACGAGCAAAACTAATTTACAGTTGTCAACACTTCAACACCCGAATGAACTTCAAAACTAGATATTGACAAATAGTGCATCAATGGAAAAACAGCAACCGGAAGGAAATGATGTGCATATGTAGAGTATGTTTGTACCAATGGTGTCGAATTTTCAATAAACAGCATCAACCAAAATAGTAAAAGATCTCAATTATAAAGTCAGGGTATACTGCTATTTCATATACATATACATACATACATACATATTATATTGACAAGTAGCCGAAGGAGGGTAAAGGAATTATCAACACTTCTTTATACCTCCACATTATAATTTTACAATTCCCCAGAGTGCATAAGTGTATCTCTTTCTGTTTCACTCGCCCTCTTATGGTGTATTGTATTCCCTTGCACTTACATAAAAGTATCCAATTTCTATACTCGCATCTAATTTCGAAATAAAGGTGGGAGATTGTGGGAGTGTAATACACTTACACGCTTTTACGTATCGCTCGTGTTGGCAGCTTGATTTTTATTTGTTGCTTGATTTTTCAAGGCGGTTTGTAATGTAATGACTTCTTAAGTGACTTTTGCTATTGTCTCGACAGCTGTTAGTACATATTCCCAGCGGACATTTAGCAAGAAACGGAATTACGAAACATATTTAGATATGTTATAATTGGATTTTTGTTGAATTTGTAAAGTATGTACTCTAATTTGTTATGACGTTTTAATAGCAATATACCAAATTTTACCACTAAGCTGGTATATTGTGTTTGTGTAATTGCCCATACACTAAACCTCTTCTAAACTTTGGAGTTTCTACTTATATGAATAAGTTTTTTTTTTGTGAAAATATAACGTCCCAATCCGCAATTAAGCAGTTATAAAATTTAGCGACCATAGATATTCTAAATTCTATTAATAATCAGACTCTACTTTAAATAATCCTACTCAAAAATCAATATCAAGTTGGGGAAAAATCAAACTCTCTTTGGCCATCAACACGCACAGCTGTATAAACTTAGCTGAATGATGAAAATGTACATACATCTATATGCATATATGTATGTATTTATGTAGGTACATATGTAGCAGTATATGTGAAAATGTAAACTCAGAAAGCGAAGCACAAAATAAAGAATAATATGAAGAAAATATAAACAAAAATATCAAATTTCGTTTTTTGTTGACTTATATTCCTCCTTTATATTCTCTTTTTGTTTTTCTGCAACACTAACAATACAGTCAAAAAACTCACGCACACATTAAGTCTCTGCTTGGAGACATTTTTCAATGATTTCTTTATAAAAGAAATATGTATGTATGTATGTATTTTATAATCATTAAAAGTTTATGGAATATAGACGCATCTATGAGCCAAGGACAACAATAACAGAACTTTTTTTGCATAAAGTTTTGGGAGAAAAATATTTAAATAGTCGATGAGCCCAACAGCTATACTCTGCACTTTTTTCACAAACAACAACAAAAAAGAATCGAAACTTTAATTCAGAGGAAGAGATTGGTAAAATTTAAAATTTTAACTTTTGTTTAAATTTATCATTTTTTATATGTGTAGGGCATAAAACCGTGGCATCGAGCTACTTAATCGAATTTACGTCACTATTAATTTATAACAAACCAATTTGACGACAAGGGCAGGCGTTGCATTTGTCATTGTGGGTGGTCCACTTTTAGGCGCTTGTGCCCTCCTTCCTTCGTTATATTAAACGTGTTAATTGAGAGAAGTTAAGTTCATTGAGAAGGAATTAATTTCTTTTCGTTCTTTTGAGTCTTTTTTATTTTTCTGTTAAGCAGATTCATTAGTTCGGAAAAAATGATCGGATTATGTGCGCAAAGAATGTACAGAAATGTCACGTGATAAAATTATTTTTTCCACATTTTGGTAGATTTGTACGTAACAATCTTTTTGTATACGTCTCTCTTAAACCGGATTAGCATGTTGTGTCTGCAACAAATTACTACACAACAGCTGATTTCAGTGAACTTAAACAAGTCAATTCAACTGAATTAAACCTAAAAAACAAAGAAACACTAGAATGCATAAATGTCTAAGCATCATAACATCATATGGTCTAGCAAACTTCCAAGAAATACAAGGTTTTTAAAGATTATAAGTCAATAAATCGTAAAAAAAACAAATAAATATGCTAAGAATAAAAAAAAAAGCCAATGTCCCAAAAACAACTAAAAATTTTTTAAAAATGACTGTCGCTAAGCAGACATCGAGTGAGAAATAAACAACGTTTATGGAGCCCCAACTTATCGCGCTGTAAGATCGCTACTCAGCAGGATACAAAGCTAAATGGCCACACCAACTATGAAAAACGAAAACCAACAACCATAAACAAAAGAGCAAGAATAAAAAAGAACATCTTAAAAAAGGTGTTGATCATAAATTTTCATTTAATTTACTTAGGGGTTTTCAATTTAGTAAATTCCTCGCTGCGAAACAAGTGGTGTGTGAATTGGAAATAACATGTTTTAAGGAAAAGTATAATGGAAATTTGAAAATTTGTTTACACTCTTAAAAGTTGTCTTTGTTTAATAAATTCTTTTGGGTTTGTTTTGTCAGTATTTCTATAGGTGTAGGTGTTTAATTTTGACAAATTTTAATTATAAAGTTTTGTGTTATTCGAATACAAAATATTAAAATATTCATTGTTATGTAATTCTCTACACATTCTTACTTTACTTTTATCGTCGTTGTATCAGTAGCATCTGGCCAACTGACTGACTGACTAAACACACTTGTTAAAGTTTCTCGGGTAATTCATAATCATCTAGACTGCTGCCATTGTATTCAACGATTGGCTGCCACCAGTGTGGATGTAATCTACAATTACCCGATTGTCGATAACGTTCAGCAACCGAATCACAATCGTATGGGTTCTGAAACATATTTTGTTTCTTCGACGGTGAGTCTGGCTCTTTAGTTTATCCCGCACACCAAGCGAGCTTGAATCTCTACTTGCATTTCGTAAGCAAAGAATGACTCTATATTATATTTGTTGTTGTTGTTCTTATTTTTTTTAAATTCACTTTACTCCATCCATTTTTTGTTGTTTAAATTTGCAGATCGCATAAACAAATGGTGTGCGTTTCTGTCAGCTTGGAGGTCAACGCCGGGGCGCACGTGGTTCTGGTTTCTCCTAAATTCGATTCCATTTTACTGTAGTAGAAGGAAGAGACCGTATTTATGCTGAGATCATCAATATCGTTAAAAATTTCTGTATGTTGTTATTTGTTTTTGGTGTAGTTCTTGTTGAATTTGCGCATAAATGTTGCATGCGCATGTGCAGCACAATTTGTTCTCTGTCTGTCTGTCTGTCTGTCTCAAGTTAAATGCGATGGCCATGCTGTTGTTTCTGTAGCTGTAATCTGGTGACAAGATTAACACTTTGATGATAATTTGCCCTTGCTGTTGCTTGGCATCGGACTTCATTCACTCTTATTCAGTTCTTCCATCACTTGACTTGATCAAATTTCAAATCTTGATAAAGCGGTTTAACATAATGTTGTGTCGATTGTGTTGCCATCGCAATTTGCGGTAGATCAGTATTGATTTTTAAAATTACACATTTGCAGAGTTCTGATAATTCGGGACGGCCGCGGAAACGTCAGCTTACCATATCGTGCCGATTAAATACATATGTATATTACGAGTTTTTAGGAATACTACTTTTGATTTTTGCGTATTCAATGTTTCATATTATTACACTTCCTTCTTTTTATGCTCAAGTTTCAAACGACGGATTAAGTGCTAATCTAATAAGCATCAACGAAGAAGTTAGTTTTTTTATGTAATATCAAAAATAACCAAAAGAAATTTTGAAATATGTAAATACAAGTTTATAAATTAAATTTAACATTTATACTTTGCCTTTCTCATCGGCTTTATTTCAAAGATGGCCTTTTTATTTAAAGACAATTTCAAGTGCCAACAGCAGAGTATACGTTCCAAAGAATAAAATACGAGAGCTTCGCAACGTCACGAAGGAAGATTAGTTTGAGGGTGGTGTATACTCAAGCTATGCAAAGAGGAATATATAATTGAAATGTAATGCGATAGTTTTTTATTTATACAATATTAATTTTTTTTTGTTTTTTGCTCTTTTTTTTATTTTTGCTCAAAAATTTTTAAATAACGGAATATTCTTATTTGAAAAACTGGATTCATATATCAATGTGGATATTTAAGCTTTTAGACATTTTGTGGGTATTAAAGGTTCGGTTCCACCACGTTACAAATTAACTGCAGTTTTAATATTTTTTACGCCCATTTTTTCATTGTCAAGTTAAGCTATATGGAGTAACTAAAAGTTAAATACATATATGGAGTAACTGGTAGTTTCTATATTACATTTAAGGTCAATTTCAGAATTCCCTGCTTAATAGGCAGTTAGAAAACCAACACTTTAATTTAACAAGTGGCAAAATGGAAGATTAAGTATATTAAATTAAATTTCACTATTTTAAATGCAACCAACAATTCTACTCTACCCTACGCTTAAACACTTAACCATAAGAAAGACTCTGGTTAGTGCGTAACGGTCGTTAGACTCGTATAAAACATTAAGAACAAAAAATTCTGTTGACAAGCAGAATAACAGGTCGTTAAAATTTAGCAAGATATTCTGAAACTGGCCCTTAATAAAGTGAAAAAGGTAAAAGTAACAAAAATAATATTTTGAGTAAGAACATTAAAACATACAAATACACCATATTTTTTATATATGTATTGTATTTATATCATACATATTTACATATTATGGCAAAGAAATGTAATCTACGAGCCCCGTATTGGTCTTTATACACTTTTTCTCTTTTTACTCATTGATTGTTCATTTGTTTGTAGTTGGTTCGCTCATTCTTTTGTCAAGTCCGAGGGAAACTTTCTGAGGGAACGAATCAGTGGTGTATCAAATTACCAGAAAATGTGCGTGTGTTCTTTATTCGCTTCCTCTGTTATATGTATATATATATGTCATATATATTTTTTTTGTTTTGTGCTTCGGCTGCTTGCTTTTCTATCGTTCGTTTTGCTCATCTCTTTATTTTTATAGTGCGCCACCGTTTCATTTTATACTGCGACCGTTCTTTTCCGTTTATTTTAAAAACTATGACGTACCAGTAGAATTATACGCGAGAGAATTTTTTAAAATTACTTCTAAAAATCAATGTTTTCAACCATCAGATACCCTTTATCCAGTCTAAATGTATCTGAATAAACAAGATAACAAGAATGAATTTTTTAATGGTCCAATAGTGAGTAACTAAAATAATGTGTTTCCAATAGTTAAAACCAGGATTTAGCACAAAAACTTAACTTAGGGTAAATTGATCGCTGTTTGTAAACAGTAATCCAGAATTTTGTCATTCCTGTTTCTGTTGGTTGGGTATTCAGACACACTTTTTGAAGTTTGTAACATATCTTTTTGTTTTGTTGCATTCCTTCACCTAAACTTAATATACGTTTGTGTCCTAATTGTGTAGGGTATAAAAATTTAGCAACTCCACAAAATGGCACGCTTAAAAAGTTTTCTGTCTTTTTTTTATGAAAATAAGATGATAAAATAAAAAAATAAACTAACAATAAGTGATGTGTTAGTTTCAGTAAAACCCAAATACGTGAACATTTATTATTTGAAAATTACAAACTTTTTATCTTTAATCATATTTTACTTAAAGGTGGTATGCGAAAAAATGAGAACGGTTTCCCGATTGAAAATTTATATTTTTAATTGGCTTCAAATTATTCGCGGCTTATTTGCACATTGAAAGTAATAGTTGCAGTATAACGGTGAAATTAGGTTCATCATTTGATACAAAAAGAATTAAATGCAAACTGGTAATAGGAATACGAGCTTAAATACAAAATTATTTGTTTACTAAATAAGAGACAATTAACTTGAAAACTCTTTAAGAAATTTTACAACATTTTACAAATTTATCTAAAAGCATCGACGAAATTACTGTCCAGTATTGATGACTTCGATTCTAAAAGAAATTGACTTTATGTACATGTGTATGTATTGTGAAGGTCTTTAAAGTATAATGACTGTTTTAAACAAATTGACATAAGCACCTTATCAATTGTTGAAACGAAAATTAGATATATATAATATTAATACATATTAATACTAATATTTAGTACAGATTCGGTTAGTGCGGATACGGTTTATGAATTCATTTTTATTAAAACGACAACAGAAGCAACTAGAAATAAATAAACAACAGCAATATAAGCACAAAAGCGTTGTGTTTTTTAATTGCGTTTTGTGTCTGTATTTAGAGAAAAGGCGCATCTACTCTATAGTATTAAAAGAAACATACACAACTTAACTTACACACATACACTCATAGAACACATTCTCACACAGATACTACATATCAAATTACCAAACCAACTCAACTGAACGGCAATAACTGGAATCCAAGAGCGTTGCCAAACAAAGCGGGGGACTAGGGTTCACTTAGGTTTCGTTCAGTTGATCACGAGTTTATGTATGTATGTATATACACACTGTAAATATGCATAAATGTATGTGTAAAATTCGTAGTTTTTTTTGTTGCACATTTTGCAGTGCCGCTACCTTTTGGTGTATTCGTATTTAGATATATGTCTATCTGTATGTATGTACATATATGTGGCCATATCATTGCGCTTGTGGTTTCCACGGAGGCCAATTTATTGTTTCGTTTTCGCTCTACTGGTATACTTGTGTATACTTATATGGTACATAAGGACTCCTTACAGTTCCATAGTTTAGAATGATTCACTTTGCCAAGCGTTAAAGTTAGTTTATATGTATATTGTATAGCAATTTACTAGGTCGCATATACGAGTATCTACGTAAAGGCGGCACTAAAATATGCTGAACAAAGAAAAAAATATTTTTTGAATTTTAATATGCCCCCCTAAAAAATGTACCCCTATTATGTCATTTTTCGATCGGTTAATATTTAAAAATGCCGCCAGAGCCTTAAAGTTTTCTATAAATTTTATATGGTAAAAAGATACATTTAGTGCGTTAGGATGTTTTTCTATGATCATTGCTAAATACACCAGTAAGAAAAAAGTCTATTATATATATATATATATATATCTATATCTATATATATATATTCTCTCTAACCAGATACTTTTCAAACAAATTTGAAAAAAAAAGAGGAAAACGTTAAGGAACCGAAGCTGAAATACCGTTACATGAGCGTGGCGTCTTGGTTGACCCTGGATGACAAAAGAAAGTTTTTCTAATTAGTACATTCATAAATAATTACTATTTTAAACAAAAATCGAAAAATCGGTAGTTTGTAGGGCTATACCTAAAATGGGCGTGGCACTCTCATTTTCGAACTTAACATAGTCCAGTCCGATAAAAGCTTAAGTTTAAAATTTCGTCATAGTCTTTATATCTTCATCGAATAAATCGCATAGCAACAAACAGAGGACAGACTGAGCAAACAGACAGACAGACTGACGGACATGGTTTAGATCGATCCGTCTCATCGGGCTGATCAAGAATATATATATTTTGTGGGGTCCGTCTCCCCCCCCTCTTTCTTTTACATTCTTTTTTTTAAAAAAAATAAACCCCTTCACTATATTTTAAAGGGATAAAAAAAAGTTATATTTTTTATTTAAATTTTATTTTTTTTCTTTTTTTTATTATTTGTGTGAGGTGAAAAGTGACAAATAAAAAAAAAAATCACATGCTCACATATGAATGTTATTAAGTTTTTAAAGGACATCTATGACTATGCACAGACAGCGACTGATGAAAAGGCAATATTTAGAAATACTTATCAGCGGCGGCAGATCTTAATAGCATTAAAAATCAAATAAAGAAAGAGTTTCTAAAATGTTTATATATTTATTTAAGCGGAAATGCAGATGGTCTGCTGCTGATGGCGAAGGATCGTGAAAATATTTAGCATCAACCGGAAAGAAAAATGAAAGCAAACTAGGCGACAAACATTCAGTTAACAAATATCATAAGATAAGAGGTATTCTATATTATTCCTTAGGAATGAGTAAAACGCATCGAGTCGAATTGTTGTTTTAATTAACATGCTGCTGCCTGTTTGACATATGCTCAACAATTTATATTATATTAAAAATAAGAAGAAAAAAACAATACTAAAAAAATATTGAATTTTTTTTGGATGCGTCACTAGTATAAATGTCCATCTCAGTTGTATAGCTGACAAAAATCCACAATATTTTGCTTCCATTGCGTGAGAAAAGCTGTATTGACCTTGACACTAATAATTCACATGTACATAGATACATACATATGTAAATATAAAAAAATTACATTTAAATTTTAGAAAACTTTCTAACCTTGCTACGAATACAATTACAAATTCTTAAATTTTTTTTTTTTTTTTTATCATTTTGCAAAATATTCTATTAAAAATAAATAAATGTTTACTATGAAAATTACTTACTCTTTGTGCTCGGCAGCACGGTCTCTTTGCCGGCGATTCTTGAACCAGTTTGAAACCTAAAAGCAAAAAAAACTTAATTAGCAAATTATGAGTAAATCATACGTACTTAATATGTATATAATTTAAAAACAAAATTATATGTGAAGTTTAATAATCATTTTTGATTTGTTGCCGTATTTTGGTAACTTACCTGTGTCGTAGTCAGTCCTGTAGCTTCTGCTAGTTCACGTTTCTCGCGTGGTGAGGGATATGGGTTGTGCGCATACCAGTCTCTTAATACCGACCGTGATTTTTCCTGCAACGATGTATTAGAAAGTTTAAATGTAACAATATACTTTGGAAAATATCCAGAGCTAGAGGAAAGGGATTATATAAGAAGAGCATAAAGACATGTCAAGTAAATCTTTGATATAATTTTCGAATTGGTTCATACATATACGGAGTTATTGAAATTTTGTGTGCACATTGTAAAGGTGTAGCGTATAAAATATAGAAAATACTACATATATGTTTATAACCATGGTAACCAGTAAGAGATATATGCATGACAGGTGAAGTTTAGATATAAGAACTCAAAAATCAGTTGAAGTCAAGAAGATATGAGAGTGATTGAATGCACATACATACATATACAGAAAGACATTTGTACGATTTCTTTTGTTTAGCCACAACTAAATTAAAAAAAGGGAAAAATACTCCCTTGTTTTGTAGTCATTGTTGTTGTGGTCGAATTTAAATATTTTTAAGGCAATGAATAATATTGTGTATCGGTATAACTCACCTTAAAACAGTAGCTCGTCTCCTCACCATCCCAAATCGTCCGTGGCAGTGGAAATTTGCGACGTACTCGATATTTTCCAACAGCACCCAAAGGTCTTCCTCGCAGTTTTTCGGCTTCGACGTAATGCGCTACATATAAATAAAATTAATACAAAATAAAAGAATAAAAAACTGAATGAATTAAGCAAATGTTTACAAGTAACAACGGGATGGGAACATAAGCATTGTAGTGTTATCGTTTATGAAACAAGTGCTCACCTTTCAACCAAAGTGTTTGCAACTTGGCATGATTGTGCGGCGAAAAATGATGATGTTCAAGTAAGCGGTACAGCTCCTTGTACTGACCGCGGTGGAATGCAACGACCGCTTTTGCTTTAAGCACAGATTCATTCAGCTGCAGTTTATCACATTGTGGTAAGGACCAAAGAAAACGACCAAGTCGTTCTATATTCCCTGCCTGTTGTAGAACCTGTAATAAAATAAAGTACAAAAATCTAGAATAATACAAACACTGGCACACAATTGGTAGAAAACTCCCATTTTTTTTTTTTCAAACTTACCTCACAAACGCACGCAACCTGCTCCTGCGTAAAACCGAAACTGGGCAACGATTCACGACCGCTACTGACACCTCCCACACCTGCATAAATAAGAGTTTTCAAATTAAATATAATCAGTAATTTTTATTATTTTGTTAATATGTATATATTTTTTTTTGAGACAAGACCTGTGCTGCTGGTGCTACTAACGCTATGCAGCGCCGTAGTTGTGCTGGCAGCTGAAGTAGAGGTGTTGGCGCCTCCGACTCCATTATGTGTCAATATATCAAGATTATTGTTATTGCTTGCTGTGCTATTGTTGTTGTTGTTATGACTATGATTGTGACTGAGTACTACCGTTCCACTTAGACCAGTGGGACTATAAGATGGTCGTGAACTCAGCACGACTGCATTAGACCCAGCTATATCATAGAAATCTGTGGCGGGATGTTGCAACATGGCGGGTGTTTTTTTTTAAGTTTTATGCCGATTTACATATAAATTATTTTGTAAATATTAATTATTGAATAATAAGTTATGAATATATTTAAAGTTCTCTATTTTAATCTTTGGTTTTTGTTGCTGTAAAGAAAAAAAAAAGAAAAAACTTCAATTAATAACCAATAGCAATAACAATATAAGTATATAAAAGACATATGTAAATAAGTATAATTTAAGTTAAACTATATTATAAACTGATTAATAATATTCATAAAAATTGAATGTAGGTGCATCGAATTAGGACCTCTAGAAAACGGTATACCTAACTCTACAAGTTTTTTTATTCTATTCTGATTTCTCGGTCTAAGACTGGAAGTACGGCAACATTAAAACCTCTCCCTCAATTTTGAGATACTAGATAAAACATTGGTTGCATTGAGAGTTTTGACTATAGGAAATAAATTCATCGAATTCGTTATTAAAAAAAAAAAAAAAACATTTCTTAGCTATGAAACATTTTCGGATTTTTATTATTCTTATTTATGAATACTTTAAAAAAGTCGCTATTAACGTTTTTCGAGGAATATTTAAACCCAAAAAAGAAAATTTTTGTTTTTCAATTTCGTCATCATTTCTGGATACACAGTTAAGCGAGTATCGACTCGAATCATCTCGTATAACTCAAGTGCAGCTACTAAAAGTGAAAATGCTATTTTCAATGAAAAGAAACAGAAGAAAAATCTTGGCGTTGGTATTTTCATTACAAATAGATACACAGTTTAAACGACCGACCGACCGACTGCCAGTCATCAGATACTATGTACGCAATCTAAAAAGAGTGTAAATATATGTATGAACACAAACACATATTGTATAACGTTCATAGATACACAGCGCACTGAAAGCAGATCCAAGAATATCTCAAATCTCACAAAGAGTACATTTTGAAAGAGTAGCACATCTGATTCGATTTTTATATTCATGAAATGAAAGCGACTGAAAAATTGTGTATATTTTGAAAATATACTAAACTGACATTGGTTCGATTAATGAATATAACGGTTGACATCGGAATTGGCCAGAATAATAGCATTTTTATTGTATTTTGATGTAAACTTTCACATCAGTTTTAATAAGCCCCGTTTAAAGTATTTAATAAATTACATCCTTATTCTTCTTCCTTTCAAATTCTACGAATATTTACATTTTGCACATTTATATTATTGATAATTGATAGTTTATCATGTAAAGCGAGCAGTACTATTTCCATGTACAAAACATCAAAACGGTTTGCTTATTTATATTATTATGTATCTTGTATGAATATGGTATGTACATATAATGTCTACACTTGCCACACTGCAGTACCACCGTATCGAATATGATCGCTACATGTAAGCGAAGACTTTAGTGTAATTTTAGAATTTTTTTGTTATAACATATGTAGAAAAGTTTATTTTTGAACGCCAAAGTTACGAAGTGTGTCTGTGAATCTGTGTATAGATGAGTGAGGGAGGAAAGGTCGATGCCTGCGTATGCCTAATAACATTCATATAGTGCATAGGTAACTATAAGAAAACAAGAAATTGTTTCATTTTGTTTACATAATCTACAAGTACATTGTTGTGGCCTGAAAGATTTGCGGTCGTGTACGTTTTTTTTCTCAATTTAAACTGTTTTTTGTACAAAGCATAATTAAAAATTATAAATTTAATGTTTTATGGTTGTTAAAATTATATAAAAATAATATTGCACATTAAAATATTGATATACTCCCATTTTCGTGAATATTAGTGCTGTGACATGCGCAAAACGCAGTATAATACAATAAAATCGTTTAATTCTCAAACAGTTTAAGCATAACAAGATAGAAGTATCTGCTGGATCGGATGTGAGAAGTCTTTGTTTTGCCTGGCATATGAAGGGTTTATTTGCCGAATCGGTGAACACCATTTTTGAATTTTATTATTTTTTAATATCAAAGCACTATATTCATATTTACTATTTTCTGATTGTACCAACCGATTTAATTGATTGTATCTGAATTAAATATTCTTTAATTATTTAAATAAAAATAAACAAAACAAAATTAAGGGACGATGAGGTTCTATGTAAAGTATGCTCCTTTGATGTATGAACCATTGAAAATTTTAGTTTTACTTTATTTTGAAAATATATTGCCAACAGCACAGTTTGATATTTAATAAGAAAATGTGAGCTATCTATTAAACAAAAGTCCAGAAGCCTACTGGTCTTAAAGCAATATGTTATAAAACGTATTTTAGTTAAATACAGATAAGTTTTACGTCTGGTTTTTTGGAGTTAGAACTTTTTTGTTATGATGCAATAATTCAACTTGTTCATTTTAACCCTTAAAAGCTGCTAACCATTTTTGTATGGCTCAAAGTGTAAAATTGATCCAATTCTTAGCATATATAACATTCAAGTCATTTTGATAAGTTTTTTACGAAAATTTCTGTTCAGTAGCTGAATTTAAGCTTCAGTTTTAAATTAACTACATAATTGTTTTGTTATTTTTTTAATCATATGCAGCGACGGTATTGCCTGTGATAAAACACGTACATTCTCGTACATACTATACTATACATACATATGTACATATGTTTGTCACTAAAAGTATTTATAGCTAGCGAAACATTTGTTCCTCATCGTTCATCAAGTTTTTATATTTAAGCATTGCAAAAAATAAATATATTGTATATATGTATCTTTATTAAAAATTTCTTTAGTTTCAGTTTTTTAATGTGCTTTTATTTTCAAACCGTCTGTTAGTCGCAGATTAAGCGATTTTTTTAGCAACTATTTTATCTATTTTATAAAATTTATAAAAGTGTTGCGAGTTATTCGCAATAATCTGTTCTAGTTTTTTTTTGTTTTGTTGTTGTTGCTTCAATGCAGTGTTGATGTCTGCTAGTAAATTGCCGTGCGACAAACACAAATTATAGAAATTTGTTAAATGTTTCGACATTACCAAGAACTACATATACATATGCAGTCGTACCACAACTGCACATCCCCAAATGAATTAAATTTAATTTGTATTTTTAATCAGCTACGCATTTTAAACAATCTCAGCTGTTTATATTTTTAACTTCAACACAAGTATCTATGAATGAAAATCTATTTTTTTTTTTTTTTTTTTGTTTTTATTTACGCTTTATATGTTTTCTCTTTGGCCTATATTATATGTATGTATCCTTCTTGATCTGCTAATTCTATGAATGAGTTTACTGCGAGTCTTCCTCAGCATAATGTCGACTTTCTCACACTCAAACAACAAATTTTTTATTTGCCAACAATTTTGATTTAGCTAAATTATCTTTTGTAAGTTCACTTGTTCTTTAGATTTGTTTTATATTTTTTTTAATGAAACATTTATAAATGAAAAACTTTTTCACTTGTGCGTATAGTCATCAAAGGACGGTTAGTCATTCGAAATTTTGAGCATAGCATGTTTAATGAGATTAATTAAACCAAAATATTCCCGTTTTTTTCTGTAAGGAGAAAGTATCAAAGAATTCCTGAACATATAAATATGTATAAATGAATCTATTTATTCTCGTACTGTCAGTCTGTTATCTTGCTTGACCAAAATACATATAAAATGATCCTGCCATATACACTTTTAATTGTAACCATCACTTAAACTGTTTATCCATTTTTCTGCTTATTGTATTTTTTTATTTTTTTTTTTGTACAAATTAAAATATTGGATTTTTGAAATCCATCATCTTTTATTTAGTTTAATTTTGATGTATATTTAATATTCAGCGACATTTTAATCTTGGCTTCAAAAGGTTTGTGCTCATTGCTCTCAAGTAATTTGGGAAATTACTGAAGAAAGCTGAACTGTTTAATAAACAAAAGTTATGTACCTAATAAAGTGTCGAAACACGTCATAGAGCATCCAAAACAATACTATATTTACTAATGTATATACTTTTGCTCGCCATTATGTATTAATGTATTTAATACAAGTACGCGCGCATACTTGATGAAATGGTTAATGCACTTGTTTGTTTTTTTCCAACTCACGATCTACACATTAAAAATTATGTAATAAAAACTAATAAAAATAAAACGAAATTAATAAAGAACTGCTGCACTAGAAACAACATTAAATTTTACAAAATTTTACAGCTATTAATGTATGTATATATGTATGTATGTATGTATAAGTATTAAACTATTTATAAGCTATTACTTTTAGATGCATAAAGCCATCAATGACGTTGGAGGCCCCACAGTTGTCTGTCATTCATCAAAATGTTGCAAACTAGAAAAACTAAAAAAATCAAAGGAACATAAGCGTTTCAAAATTCAAACGAATTCATAAATCTACCATTAGATTTATTACCCGTGAATTAGTGTGCTTTATTCTTTGTCTCCTTGATAGGTATATCGAGTATCTCTAGACGAGTGTTGCACTAGTTATACCCAGTGTCTGCTGAGTAAAATGATATTTGAAGATTGTGCAAATGTATGTTACACGCAAAATCAGTCCTAGGAGATAACCATGTAGTATAGAAAGTATTATCAATGCAAGATAATTCGAATAAAAGATATTGAACATCTAATA
Organism: Leucophenga varia; assembly: GCA_018903435.1. Classification (NCBI taxonomy): domain Eukaryota; kingdom Metazoa; phylum Arthropoda; class Insecta; order Diptera; family Drosophilidae; genus Leucophenga; species Leucophenga varia. Next base: position 1,925,447 of record JAEIFJ010001617.1, read on the forward strand.
TTAATTATCTAATTTAATATACAGGAATAGTTCCCATAAAAACCAACCCCAATTGTTGTCTTTGTAGGAACAACATTTTTATTTAAACATTGAGATTTCAAATTTATGTCCCGATAACTCGAATTATGGTCCAATCATTTTATCTTGCAACATGGAAATGTATTGTAATTATAATTTAAGACAAATAATGTAATTCCGTATGATTCTATAAGGATTATTTTTTGTAATCTTTATATTTCAAATTATTAAAAAAGAAATCATACTTAGGTTTGACGAATTAAGAGATATGATTGATTTTCTTTTTTTTTTTTTTTAGTATGTATAATATGAATTGATTTCATGTACAATAATATTCGCCGACGGCCTTCTATAAGTATAAGTATTTATATCTACCTAAAGGAAAACTCCCAGAAATTAAGAGCGTATAGCTTGTACAATTTTTAAATTATTCCATTAATCAATAAATAAAATATGTGGTTTGTAGTTACCTGACTTAAACACGAATTTAATCCAAACTGAGCATTTATTTATCCAAATATCTGAGACCGTAGAATCCAAATTGATTACACTATTTTATTACACACTTTCATTTTTTTTTTTGCTACTAATTTTTTTAGTTAGCAACATTAAATTTTTTAAACACGAAAACCATTGAACACAAATCTTTTTATTTAAGACTAACAAAAACAAGTACCGAAAGAGTTGTTCTTGTTTCTATATTTAAATTACTTCCGATCACTATTTTGTTCGAAAGACTTCCGCCGAACAGTAACACTTTTATATAATATTAATTAATTATGTCGTTAAACACAGCTCTACTCTCAGAATAAATATTTAGAACAAATTAATCAACATTCAACGAACTCACTGAAATCAATTATACACTTGAGGAAAGTGTCGACGCCAATTTTTGCCAATGCGTGAAATTAATTTTTTTATGCGCAATTTCAATAATTAGAACCATTTTTTATAGTTTTGCGTATATATTCTAACACACCATTTAACTTTTTGTTTTTATGGACTACTCATATACCATGGAAATATAAATCTGTGCCTTTTTACGTTTTATTTACAGATTGTACCTTGACTTGTAAAAAAAAAAGAAAAAAACGTTATTACCGCCGCTTAAAAATCGAGATGCGTACGACGCGACACTCAGACGTAAAATGAAAGCTATTGCATCTGAGAGATACTGTATCTCAACAAATAACCGATTCCAATCGGTTGGGGTGAGAGTCTTTATTTTATATTAGTGGTTAAGAGGGAGAAGTAAGGTAACGCCCACGTGAGATACAGTATCTCTCAGATACAATAGCTTTCATTTTACGTCTGAGTGTCGCGTAGTTTTGTAAAATTTCTTTCGTTTTGACAATGTGTTGTTTGCTACCTGTGCTTTGGAGAACAAAAATTTCATTGGTTGCGACTTCATATTCTTTGTCTCTCTCTCTCACTCACGTATTTTTGGTATTCTCGTTTCCTCATTCGTGGCGAACGCAAATCCGCCATATTTTATGTGTTTTTCTCTTTTCCGTTTTGTTTGAATATATCTATGTACATAGCTCTTTTTCCAAGGATGCTTTTCAGCCTTTTTCCTTCTAACTGTTATTTCATTGATATCACTACCTGTACTATATGAAATATATGAAAAATATTTAATGAGTTTTCTTTTCTTTGATTTTTATTAACTTTAACTCATTGCGAATATGCTTGTTTTATTACAATATTTCATTTTTATACAATATTTTTTTAAAACTCATTATTTAAAAAAAAAACTTTTAAAACAATACAAACTATATTAATACACTTTTAGGATTCTGAATTTATTGAAAATCCTGATTTTTGCAATGCAGTTAAAAAGAGAAAAAAAGAAAAAAGACCCTTCTATCGAGTGAGCTCGACAACAAGATACTAAGTATCGAGTATATAAGCTTAATGGCCTTAATGACTTTTGTTTGTGAAGTATATATTCTGCCAGGGTATCGTCACATATGTGGCAGCCAAATATTTTTGGGACCAAATTTGGCACAAAATGTGTTTAAAAGAAGCTAAACAAATGATATAACATATAGACCGAAAACAAGTAAAAAAAAAGCAACGCTGGCGAACATCGATAACTTCTAATAAAAGCCATTCCAGAAAGTCAAAAATTTTATGCTCGCAGAACATTCATTGACCAAATAAAGTCCCTCGATATTAACAATATTACAAGCCGTTTAAATGCCAATATCGAAGCAGTGCGTGAGAGTGTGGATGAAAATTCAGATAACCATTGTTTTTTTTTTTTTATTTTTTTTTTTTATTAAATACAATTTTGATCTACAAGCTATCTTAAGATAATAAGTAGAATTACAATAATGTTTTGGTTAATAACGTATATTGTGCTCCTATGGACACAACATCAAACCGTAGATATGTAATAGATATGTAATTAATTATTACATAAATTAAATCTTAATATATTATGATGAATACATAAATCTAAATATCATAAAGGTCTAAACGGCAAGTCAAGAACGTGAAATCGTTTAAGCCTGCGTGACTCTTCACTATTATCGAGTAGGTTTATCGCAAGGAATTATTGTTTTTGAAACTTTATTGATCAAGAAAAACAACATTTTCTATTATGTATTAGCCTTCAAGTGATTTTGTTTGAATAGGACTGCCAACACTTTGCTGCAAGAATTGGGTTAATTTTGGTTACAAATTGTTTACAATTCCATACAAAACATGGAATGTATCATCAAAAATCACGTTTTTTTTTAGTTGTACACGACTTATTTAAATTTAAAGTATTAAATAATTTTGTAATGATGTGTATGGATCTTAATCTTTCTTAAATAGCGAAAAGATAATACATATAAGAAAATATAATATTTATCTAACAAAAGAATATTTGGCGCCACTCAGAAAAGTTTCTTTATAAGTGACAACAAATGAATTTAAAACGATTAAATTAACATATCATATCATATTACGTTACCTAAAGCAAACAATATTGAAAAAACTTAAAATAGGCAGTAAAATATATGTTAATACATAATAATATATTGAATATGTGGATTTTCACACTGTGCAGTATTTGAGGAATGGTTGAAGAAAGTAGAGAATCGCAGAAGTAAAATTATGGGTGACAACTTGTCACTGACAATAAAATCACCAAATTTTGTGGTCACTCTATGCTCACCTCTCGAAATTTGATGTAAAAGCGATAAATTTGAATAAAGAAAAGGCAGACACGCGCACGCGTGTCTAGGAAAATCACCTGCTGTGAATTACGCAAACGATCTGTGAGTCCAGATGACCCTCAGGGGTTTATTGTGTTTTGCTTGATGAAAAGCTACAATCGTTAGTTAAACTATTCTCTTACCTTTTTTTCACTTTTTCTTGTATTTCTCAATGGGTTTTTTAACTACCATAAACATTCGGAATCGTGATTTTAAATTGTTGACGTGTGGTACAGTAAAGAATTCTTTCAAATATTTTGTTAGTTTGAAAAATATTAGTAAATATAAACAAACGATTCATTTTAACGCCATAAATTTATCAATGTGTTCATTATAAATCATCATTTTTTAGCAGACTCTCTGAATGTGGTAAATTATAGTCAGACTCACAAATATGTTTTTGACATTGCTTTAATAAATGATTTAAATGTGTAATTGATTTTCCAGCATAAATCTCTATTAAACAGACAGAGAAACGATTAAGTCAATAAAATAGTCGATTGCTATTATGGTTAATTCTGTAATTAAATGTATTAAATAAAATGATTGAGGGTAATTACTAAGAAATAAAATGCGGAATTATTAAATTGTCGAATATATTATAATTGTTTGCTGAATTCAATTAGATAAGAGACACCTAATTTTTAAACTACGAACTTTTTTTCGGAAAATTTTTGGAAACGTGTAAAATTTTAACGAACTATAAATCGATTAGAAATTAAAAATAATTTATATAAATTCCTGGAACAATCTTTCGTACAACCACGTAAAATGGAATTTTGGGTTTGACAAATTGAGAATTACTTTTTAAAAAATTTATGTCCAAATGTACTTAAAGAAATGTGCATGATTGGCAATTTCTTTTGACTTTCAATCAAAGTATTAATTCCTGAATGGCCGGAATGGACTATTTTGCTTCGCAAAATATTTAAGTGTTAATACCAGTTACGCCAAATCAGTATAATAATACCCCATGATGTGTGCCCTAAATGAGCTCGGCTACAAACAATTCTTAACAATTAAAAGGAGTGCCAAACAATGAAGATTTGACTCTACTTTTCATATGTTTAGTCCACTATTTTTGTTTTTTTCTTTTGCGTCATATACTCTGCACGTCAACTTATGCCCGATACTCGATATGTTCATCAATCGCTCGTTTGTAAACCATTAAATGGATATCATGTCGAGAAATGCTGTATGCAAATGCTTAAGTACCATCTTACATGATCACACGCCGTGAGTAGGCACGAGGCGATGTTGATTTGATCATGCAGATAAATTCATCCAGGGCCGCTACAATAAGTTTTCTATTGCTCAATTAAAAATGTTGCCTTTTCTAGCATAAGTTAAGAACGAATCCAAAGAAGTTCGTTTTAAGAAAAAGTTTTGAGAAAAAGGTCGGTCGACTGTATGGGTCTTCCCAAGTTCAATAAAACTTGTCAAGATCTTTTTTTATTTCCAAGTTTATTTCGTAAACTTTTGTAGCGGTTCTCGTTTAGTCTTCACGTAGTGTTTTTAGCTTTTAAAAGAAAGCGATTGTGTCGATCGAACAATTTTATTACAACATAGAAAGTTTGTTTAAAAGATTTCAATCGGACTAATATAGCATATAGGCCTTATACAAACTCACCGGCCATTTTTATACGAAAAAAAGTTTTTATTTACGAATGTATTGGCTCCAATTTGAAAAAATACACTTCCTATTACAATCCGGCCTGTAACTCTTTTGTGAAAAAAAATATCTGCACCACTGAAGTTCATACGTAAGTTATTTGTAGTTTCGAGTGAAGGGTATTTTACCTTTAACTCTAGCTAAGTATTATTTTTCCTTGTTTAAGATGTTAATTTATTTCAATTTAATCGTATTTTTAAGCGTTGATTTTCAAAGTTAAGTACTTTTTCTTTCTTTCATTCTTTAAATTCTAATTCAGGTTTCTCATGGATTTTGTAACAAAAATTATTTGAGCCTTTTATTCAAAATTAAAATCAATCCATAAATTATGTATATACCGTAAATCGACAAGAAATAATCCATTTCCTTTGTTAAGGTTGTCTTCTTTTGCATACTTACAACACACGTTATCCAGCTACCAGTTTATTTCAACCTCGATGATCTGTACGCCAAAAGACTTACTCGATACAATCTAAAAAACGGCGTTAAATAAATCATTGACAGAAATACACAAATTAAATTGTGGCCCTCGCGGCGCTTCCCATTCGAAAAACAATTTTTTTTCCAATATTGTAGACAGTTCAAAAAGGTGTTAATATTCAATTAAAATTAAACACAAAGTCTTCCTTAGATTCGCAATATTCGAAGCCGTCGCTATCGAAATTCAATTCGAAAACATACCTAATAAATTAACACTCAACAAGCAAAACTGCCAGTTTCAATTTGTTTTCGCACCTAGTCACCATTTGCTTTGAATATGGCTCGTAAATTTGCTTAAATTTTGCTCGCTCCTTCGCCTTAAATAAAAGTGGCAGTTGTCTAAAAAGTGGTGGAATCTGCTCATTGAACATGTAGAAAACAACATTTCAGAAAAAAAACACGCAGCAGTGGTCGCAGCCTTAAACACCAAAACATACGCATTCATTGAAGAATTGGAATTATTTATTGGAACTTTAAGGTGCCACTGGAGTGTGCTTTTGGGTATAGATAAGAGGAAGTATTTTTATAATTTAAATACCTACATATATTTATTGTTTAAGGTATTAGGCATATATAAACATTTATAGACTGAAACCCTTATGAAATTTTAGAACAAACTTATGGTAGTTCAGCTTCTTTAGTTTCTATAGTGTTTTTCAAGGTGTGACTTGGTATTAAAAAGAAAGAAATAATACATAAATAAGGATATCAAAAAGCCAAATAGGTTGACTTTATATATTTTTTTTCTTCAATCACCCACACATTCGTGATTACGGCCAACAGAATTTAATTAGAAAGTTTAGTTCGTTTGCCCCGTTCGAGAGCAAAAATATCCTCCTAGTAAATGCTTCTCCGTACAATATTTTGAAGTTGAGCAGCGATAAATGTTCATAAATCAATTCATACAGTCATGCATTAACGTCAATGAACAACCATGTTGCTTTGATATACACACTTATATGTATGTAGTACCTCGTCTCGTCTCACATCTGTAATGTGCATGCTCTATTGATCAATTGAATAAATAACCACCTCCCTACGGTTAAATTGTTTATAATTATATATTAATACTCACGTAAAAAAATGTTCAAAGAAAAAATTGCTGTTCTTGGCCAAAGATCTTGCTGTTCCTTAATTGCCTAAATACAGTGCATGTGAAATATTAAACACCGAACTACCTTTGTTGGGTGCCGCGAATGCACATAAAACTTTTCAATTTGCAAATTTATCTAATGCAATTTTCTTCTTTTTTTCGTCTTGTGCGTGATTTTGTGTTGTCATAATTCATAATTTATGTCCTTTTCAAATTATTTTAATGCTTTTAATCGGATTCATTCATTTTGAATGTACATACATATGGTACAGTATAAATCGTGCCGAGGATTTTCAATTGCAATAAAATAAAAATAATCGAAAATGTTGAATAACGATAATTAGATCGGTAGAATTCGAAAGTCGTTTTTAAAAACAAAAAAGAATCATAGATACATATATGTACATATATGTACATATGTAGGTAAAAATATATTGCATTTATATCAGTGCTATATAATGTAGTAACACCTTTTATGACTTCAACTTTTATTGCACAGCAATGTTGATCAGCTCGACAATAGTCACCCTTATTGTTAATTCAATTACGGCAGATTAAGTGAGACGACTATAAACCATTCAAACTAAGTTCACAGGTACAGGTAAATTGCGCGTAGTAAATTATTATTATACAATTAAATGTAATTGTTTGTAATTATTTACATTAATACTGAGTTAAGTGTAAAATGTGCTGCCATTTTCACGCTTACATTCTTCACTTCCAAAAAAAGAAAACAATTTATGAACGAAATTATCTTAAACGCCTATCTAGCTCTGCTTAGTCGCTTCCTAACTGGTTAAAACTTCTTCTATGTACGAGTATGTATGTTTCCATGTATGTATGTCTTGTTCGTCGGCTACCTTGGGCGTAAAATTATAATCGTTTGCACATAAATATTACAAACATCTGACAACTGGAAATTATCTCCTTCACTCACGAGCCATTTAAATCAATTTTACACTTTAAAAATGCGACACGAGAACGAACCGCGAACGCTTTTTTTTCAGGAATATTTCATTTTTTCTTTTTTGTTTAAATTGAAATTTATTGAAAAAATTATGAGAAACGAACGAATATAAAACACGCTATACAGACGTAGTGAATAGTATTTTAATTTTTAATCAAAGTTAGTAAAACATAAGAACGTTCAAGACTCCATAAAGTATGGAGCAAAACTGTTTTTTTTTTTGTTGTTCAAAAATGTAGTAAATTTATGTATATATGTATATATATATATATATATTCTAGATGACAAATAATTCTGTATTTACATTTTTTTCAATTTCAATAGTAAACCAATTTGAGTCGATATTCGTTTAACTTAATTTTTTTTTCTTCAAAGACTATGGGTCTGTTTTGTGGTCAAGAGAAGAGTATAAAAATAAGGTTGGAAGCATAGAACTTGCTCAAATATTTCAGGGTTGTCGAAATGTTTGTGCAAATTAAGCGATTAATTGAATTTTTTAACACAAATTATAAATTATCAAAGTCTCTACAGATATACTGCATACAGCATTAGGAATTGTATGCTATATATGCATAAATATAACAAAAGCCCTCAAACGCTAATACATTTTTAAATCGGCAAATTTTTATTTGAGATAAAAAAAGAGGTGGCAACTCTTATTTAGAGCGCAACTGTCGCAGAAATTTAGCTTTTAGACTCCGCGACCCCCAGCTCGGATGACAGCATATTGGGGCGAGAACGTTTAAACCAACAATTACTCGAACATAAATCAAAGAACGTAGTAGAACGGCTAGCGAGAGTTAATCGTCGGGTGGTCGCGTGCAACGAACTTGCTTGAGCAATGGGAAGACAGAGAGGACAGGAAAGGCCTTTAGAACAAAGTACATACGTATGTATCTGCATCTGATGAAACGATGATCTCTCAAGATCTACATCTCATCTACGTCTTGAAAAAAAAAAATTAATAATAAAAAAAGAAACAGTCGCTGTGTTATAGGCGATAGCCATGACACCATCCGCGACATCAAAGTCTCAGTCAAAACGTGAATTTGAACGCCATGGTTTCAAGTGTCAATAAATAATAGTGCCACAGCGGCAATCCCGGCAGATGCGCACTTCGCTGCTTTGGAATTTGCTGATACGAATTTAGATTGTATTCGTCTTGCATTGAGTAAGGCTTTGCCACCAGCGTTGCTGTTCTTCGCTTTAAAATATTTTAAAAATTTGTACCAAATTATATAATTTTTGATTTTCAAACTGTTTCTAATTCGAAACTACATCTAATATATTACGTAGATCCACAAGTTAATTTGGGTTTTGCAAGTTCCAGTTCCAATTATGACAGTTTTCAGTATCATTGCTTCGTTTGAGTAATACATTTTCAAATAACAACTTTTTTCTAAAAAAAAAGAAACTATTGAAGTCGATTAAAATGTCTCAAGCAAATAAAGAAAAATTCAGGTAGCCCATCTGTCATAGCTAATCAGCTACTATCATAATCTGAATGCAATCTAAAGATATCTGTCTCTCTTCACTTCAATCCGGTAGTGCACTCAAATGATTTCCGCATGCTTGTGAACTAATTTTTTTCTAACAAGGGTCATCAAATGTTTGAAGTGGCCTGCCTCAGCGGCTTGAAACAATGTCTGTGCTAATGAATTTCTTTGTTTCTCTCGATCTGCTCGAATGTTTTATAATTTCTTTTGTCTAAATCAACCAATGTGTACTTTGACACATTGTTAGATGTAGACAGTTCAGTACTAACGAGATGGATAACAACCATCCTAATATTAAAAAACAAGGAAAAACGTTAAGTTCGGTAAAACCAAAGCTTAAATACCCGATCGACTCAGCAGAAGTTCTGGTTATAAGAAATAATCACCGTAAAAATAACAGTTAAACTATTTTTATTTTATTTAACAAAATTTTTCTCCCTTTTATAGATTGAAGTACAAGACGCTTAACGGGTTTTAATCCATTACCACGAGGCTAACAAGTCCAATAGTCAGCATGAAATTGTCTTCAAGAGCATTTAACAACCTTGATCGTTTATATATAGAATCAAGTTTGAGCAGCGATTTTATGTTAATATTGTCCGCATAGTTTTATATCCCTAAACGCTTAAATATAAATTTAATTGATACTTAAGGACATTTTTGGTTTGTAGATAAGTAAAAAATTTAAAAAACAAATTGTAAATAAAATTTTAAATTTTAATTAATTTTTATTGTAAATAATAAGTTTACATTTTTAAACGTCGTTGTAAATAAATGTTTTTTATGTTTAAATAATTTTAAAAAAAACGTATTTTATTTTCGTTTTTTTTTTTTTTAATATTTTTTAATTAAAAATTAATTTTGAAGTAACAAACAAACTTAAAAAATATTTCTGTGCCAATATTTAAAACAGCACTGTACTGCCAACCAAAACTTTAGAAAATTTTACTAAATCTTCGAAACGCTTTTGTATTAGGCGAACAGAACTGTGCAGTAAGCAGCACACATTGCTTTGCAAATTTGCAATTTACCGTTATAAAAAATGTAAACAAAAACATTTTATATAACGGTACACTGACGCACTCTCATTGGCACATGTGCTTTTGATAGTTTTGAATACAGATTAGATTTTAAGCCAATGAGAGTGCGTCAGTGTACCGTTATATAAAATGTAAACAAAATACATGTGCGTGTCTTATTGATCTTCCATTTCATTTTAACCTTCATAATGGCGTATTAGAAAAATTGTCATATTGAATGTTGCTGAACAATTCTGTTCGCCTGTTACCCGTACCAAAGATTTTTTAAGATTTTCAAAACAAAATTTTAACTTTTTTTCTTAACCCTTTACTGACCGAAACACTTTTGACCTATTTCAATGGTTGATTTTTTTTAATGAAAATAATAATTTTAATATAAAAATTTGCATTTTCAAAAGTAAAAATTAAAAAATCATTTATAAATTTTATTGAATTTTTAATTTTTTTTTTTTAAAATAAAATTACTTCATTTAAAAAAAACAATTTTTTCTTCGAACTTGACCTGGTTGTTCCCGAAAAAAAGCTTTAGTTACAATTTTCAGCTAAATATCTCCAGTAGTTTCCGAATAAATCGCGTTGAAATATACAGAACGACAGACGGACATGGCTAGAACGACTTGTCTTGTTTTCATTTTGATTTCCCTATTTTAACATTAAAAATTATTGTGACAGACTTTAAAACTAAACGATTTCTTTGATTTTGCAATAAACTAAATAAGTGATTGGATTGGAACATTTTTTTTATGGGTGGTGTGGAGTAAAGCTGTTGGAGCCACCAATGCATAACTAGCTGGTTGTGTTTGTAAATATAAATAAAGGTGACAAAAATGCACAGCACCAAAATACAATAAAATTTGTGTAGTAAACGCAGTGGAAAGAGAAGAGAAGCAGCAGGAAACTTTGTTCTAATCGAAAGGAAGTAGCAATAAAAATGCAATTTTAGATTTCATCAATTGATAAGAAAGTTTTTAAATTAGACGAAACTAAAAAATGAACAACAACCAACCATGGGCGGATTCATAACATTCTTTTGGGAAAGGAACTCCTTTGCTTTTGGGGCGAACTTTTTTGTGAAGGACGAAGCTATAGCAATGTTGTTTTTTACGTTGGTAATGTGTTATTTTTTTTTTATTTAGTTCGATTTACTTAAACGTGTGATAAGTATGAAGAAACCAATTCCTCCCTTTCTGAGTCCGCCACTGATAGAAACAACAACTTAGCAACTTTATTTGGCTTATTAGAAAAGTGCAATAACAATAATAACTAAAAAAATAGAGCAGTCAATTGCACGTGTCACGGCAAAGCAACGTTAGTCGAAATAAAGTTGCTTTATAACTTGAACCATTATTACTGTTGTTTTGAATTTTATTTTAATGTGAAAAAAATCTAGGGTACATTGTTAATAAAAGAAAGGGAGTGAGACGAGGTCTTCATTCTCTGCATTCTCTAGACTCTTCTTTTTGCAAAATCATTCTTTAAAAATTAAAATACATGTATCAATTTCACATTTATCAAAGAAAATCTTCAAAAACATATCAATACTTTACAAATACTAAAAATCTAAAAATCCAATCAGGCATAAAAAGGCGGCTTATCAAATCGCAAAGCAAAGATCTTTGTGTTCTTAATGAAAGGAACCATTGTATATGTATGTATGTATGTGCATTTGTGAGCAAAATAATTTGAAAACATGAAGCCAACCCGCCATACCATAGCAAGTTCAATTATTTAGTTTTTCTGAAAATTTGAAGACCTAACTTTTTAATGGGTTAGGATTGTTTAACTTTTTTCTGGAGTTATCTTACTGATTTTTCAGTCCTTAGTATAAATAAAAATTAAATCACTAATTACTTCAGAATTATATTCCCTCTAAAAACATTTGCTTTCTCTGTCGCTCTCTCTCTCTCTTTCTATGCTGTGCCAATCCCGACAAAATAGAAACAAAAGATAGACGACTGAGCTGAGCACTGAAGAGTAAATATGGCGCCGCAAGGTATTTGTTTAATTGTTATATATTAACTACTTTTCGGCTGCTGCATTTTTATTTTCTTTTATTTAACTTTGTCCTATCTCGCACCTTTGATCAGTTTTAGCGTTAATCCTGAGGACTGGGATTTATTTGTTGTATACTGGTTTTTTGTATTCTAATTTTAATACGAATTAAAAAATGTTGAAAGAAGGTTGAATAATATAATTGATAGAAACGTTAAAATAAGAAAATTAAATTTGAAACATAGAATCAATACAAAAAAAAGTTATCTTAATTATGTACATGCCCTGGTTATAATCTGATGATTACGTTTTACACTGTTTAAATTGGCATATTTGATATGATATCATTTCGAAATATTTTGCATTCATAATAAAAAGGTAAGCGGACTTTATAATCATTTTTAATTTAAAAAATAACGATATTCTGTATTCACCACAGTTAGCAAGAACTAGCCAGTCTGGGCACAGGGCGACTCTAATAAGTAAATTTAAGGCGCAAACAAAATCGAATGCATTTTTGAGAAGAAATACCTGAACATTGTTTTTTAATTTTAATGTTGTTTAAAGATACATTAACAAGTTTTGTTAGGAAAAAAAACTGGATACTATGAAAGTAACTTGCAAGGCTACAAGATTTTGTGAATATGTTCAATATTTCACCCTGTATCGTATCCATATGGTAAAAGGTAAACAGCTGTGATTGTAATTATCATTTGTTTTTTTTATAGTATTGTTAAGTTAAAATTTTAACTAAATTTATATTTTGTTAAATCAGTACTTTCAAAATGTACAGGGTTTCTACAATACCTGCCGACTTACGTCATGAGGAAACAATAATCAAAGCAGCACAGTCTCTGGAGTCACTTCAAAATACAATAAATTGTATATTCAATAGAATTGATGCGCGCATATCACGCAACAATGACAAGGTGCAGGAATTAAGCACACGTATCCAACAAGCCCAAAGCAAAATAGATTCACTCGTGGGCACAAAAAGGCAATTAAGATATGTGCTCCGTCACGTTTTCCAAGCGAACATATATTTTGTAAAATTCCCGCAACGTTTCCGGATTCGTTGCAAGAAAAAGAAATGTATTTCGATGAAGATGCAGAGGCAGCTGCTGCGCTGAAACGACGTCAGCCGCCGCTGGTAAAAGGTAAATATGAGGCGCCAACTCCTGAATCAATGCGAGAGAAACTTGTCTTCTATCATGTGCGTACTGATGAGCATGAAACAAATGAAAGTGTTACAGCGCTAGCTGTTGAACGTAGAGAAACGAGTGCGACTTCATCGTCAGGAATTGGAAGGCCACCAGATAATGTGCGTTCGATTTCGTCTTTATTACGATTCAATTCGGACGAGTTTGCATATAGCGGCATTGAAAATTGTGCGTCAGGTCAGGATACTAGCGATCCAAATGCATGGAAACGTAGTAACAAACAACAGCAGGAGGCGAGACGAGAGCGTTTACGACAGGCGCAAGAGGTACAGGAACATAAGCAACAACTACCTCCCGCGCCGCATTCATTGTCGCATCGTAGAAGTCGATTAAGAAACTTACCTTCCGGAGGCTTGCGTTTTACGCCAGCGACATTAGAAGCACCAAACTTTTTGCAAGATGCACCAATCGATTTGCCAGACCTTCCGGGCATCGTAAACGATATACAACATAATCCAATCGACCATACGTCACCAATTCTCGAGGCGACACTGCCCGAATTGACTGAAGCTATCGATGAACGTATAACAGCAGCTTCGTATTCATCTGCCCACGAAACAATAGATTCCAACATTCCAAAGATTATTAATGTTGATCAATCAACGACAATAAAAGAAGGTTGTATAATACCACCGCCTCCACCACCTCCACCGCCTCCAATACCGATTAGTTCAATACCACCTTCGAATATTAGCTCAAACAATTTTTGTCCAACCTCACCATCAGAGGAAACACCACTTAAACTACCAACACCATCCAGTGATACACGTTCCGAACTAATGGCTGCAATACGGAATGCTGGCGGCGTAAATGGAGGCAATTTGCGTTCCAACAGGCCAATAGAAACACTTGATGCGGAGGATAATAACACTACCAGCAAAAGCACAAATTCTAAAACTCGTGGCAGCGGCGTTGGAGATCTCATGGCTGATTTACACAACAAGTTGCTCATGCGTCGAAAGGGCATCTCCGGCAGTGGTCAAAGTAGTGATACAACAATAGCCTCTGGTAATCCAATGCTAGCGCGTCTGTCGTCCATTATTCCGCCGCCAGTAAAACAAAGATCATCGAAGCATGATGACGATGACCAATCTGATGACCCAGGCAATGAAGAAGAATGGGCGGATTAATAAGTCGTTATTTTTAGCATAAATAATGCATCATTTTATAAATGTCTTTTATAACAACATCAAAATTTTCATCTGCCATCTATTCGGAACGTATTTTTTGCAGTAACTTATAAAATTTTAGAAAAATTCTTCTATATGCCAATAAATTTTTGAAAAAAATAATAATTTTTTATTTAATTTTACTGTTCCACCGCTCGTTCATATATTTGAATATAAGACTCGGTTAAGGTAATCATTGGTGGTAATATCTCGTTGACGTGTAAATCCTGCAGCTCATACCATTGACCGTTTGCTTTGTGGAGTATGTGTACGCGGTAAGTACCCTTCTTGGGCTCTCCGTCATGGACAATATTTGCTACAAGATTATACTTAAAATTATCTACACCAGTGGTACTGTCCTTGGTCTCGTTACCGCTTCGCTGACGCATGCCGAGAATATCTCCAAAGTCAACATTTTTTATGGGAAAATTTACAATTGTTGGATTCTTTTCCAAAAAGAATGTATTCTTTGTAAATCGCTTAATGTACAATATAATGTATTGCGGGAGACGTGTGATTTCAAACCGTTTTAGATAATTATCCTTGTATGTGTTGTACTCTTTCTCTGTGGTTCCATTAAACTTAGCTAGCAGTTGATATAGATTCACCTGTGGTATAATATTCTCGCGAAATTCATCGGTGAAAAGTGGAGGTGGCGGAAGATCACACGTAAGATATATAAAGTTAGAATGTTCTACTTGCTCCTTGTATTCTGATGTTTCAAGTAGTTTACACTTTTCAGAATCATCCAACTCAACTGGCGGTATCTTTCGCGTGTAGATTTTCATCTCGCCTAGAAAGATTTTGTACAATATGGACGAATCTGGTTTTTTGTTGCCCTTAAGTGCCCGGTGGAGTGTGTTGAGAAACCATGAAAGAAAATCTATCGGATCTCCCTGTTCGGTGATCTGAAATCTCTTATTGGACCATAATACGACGGCTTGGAGCATTTCGTGCGGTGAAACGTGCGCTTTGAAATTTCGAGGATTCCACATTTTTCGCATAAGCTCGCCGAAACGCTGCACAAGCGTGAAAATAGAATCTCCTGGTGGACGGCGTACATGCGCATAATTCTGTTCACGTAGAAAGTAATCACGCAGTGGGCCAACATGTGCCAGCGCCTGTAGTACCACATTGCAGTAGTCATTCGCTTTGATATTATTTAGACCAACGACGCCGGGCAGATACAGCACTGTGCCGTCGATTGTGCGTGATGGCTTTGGTGTAACACTATCCAAACGACGTATCTCTGATTTGCTAAATGTTGGATTTAGCACATGCTTGATGTCGTCCAGCGATGAATCGATAATCTCATAGTTATCCGAAAGGCAATAGAAGCGCAATGTCTGTAGATTGAGAAATACGTGATGCGATTCAGCAATGGAGTGTGTATAGGCATGGGTATTCGATCCACGACCTTGGAAATATTTGCCGCAGACGAGACAAGCGTAAACGTTTATCCGCGTTAACGAAATTGAGCAAAGCTTTTCGAAATCAAAATCGAGCAATGTACGATTTATTGTATCCAGATAGGGACAAACGCGATACTTGGGATTAAAAACTGATGGTGTTTCTTCTTCATCGTCATTAATTGATGTTTGATATTTCGCCATCTTTAGCCCCGATGTCACTTTTGCAAACGTTTTTTCCTCGTATTCATGTTTCAACTCTTTTGCCGGTGTGGCTAATGTTTCTCCATCGCTACTTACGCGCTTCATTTGATTCACTACTAACAAATTAGATATAATTCATTTATTTCCTGCACCAACAACAATTATGTACGACCGGCGTATTTATGCTTGGTTGAATGTAATATTCCTATACTGGGCCACAATGACATTTTGGAGCCACTGTATGCATACCCTGTTGCACTTCAAATTAACTCCTAGTCACCCTGTGATACCGAGGTATCTTCCTCATTACTGTTCATGTGCTCGTGCCCTTTATTTGTAACGGAATTGACATAGACGGGTAAGCATTTCGTCCATAACTTCAAATCAACCGAATCGAAATGTGCAAATATCTTCCTCATTACTGTTATGTGGTCGTGCCCTTTATTTGTAACGGAATTGACATAGACGGGTAAGCATTTCGTCCATAACTTCAAATCAACCGAATCGAAATGTGTAAATACTTCCTTGATTTCACAGAACAATTATTTTTAAATAGTTTTATTTATGCATTAAATATTTAATATGCACGCTTAAGAAATTTAAGAGAAAGCAGACTATCAATTGCGTTAAAAAAAAACAAACGAATCGTAATAATTCATTAGACGACATATCAGAATAAAATTTTCAATAATAATAATAGTATATAATTCATTGCTTTAACAACAACATCATCAGTAACATGCAACAACAGTTAACATCATCGCAGTAGCTGCTGAGTACGATTTCGTTTTTTTTCTCGCTTTTTGGCTTTTAACAAGATCAGCAAAAGTATCAAACTTAAAAATTAGCAAAAATTTAGTCTTATATCTAATAAGTTAAATGTGTATCTATGTATAAGGATAAATGGGTTTGTTTTTATCTGAGCAAACTATTATAGTTCAGAAAAAGTATAGTTATTAAATGTAATTATGTTCGATGGCAGCTCAGATCTGTGAACGTAAACGCGGACGTGGGAGATCACCAAATACATCGTTTCCGTGAACACTTTTTGCCAGCGCTTTAATGCTTGCCGCAATGTCGACGTTATTGTCCAAATCCTTTAATTAAATTGAATTTTTAGAATTAATTGTTAAATTAAAAATAAAAAAAAAAAATCATCTGTTTTT
This sequence comes from Leucophenga varia, assembly GCA_018903435.1. NCBI lineage: Eukaryota > Metazoa > Arthropoda > Insecta > Diptera > Drosophilidae > Leucophenga > Leucophenga varia. The sequence goes on from JAEIFJ010001617.1 coordinate 1,942,579, forward strand.
ATACTCACATCCTCATCCTCGTTTGCGGAAACTGGCACTGCTACTGCTGACAAAGGAGAATTGGCAATCTCAATTGGCAGACTCTTAGCAAAATTTAAAATTTGTGCAGGAGTTGTGCGATACCCAGCTCTGTGCATGGTTATTGGCATCGAGCTGTCCAAATCAAGTGCATCTGCATTTTGAGATATATTAAAATTTTAGCAAAAAAAAAAAAAAAAAAATAAAGAAAGTAAAAACAGTTATACTATTTAATATAGTTACCTTCAGCTTCTTCTGCGGTATCACTCTCATCTAAATCGCTCATATTATTCTCATGCGGTGGCTGTAAACTTAAATGTCGTTGATAATTGATTCTGAATGATTGATTTTGATAATTGTTCTGCAAAGGCATTTGCGCATCAACATCCTCCAATTCGAATAGACAGTCATCAGCAGCTTCTGTGCTTGCCGCATTCGGAAATTGTCGGAAAGTAGGACTGTTACCTACACTCATGGGCGTGACAGCTTCAGGTGTGGCAGGTGGTGTGTCGAAATTGGAAAGCTTACGCGCTGTCATGCTACTGGTTACCACTGGCGTAAGTATTGAATTTTGTGTTGGTGTCGGGAATTTACCAGAATTAAGAGCAGACACCGTTGCTGGCAACGCTAAGAAATTTGGTGGTTGCGCATTTAAAGCTGTTGGTGTAGTTGCTCCCGATACATTAATTAAATCCCGGCGACTACTTATTGTATTGCGACGACGCGTTGCTGCATAATTTAGAGCACCACCATTTACTTCAAGCGCAGGCAGTGAACGGTCTAACCATTCGTTTGCCGTTGTCTCAGGTACTTGCTGAATTAGACGCACAAGTAATCCATACTCCTGCTCCGATTTATCCCGAAAACTTTTTAGCAGTGCAAATTGCTGTTCTGTATAGCGTTGTATCCGCTCATCTGTTTCGGCTATTTCACGTTTTAGACGCGTTTGTTGTGCCAATTGTAATTGACGCATGCGTTGTTGTTTTGCATCAAGTGTCATTGCCTGTGCCGTAAGCGAACCAGTAATTAAACTGGGTGCCATAGCATTATTATTAGCTCCACTACTAGCACCACTATTTTGTTGTTGTTCCAGTTGCGGATGATCTATGATAAGTAAACTGAACGTTTCAGAAAAAGATTTATCTGCACGACGTTGTGCAATCTCTTCATTGTTCGTCAGCAGCGAATAATTAATAAGAAAAGGATTAGTGCCGTTTGACCCAACATTGGGCTGCAATCGTTTGGCGCAGAGCGTTGTGTTGCAGTTAATGCAAAAGCTCAATTGCCAGGATTGGTGAGCTCCATTTGAAACGGTGGCAGGTATGTCAAGTGTTAAGCTGTATATTAAGTCACGTTGATTGATTGCATTAATCGTGAGGTCCGATATGGGTTGGAGCGCCTTAAAAGTAAATTTATTGTAAAAATTTTAGTTAATTTCAGAGTAAATGAAAACCAATAAATAATTATAAAAGAAATGTAATTATAAAGTTAAATTAAATGCTCAATTTAAAATATTTGTGTTTACACATTTCAATAATTAGTGGTAAAGTCTACAATGCAAGAAGCGCTTTAATAAAATTATGTTTGAAAAACGATAGAAAATTTTCTAATTGAATAGCACTGTAAGTGCAGGTCTCTTTTAAAGTCTATGGCACTTTTTACTGACTCTCTAATAATCCCTCCACTCTCTTACAGTCTTTCTCTGACATGCCTTAAATTTCAACAAAAAATATCTTAAAGATTATTTTTGTAGTTTCTTTTGTGCTTTCAATTTGTTTACAAGTTGAGCCAAATACGAATAAAAAAAGTAAAATTGAAATTTTATGAAAATAGAAAACAAAACAGAAGAAGAAAAAAAATACAACAACAAAATACCAGACACTTTATCAGCACAAATACATAAAAAAAATAATATATATGCCTCCGGCATGTTACAACAACAATAACAACAAAAAATCTTTTCTAGACAAAAAAAAAAAATAATAATAAAAATTATAACAAACTCAAATATTTTAAAGGTGTGCATTGATTATGTTCATTATAATGAACACGAGCAAGACAAATGCCGTTTATTTTGCTAAAGCAACAACAACAGCAACGATATTTATAACAACCGGTCAATATTAAAATAGTTTTCTTTTTTTATTTTTATTTAAGGTGTCATCAAAACACAAAAAAAAAAAAAAACAAGTAAAGAGCATACTAAACAAATTCAAAAAATTTACCTGAAGACATCTGGTTTTAATAATAAGGTCAATAATAAGGCGGTGCAATAAAATTTTTAATAACGGTAACTTTTGGTTGTCATATGGATATGTTAACAATTTACATTCTAAAACAATGTAATTCTGTCAACTTAGATTGTACAGTTAAGCAGTGATTTTCTTAAAAGATAACGTCCACCTGATTCATGAAGGATTTTTTCAGTATATTTCGAATCTAAACTTTGTGTAAATTGGGATTAAAGTCGTAAAAACTATTTGTTAACAGTTTTTGAACCACTATAATAATTTTACCGATTGAAAAGTTATATTTTGTCGGGCTGTGTTATTCAATAAACCGCATTTTTCCAAACATTCAATGTGAGTAGGAAAAATTCATAAATACAACACAAAATATTTTGTTTATACAAATACACTTTATTTGCACTGCGACATGGATATTATTGTAAAAATAGTAAACATGTGGGCGTTGCCTTTTCCAAAACAATCAAAAAAAAAGTTTTAAATCAATAAAAAAATTCTTATATTTACTGCGTATTTACATATTTCTAACAATTGAATGAATGCTTTCAAAAAATATACGCACTCAAAAACAAAAAAGAAAGCTGATCTCTAATAGAGTAGAACTGAAGCTATTATACTCATCACCCAAAATATAAGTCAATAGTTCGATACAACCGAATATTTGGACCTTTATGATGGGGTTCTTATAAAAAGCATATGTACTAAATTTTAAACAAGAAATAAAAAAAATAAAAATATGTATTTTTAATGAAAAACACAAGGGAAAGTACGTTTTAATGGGGCTTTATACCATAGTTGCCTGATAATTTTTCAATTTATCCTTTACTTATATATAAAAAATAATTGTTATGCATATATAAAAAAATTAGTCTCGCTAAAACTCGATTATGACTAAACCAACCGATTATGATGATAATTTTTCCGTAATCAATACAGGGCTCCTACAGGTTTATAATAGTTTTTAGAAAATTAGCCTAAGTCATGGCCCTCAAGTAAGTCATAAACAAAATTCACTACATATTTGTAAGAGCTTGAGTTATTGGAAATAATTTTGATGGACATGTTAATGGGTTCGGAAAAAGTATAATAAATTTAAAAGTGAACTGCACCACACCCCCATCTACTTTATTGCGTCACAAACTTTCAGACAAACTGATAATACCTTATCGTACTATGTGTGATGGGTAAAAAAAAAGTTGGTGCTACATAAAGTTAAGCTTTCGAGTTTATTCATTTATTAGAAAAAGTGGCTGATTATTTGTAGTTCTATTATTCGATACGAGTGTCAAATTTATCAGCAAAGTTGTGTAATCTGTTTAATAGCATTGCTAAATTGTTGTAGACTATATAATATTCAAAATGAAACATACAACAGCATCTAATAGAAACAAGTATGAACGATGCAATCGAGTATGCCCGACTATATCGACAAGATCGACTCTCCTTTCAATGCTGATTAATACATAATATATGTACTTTATAGGGTCTATCATTCCTCTTTCTACCTGTTATACACATTGTACAAACTTAATGCACCCATTTTCACATCGGGTAAAGGGTATTAAAAAAATACTGTAATTCGCTTTTAGTGTAGATAAATCTATATTATTAAAACTGTTTAAGTGTTCGTGCATGTGTAATGGTATGTGTACAGTCCAATAGTTTGTTATGTTCTGTCGGCGTTGATTAATTGATTTATGTGTATATAACACATCTAATCCCTTTTTTTTTTTTTTTTTTTTTTTTTTTTGATTAATTTACACTAAATCAAATTTCTTTTTAACTGTGTGATTGAATGATTTTACTTAAAACTTTGTATATTACTGAATATATACAATCAGCTAAAATTGAGATTGTCTTATTTACTTTAATTTAGCATAAATTCTTAGTGTTCCAGGTTATAATACAATATTGTATTATTTATTATTTTTAATTTATTATTATTTAAAAATGTACTACATTTTTTATACTCGCTACATAAAGTGTGAAACGAGTATTAACAGTTTGTCGGAAAGATTGTAAAGCATCAAAGAAGCAATTAGACTCTTTGATTTGGTTTATTTATTAAGGATAAGAAATTATTTTTGAAATGCCACCGATCAACACTTTTTATAAATGTATAAATACGCTATTTGCATTGCTATTACACAAAATAACAATTTTTTTTTATTCTCCATTTCTATAATTATTGTTTTGCCCGATTAATTGTTCATCTTTTCATTTAATTTTCTAATCTAATGTACAAACATTGTGTTTGAGTTTAAATTTCTGATCATTCAGACGTGATATTATTGTTTGTTCTCCTCTTAAATTTGACCAAAAAATTTTACAAATTGCTGATGGATCTTATTTTTTCATTCCTACAGTTTACCCATTTAGGCGCATAATATTGTCGAACATGATTTGCTTGGGATTCGATAATATCGAAAACTTGTTTATTCAACAAAATGTGTAAACACGTTTTCACTCCCTCTATCTTCACGTTTTTCTTTTGACTTCTTTTTTTTTTTTTTTTTGTTTGTTATTTCGCATTTGTTTGTTTCGCTTGGACTTTTATTTCTTTATTTATTTATTAATTTATTTATTTATATCTGAATTTAGAATTTTCGTTTCAGTTTCGTAAATTATTTTAAAAGCGTTTATGTACAAAAAAAATATAAAAAATTTCAATTTATATGAGTGTAGTATTAATAATAATAAGAGGTGTAAAATGCTGTTAGGTAATAATAAAATGGACATATTTTTATTGAAAAATAGTGTCACCTTTTATTAAAGTACCTTCACTAGTTAAAAAAGGACCTTATACAAGTTAATATATATTTTAGGTATTTCAATCTATGCGATCTATATATTCCGGTTGCAATTTAATTTTTCTTAGAAAGACGCTTTTCAAATCGCCAACCAATGGTGTTACGAATTGGAATATTTAATATCACAAAGACCATAAAATTATATATGTTGTTTGGAAGGGTTTTATTCAACAAATATTTGGCCACGTTTTCCCCCTAATTCACGCATAAAAATGATTTAATATGCAAATTACTTTAAGTAAAAAAATAAGCAATACCTTGATTCAGTAATCAAAATAGGCCTTAACAAATAACAAATGAAATAAGAGCACAAAGAGCACAAAAAAACAAAACAAATAAAAAAACTAAAGAACCTAAAAATAAATGGACGAGTGCCAGTAACGAATATAACAAAAATTAAGAAACCGAAAATATATACACATGATCATACATACATATGAATACATATATATGTACATACCTATACATATTGAACTATAAAATGAATAAGTATGTGTGTGCGTGTGGCCTAGGCTTAACAAATATACATATACACGCCTACATTGTAGCAACTTCGTACATACATACAAATAGTAAAGAAGCGTGCATAAACAAAATTAAAGAAAACATATAAATTATTTCATACGTTTCATAGTTGCTGTTGCTGTTGTTATTCTTGTTTTTGCAAAATTAAAAGGCAACAATAATAATACTAATAATAATGTCGCCCAACTTAGCTAACCACAATTAAATTTGTACTATTATAATTGCATAATTTTTTCTAATTACTGATAGTAGTAATATTTAAAAGAAATCTTTAAATATACCTGTTTAAAGAAATCCATGCATTGTGAATAGAAAATAAAATTCCTTGGATATTTTTGGAGGAAGACTTGCATTAGTGCCGCTGCTACAGAGCTGTTTCCATCATCAGTTGGTGAAGCAGGGGCGGAAGAGAAGTTGGACGATGTATGCTGCTGTTGCAGCTGCTGTGCCGATGTTGCAATAAAGTTTAAACATTTGCAGGAGATCAACATAATTGCTTTGATTTGATAATTCTTATCAAATATATAGTATTGTAATATATGTATATATATATATTTTGCTTGAAACCGTTTATAAAAATTTGTCTAGCCACTTATTAATATCCTTTCATTAAGTGTTGTTTTTGTGTTGTTTTATTTAATTTTTATCCCTTTATTCGGCGTTCTTTGATTTTTTTTTTTTAACTGTTTGCTCTTTGCGGTCGTCGCTACTTTCGCAATTTTTTTTTTTTTTACACTTTATGACTTAATATCTATGTAAAAATTGTGTTATACGGCACGAATTTTTTGTTTTGTGAAGCTTTATGGTTTATAGTTTACAAATATTACATTTAATCCACTTAAATAATATTATAATATTAGTATAATATAATATAACTCTGCATCGAACTTTGCGGCGTAGTTGAATGCAATGAAGACAATGTGACCGAATGTGTGATGGAAGTATAATCCTAATAAAACCAACAAAGTGAATACTTAAACACTGTTTTGAAGATTTATGGCAACACTATATGACATCATTTCATAGTTGATGTTATTGTTGTTGTTGTCGTGAAAATTGCAACTTTTGTTACTTCGTTAATTAAACTAGTAATAAAAAAGAATTAAATATTTTGTACTACACTTTTATCAGACAGCGCAGCATTGCCCACGAAAATGGCCGATCCAAAGTTTCAGAACCTGCCTGGCATTGTAAGTGTTCTTAATTATTTAGAAAAACCAATAAGCAACTATAACTAATATTTTCTTTGCAGGCTTATGACCAACCAGATGTCTTCGAGACGCCCGATAATCCTGATATGGAAACTTCGGATTATTATGAGGAGGAGCCTGAGAACGAAGCCATTGAACGTTTGCATATTTCCACGCGTGATTCCTTTCAACGTTTCCGCGGCGCATCAATCGAAGGTAGTGTTGACTTCTCGGATCGCATAGGGCGTCGTCTCTGCAAAGGTTACGATACGCGTGGAGGCGAATTTGAATTGGTTGGCACGGGGGAGCGTGAGACACCAGTGCAGAAATGTCGCCGTTTGCAATGTGAAATGAATGAACTGATGGATGAGATTGCAGCACTGCAGGTTGATCGCAAGTTAGCCGAAGAGGAAAAACATTCTTACGATGCGGTAGCAACTGTTATAGCTACCGCTAAGAAAGTGCTCGATACTCTTAAACTAGAGCAGGTTTTGGGAAAGGAACAGGTACCGTCAAACGATAAGGAAGTAAAGTCCCTTATCAATCAGGTAGAGGAGTTCAAGAAATCTGGTGTGTTGACCGCTATTCAACCTCCAGGGACGGATTTGGCTGCTTCATCACGTGTCGCACAGCTTGAGCATCGTTTGCATCAGCTTGAGGAGGCAGTTGGCGCACAACCAGAAAAATTAAGTCGACTTACTTCGGTCACGAACACAACAAATGTGCTTGAGGCAGTGCGTCAGCTAAGCACGAAAGCAGCTCTTCTTCAGCCTGAAAAGTTGGATGCAATTGAAAATCGATTGACTACACTCGCTGGAAAAATGGATACAATTGCGGAAAAGACAAGTGGTTCCGCACAGGATGCTAAACGTGATCAAAAGATAATCGAGCTGTATGACATAGCGAAGCGTACTGAGCCGGTAGCGGAAATTTTGCCAGACATAATCGAACGCATGCAGGCATTAGAGGCTTTGCATAAATATGGTGAGTTGCGAAAGTGCTGTTCCACACATATGAATTTTATTAAGATTATGTTTTTTTATTTGCAGCTATGAATTTTGCAAAAATTATTGCTGAAATTGAACAGAAACAAGGCACAATAACTACTAGCCTTGTAAATAACAAGGAATTGCTTCATTCGGTCCAGGAGACTTTTGCACAGAATCTACAAACGATAAACAAGCAAGTTGCTAAAGTAGAGGAGCGCGTTAATGCTATATCGGCCAAACAGTGAAACTAAAATTTTATTAAAATTATTTATACTAAAATAGTTGTAGCAATGGCACATTCGCACGAAACAATAAAATTGTGTACCTACTTTTATTTAAGCTATTTCAGCAAGCTAAAAGGGACAGTAAAAGGTCGTTTAAGGAAAAATTGTCAATCGACGGTTTCTTCTGGGGCAACCCAAATAAATATTTAATGCAACCCTGGCATTTTGAAAGTCTAATATACTTTCGCCATTCACACGAAGAACAAGAAAAATTAAAAAAAATAAACGATTGGTTTACCCTGCTGACAAAGTTTCGTTTGCCGCTTTGATTTTTCTGATATTTTTTAATTTATTTATACACTGGTGTAAATTGTTATTAAATAGGTAAGCTAATAAATTATGCTGTGACGAAATTGAACATCTTATGACAAGTTGTCGTTCAACTATGGATTAGCAAAAGTTGTCTATTGCTGTATTGTGTTGTGCATACAAAAAATTGATGACGAGGCGTTAGCCAATTGGCAGTGACACAATTTTAATGCTTCTTTACTACATGTACTACACATGCACGTATCTATTTAATTTAGAACATTTGAACAGAGTGTAAGACTTTTTACAAAATGAAAGTCAAGGAACTACAGAAAACTGTTAACATTGCCTGGTCACCCAAGAATCATAATTCTATTTATCTGGCGGCCGGCACTGCAGCGCAACAATTTGATTCGAATGCCAACTCAACGCTCGAGATCTATGCACCGAATTTCAGTGATTCAAGTTTGGATCTGGAACTTAAGGCCAGTGTGCAAAGTCAAAATAGGTTTGTTACAAATTATATATCTTGTTTAATATGATTTTACATTAAATATTTCTAAGTACAGATTCCAAAAACTTATCTGGACTCCTGTAACAACTGGAGCTGGAAACAATGGTCTCATTGTTGGAGGCTGCGAAGGTGGTCACATCGAATTGTATTCTGCATCAAAAATGCTTGCTAAGGAAGAATCGCTTGTGTCACGTCAGCATAAGCACACAGGTGCTGTTAGTGGTTTGGACTATAATCCTTTCCAAAACAACTTACTGGCTTCCTGTGCATCTGAGTCAGAAATTTTCATTTGGGATCTAAACAATCCAACAACACACATGAATCCTGGTGCAAAGACACAACCGTTGGAGGATGTTAAGAATGTGGCATGGAACCGTCAAGTGCAGCATATACTCGCCTCGGTGTTTAGTTCCCGCTGCGTAATTTGGGATTTGCGGAAAAGTCAGCAGATTATCAAGCTATCTGACAATCAGTCTCGCGTGCGTTGGCATTCCATACAGTGGCATCCAGAGGCAGCAACACAAGTATGGCTAGCCTCGGAAGATGATCAAGCACCTGTGGTGCAACTGTGGGATTTACGTTATGCCACTGCACCGGCGAAGACTTATCAAATACATCAACGCGGTGTGCTAGGCATGTCGTGGTGTTTACAGGATACGGACATAATAGTTTCATGTGGCAAAGATAATCGTATTTATGCATGGAATCCGAATACTGAAATTCCTGAAGGTGAAATACTGTCCGAAGTGGCAACCACTGCTTCGTGGTATTCTGATGTACAATGTTGTCCACGTAATCCAGCGCTTATTGCCAGTTCAAGCTTGGATGGCAATGTTTCCATATATTCACTTTTTGGTGGCACGCAACAAGTAGTGCAGACAGCAAATAAGATAGCCGATTCATTTCCTGGGATGGATCAATTTGCGCAGGCGCCCATATCACAACAGGCAACACAAATCGTATATCATGATCTGAAGCATGCACCAAAGTGGCTTAAACGTTCAAGTGGTGTAGCATTCGGGGTTGGTAGTTATTTGACATTCATTTTTAATTTTTCTGTAGTTTCATTTCAATTTTAGTTTGGTGGTAAATTAATAAGTTTTGATTGCAAATCAAAAAACGTAAATATATCGCAAGTAACAACCGAACCGGAGTTGGTTGAACGCGCTAGCGCATTGGAAAGTTCACTAGCTGATGCCAACTATGTTGAATATTGCAGACAACGTGCCGATCAAATGCCTGATCAGAATGGACGCTTTTTATGGTATTTTATAAAGGCCAATTTCGAAATGGACCCTAAAGAGGAATTGTTAAATTTATTAGGTAAGTATACATATTCAGTTTTTATTTAATTTTTCTATGTTAAATATTGTAAAATAAATTATTACTTTAGGATATAACAAAGAAGATACCGACAACAAATTTGGCAAATACGTTAAGGAAGATGACCCAGATCTACAGCAAGATGTTGATCAGCTAAGGAATCGCATCTCAACGTTGACGCATGTAAGTTTAAAACCACGTAGCATATACACATACAGATTCTTCTTCTTATCTGCTTATCAGCTTTAGTGTCTTTACTCAGCGACATGCTTGTAGATCTGATAGTTTGGGTCTTTCCATAAAAGATCTTTATGTTTCTTATCACTGCTTCCGTCGTCTGTGTTATAACATACAAATATAAAAAATGAAAACATCTTTTTTTGAATGCTTCTGTTATCTCATGTCTCTTATTTATATACAACCAGTTGTTTCTTTATTTAAAAGAAAAAAACAACAAATTTTTCTCATAAAAGTCATTAAAATGGTTGCAAACTCATATTTCATGCTTGCATAGAGCGACTCATCGGAAGTTGAGTGCGATCAGAGTACTAATTGCAGTACAGACAACTCGGTAAGAGATATTATTGCTTTGAGACTGTTATAAAAGTATCAGAGGTAATGGTAAGCATTTGTTTATACCTACATTTTCTTTGTTAATTTGCAGCATAATCTCGACAATAATGCAGTTTTTGACGATATTGCTACGACAACGGCTCTTAAGGAATCAAACAATGATACTGCACAACCAACAAAGCCACAATTCAAAATACCAAGAGGGGAGCGTGAGTTAACACATAGATTCTATTAAAAAAAAAAATTATTTATAATTTTTTTTTTTTTTTTAATTTCTTCAGATGCTGATAGCCTTATCACAGAGGCTTTACTTACCGGAAACCTGGAAGCTGCCGTTGAACTGTGCCTCGAAGCACATCGACCGACTGAAGCATTGATAATAGCTTCCACGGCGGGTATAGATTTTTTGAATAAAACACAGAATCGTTATCTACAACAACAGCAACAAAGCGAGCTATCCAATGTCATTGCAGCGCTTGTGACTCGCGACTGGTTGGATTTTGTTAATCGTTGTACAGTCGATTCTTGGAAGGAAGCACTTGTTGCTGCGCTAAAGCATAGCGAACGCAAGGTCGTTGACATCTGTGAACGTCTAGGCGATCGTCTTCTTGTTGAATGTAAAAATAATGTGGAATACACACGCAATGCTATGCTTTGCTATATTTGTGCCGGTAGCATTGACAAATTGGTTGCTGCTTGGTATCAACTGAAACAGTTGGAACAATGTAATACCAAATATAAATTGAATACAGTAGAACTGCAAGAGCTAGCAGAAGTGGTTATGGTTATGACAAAATCTTTAGAACAGCAAGGAATTGTGTTGGATTTTAATGGACGCTCTGCTGATTTCATATCAGAATATGCTGGTCTTTTAGCAGGTCAGGGAGCTCTGCCTGTAGCATTGGGGTATATATTTGCTCTTGGCTCTGGCGAGCAGAACGTTGAGTTGGAAGTTCTGCGAGAACGTATATATAATACGGTTAATTATAAGCCATCTGAAGTGCGTAATGCTGGAGGTTTTACACAACAATTCCGGAACCAACAACCATCAGCACAACTTTCAAATGCTTATGGTCAACAGAAGACACGAAGCTCTTTCTCACAATCTAATTCAGTGCAATCGCCACAACAAACATCTCTTGGCTATCCACCGTTAACAAATACTACACAATCGAGCCAATTTACAAACAATTGGCAGGTGCCGGCTCCACCAACAGCTCCTGCTGTTCCATTGCCTCCAAACGTTTTTAATCCAGCTCAGCCAGCAACGACACCGCAGTCATTTACTCAACCACCCAAAGTTGAAACAACACTTAATACAAGTCAACCACCACGTCCTCCTAGTAATGCAAGTTCTCATGGTGGTTCTAGCAACGTTATTGGCGGAGGAGGTGCATTTCATGTGCGCTCAAAATACGTACTTGATCCCTCAGTTGCTCCAGCATCTGGTACAACTGGTGGTTATGGGAACCTATATAATCCTGTGCCGGCACCAATACCATTTGGAGGTGCTGTACAACATTCTGCTCCGGGATCACATATGCCCATAAGTTCACCATATAACAATCAAACTTTTAATACAAATCCGGTCGGCACAACACTTCCAGTGCCAACTGCTGCTGTAGCACCTCAAGTGTATCAGCCTTCATTGCCTCAGCCGTATAATTCAACTCCGTACGGTGGTGCTACTGCTTCCAATAACTATCTACCTGGTATCGCGCCAATTGAATCTGCTGCACCACCACCGCCACAAAATTTGGTTCGAAATCCGACCCCGCCTCCTGGCTGGAACGATCCACCTGCGATAAAAACCTCTAGGGCGGTAAGTATACTATGTTGAGATTGTGTGTGTTGTCCTACTAAGTGTATTGTAGCGAGGGAAAGACAATACTTTTAAATACCCTTTACACAGGTTATCGAAGAGATTTACATTTATTTATGCTTCCAAAACTGATTTTCTATATGCTATAATACTTCAGTTTCATCATAGTCTAAAGAACGAAATGTCAGCTGAACATGCCGGCACACGTAAATGGCGAAGAGATCATGCTCGGATTGAGCAACTCGAAACTGAAATAAACAATTGCTCAAATGACTTTTATGATTATTTTAATACTGACATCTATCAGGTATTCTTATAACCCTTCCCGAAAAACTTTCGTTTGGATTGTTAGTTCTTCCTTTTTTATTGTTTCCCTTTATAATTATGAATGTATCCTCACTGCAGCGTCATTATGCAGAATGAAAAGCTTAACCTCATAAAGTTTATTTAAAAATTCCATTTGAGCTGCTTCGTTATTTGAAAGAACCTTTTCATTTTAGGCAAAGCAATCAGAACAGACCACGGCAGCTGCAGCCATTACGCATCCACTATTTGGTGTTGATCCGAATCAAAATCAAAATGGTTATATGGATCCAAATCAGTATCAGGTGCATTCATGACCTTTTAATATAAAAACGTGTTAACTAATAACACGCATCCGTTTATTTTTTAATTTTACAGCAACCCGGAGGTATGCCACCACCACCTGGAGTCAATTCACCAAATACGTATTACAATACAACTACGGCTAATACACAACAACAAAATAATAATCCGGCTATACTTACTCAACAATTTCCACAACAAACAAACTTCCAGACAACAGCAGTTACAAATCAACAACAGTGGAATGCACAACCACAGCAGCAAACTCTTGGCTATACCGAGCAACCGGCTCCAATACAGAGGCAGCCGGAGCCACCAAAACCAAAAGCGCCGTTGCCGGAGGAGTTCATCTATTTGCAAACGGTGTTGAATGAGTTAAAGACACAATGTTTAAATGTAACAGCCGATGCGGTTAGTTGATATGTTAGAAATTTTAATATTCTTGACTTAAACTCTTTCGATTCTTTTAGCGTACAAAACGCAAGTTCGTTGATGTGACCAAGCGTTTGGAAAACCTTTATGACTGCTTGCGTGATGGACGCGTAAGTACTTAAAAAAATAGTTTTAAGATTTTCAATAATTCGTTTTTTTTTATGTACAACAGCTAGCGCACGCAACTATCCAGTATCTCAATCAAATTGTGCAATATATACAAATAGGCGACTATACAAATGCTTTGGAGATGCATACGCGAATTGCTTTTGGCAATGATTTCTCGCAATGTGCTGGTTTTATGCCTGGCTTGAAGGTTCTTTTACAATCGGCAATGGACTTGCATGTGGTGTTGCGTTAAACACAATTAGGAGATTTATTTAACTCCGGTAAATTAGTCTAATATTTTCAAATTTTATTTACGAAATATTTTTTGTGTATCTTAGCTCAGCTTTATGTTGTGTGCTTTAATTCTGTTAATATGTTTGCTCTACATTATTAAGATTTATTTTTTTGTTTTATTTCAAACTCCAAATGCACTAAGTTCAGCTGTTCAGTGTAATTTTACTCAGCCCTTGGTATTTTTTAAAATACAATAGTAATTCTAAACGTAAATTCAGTTAGTTTCAATACGAAATATAAATAAATATATCCGTACAATATACAATACAAAACAAATAAAAGTGGATTAGTTTAGTTATTACAACGGATTTTAGAAATTTAACACAGTGTAATATAATATTTGAAGAAAGTTTTATATAACGAACAATTCATAAAAGTTTCGGTTGGTTGCGTATGTTTTCCAAATCAAGCATGTTATGCGCTGAACCTGGCGACTCATTATAATGTGCTGCAACTAATGGTGAATGTGCACGTTGTTGAACTTGCTGTTTTTGTTGTTGGACTGGGGATCCACGTACTGGACTGCTATACTCTATATGCTGTTGCCCGTCCGGAAGAAGACGGTACTTTTTTAGGTATTTATAGGAGGCGTTTGATATATCGCTAGGGCTTTTATCGTAGTTTTCAATGGGACGCAAAGGTGTTGTAGGGAGCTGCACTGGATTATGGTTGTTTGTAATCGGCGAAGTACGCAACTCTTGCAGCAGTTCCGCCAGCTTCTCACGTGGCAAATATTTGAGTGCCAATTCATTCATCACTAAACTTTTTTTCCGTATTAGGCTTAGGTAATACAGTTGCAACATTAGCTGCCGCCATTGGCAGATGTTTTCTTTGCGGAGTATTGGCGCGGTAGGCTGTTGATTGTGCAATTGGTTTAGCACGTGGTGATTGGAACGCAACATTTGCCTTAAGCTGATTGTATGCCGCTACAGGATTACGTTGCTCCATTTGTTGTGGTGTTGACGACTCCTCATCTGTACAGGGTTTACTGTTGCTAGGAGCTGTGCAGAAAATAATTTGTATTAGTATGCATTTAATAATTGATATAATTGAAAAAAAGCTACCATTATTCGAAGCTAAAATTTCGCATTGTGTACCAATGTCTTTGTGTATTGTAATTTTTTCAGTAGGTGATGGATTTATCTGTTGATTCAAAGCCAGCAAAGACTCACAGTACCGTAGTAAATTTATTTGTTCTTCGCGCATCTGATTTAACACACTGTATAGCGCTTGTACATCATCTTTAGTCGCTAAGTGGTCTGTATTATGCTTAAATATAGTGCCTGATTGTGGCGAAATGGAAACCGGTTCTGTTTGTGTGCCAGCACAAATGGTGAGCACATCCGGCGCTCGTATAATGTCAACAGGACGACATTGATCCAACAAAACAGTGGACCGCGAAGACATTGTGCCTCGAGATGCTGCGCTTTGTGGTGGAGTGCTGCTAAATCTGTGAGTGTATGAACGTCGATATTGTTCCAAAGTATCTATAAAACCAGCATTATTTCCGTTTACGACATCTGTTCCAGGAGAATCTTGCGTTGTTGCCAAGTTTGGCAAAGCTTCAACCAGTGCTGTTGTACGAAAAGAGCCTGCACATTGCGTCAGTTTATATTCTCCAGATCCTGATGAGGACACTGTGTTTGCGCTTGAGGTGGCACTTACACCGCAGCTACTGCTAGCGGACTGCGGCCCCAATTCTATAGCCAATGTTGCTGGAAAAGATACTCTTGGTAGTGTTTGTTTCTTCCAATTTGCATATGTCTGACTCTTTTGTTGGGTAGAACCATTTGAGGTGCCTTGTGGATTTAATAATGGTTGTTGTCCAAAAAGCAGTGAAACTTCAGGTACAGTAGGTTTCAACTGCACATCAGCATGTCCTATAGGATTTGGTTTAGGAGCTGCTCGGGGCAGCATATCCTCAGTTTCCATTTGAAACATTTTGTTGGCGAATTTAATTTGTTAAAACAGCTTGAGTTTAACCTAATAAATTTATTTTAATTTAAATTATTTTTTGTTGCGCGGTAGTAATTTCCATCAAAATACAAGCAGCTGTGTTGGTAAGTTTATGATGAAAAACGGGTTTAGCAACACTGTCATCTAACACGCGCGCATCTACATCACATCACTGGCTTTGCGTGTATAAAGCAAAAGAGCGTCTGTCCGAAATAAAAAAAACAATTTAAATAATAACTAAATAGTAAAGATAATTTAGAGACGGAGAGTATAAAAAGCAAATTGAAAATCATACACACTTCAAACACTTTGTAAATCTGCACAAAATGTCCACTAGTGCAGCAAAGGTCTTCATTCAAATCGAGTCGGAGGCCGAGCAAGAAGCAAACTTAAAACAAACGCGCAAACATCTGAAGCCTATACAGGGCACAAACGACAAAGAAAACCTGACTGGGCGAGCGTTACCGGCGCTGGATCAACTTAGTCGCCTCAAGACAGCAGTCGCTGCAGTAAGTAGCAACGCATTGGCTACTCCCGAGTACGGCAAACGCAAGCGTGTCGCGGATGTCCCGACGCTAAAAATAGATGCAGAGACTCAAACTGAGGTAGATGCATCTGATGAACCTATAACAGTAGAGGATTTAACTAACATTTGTGAACCGGGTGAAAATTACTACAAGCGTCTGGCAGAAAAACGTCGAGAAGCATTAGAGCGTACACTCGGCGAGAATCAACATTTAAATGAACGCATTGAAGGGCTGGAAACAGAGTTGAGTATTATGCGTGAAGAGTTGCAGGAAACAAAACATTTAGTTGAAGTTATGAAGGAGATCATTGGTGACGATGACGACGAAGAAGCCAAAGAAATTGAAGATGATGACGAGGTAGAGCGAACTCCACGCAGTGAGGATGACGATGATGTGGTAACAACATCCAAAGCTGTTTAGCAAATGTTTTTAGGTTGATAATTTTTTCTAACGTAAATCAGTTTTTATTTATAGTTTTTAAGTATTTTTATTACATTTTTACATTACGGCAATTCTCTACAGAAACTAAAATTAGTGTCAGTGCTACCAAAACGAACGAGGAACCAGTGGCACACAAGGTTAATTTACTAGATAAACTAAACATTGTATTATGACAGATCTGTAATTGAATAAACAAAGAACGTTCACGAAATATATCTACAGTTAACATAGATTCCGAGTTCTATTAGGTGTTTTTTTTTTATGCTTATCACATTTGGTATCAAGCTTGCCATTGGTCCTTAACTACTTTGTTAGCCAATCCGTGATGATCTCTTCAGCATGATAGCTTTCAATGGAGAACTAAAAATGAAAAAAAAAAATCTTAAGTAAAGATGTCTAAGAATTTCATTTTGCTTACAACGTACCGCTTCGTGATTTAAATTAGTTTCTGCAATAACTTCGTTGCCGTCGTACGTGGGTGCTGGATTCATTACCTCTTGCTTCTCCTGTTCATCTTCATCGACGTTACAATTCATGTAAATGCCGCAATCTGCTTGTGCGGCTGCTGCAATCAATACCGCTTCTGCTTCATTTACCTCAACGCCGCTAAAATTGTTTTCAATTTGCGCCGGTGTCATATTGGTTGCAATTTTTTCTTTACTCCTCGCAGCTGGCTGCTCAAATTCCAAGCCATGTACGTCACGCATATGATGACGCAGTGCAAAAAGACGAGCATAGGTAGCACCACAAACCACGCAGCTTTGGGTGTTATCTATTGAATTTTTAGCTTTTTGAATACCATTGATACTCATAGCTTCGTCTTCCGCAGTTCCAGCGGTCGAGTTTTTATGGGTTCTCATATTATGCAATTTGACAGCGTACATCGAGGCAAAAGGACGATTACACACCGTACAGTTAAAGGGTTTGGTGTGACTTTTCTTGTGTGCATATAACTGGACAGATGTGCGAAAGCTCTTTGAGCAGATATCGCAGTTGTACAAGCATTCGCTGTTGTGGGTGCGTAGATGATGCGAATAGACTTGTTGCGACTTAAAACTGTAAAAAGAAAGCGTTAACGGTAAGGGCATATGTATTATCAGGCTAATTTTAGTTCTTACCGTTTATTGCATGTGGCACAAACATATGGCCTTATATCGGTGTGAGTGCGCAGATGCAACGTCAAGGAATAGGAAACACGAAAAGTACGACCACAAACTTCGCACTCGTATGGCTTTTCACCAGTGTGTACACGTTCATGTTTGACTTTCTCGTAAGGACGTCTAAAT
The DNA here is from genome assembly GCA_018903435.1 of Leucophenga varia. Classification (NCBI taxonomy): domain Eukaryota; kingdom Metazoa; phylum Arthropoda; class Insecta; order Diptera; family Drosophilidae; genus Leucophenga; species Leucophenga varia. The sequence goes on from JAEIFJ010001617.1 coordinate 1,960,772, forward strand.
GCGCGACCGCAATATTGACATGGATATTTTTTATCCGTTGTGATTTCAGTTCCGATAGAGTTAGTTGTGTCAGCAGTTATTTGTTTATGCGGTGGTATATTGGGTTTAAATTGCTTCTGATCCGCATGAAATTTCATATGTAATTCATATCTTGGTAAGTTTTCAAAGTTGCGATTACAAACGCCGCATATAAACTCTTGTACACCTTGATGCATATTCTTGTGTACAACGAGCAAATTCTGATCAAAGCTGTAGGACACAAATCATTTTTGTAATAAATTAAAGAAAATAAACTTAATTTACCAACCTTTTGTTACATATTTCGCAAAAGAACTGATTTAATTCATTGTACTGACGTTGAGCGCCAACGGGTAAAGCATCTTGTATGGATTTCAGTTCACGCTTATTATGTATACGCATATGAAATCTAAGATTCTTTGCCGAATGGAACACAGTATTGCAAATGTTGCAGGAAACTGGTACATTGTTATTTATATTTAATTTGGTTTTTGTTTCATGTTTACTGTTTTCAACATTGACAATATTTTTGTCAGCTACATATGTAATGGGGCACTCATGCGCCTCCGCGGATTCGAGATCTTCAAACACGCTATGACAATCGTAGCACATAACTACTTTTGTATCAAGTGTTTCATCAAAAGGCTATAAAAAGTGTGTTTAGCTGACAATATTAATTTGTAATTAAAAAAAAAAAAAGGAGACGTACCTCACCACCCGGTGCTATAAATTCCGTTACAGCACTGTATTTGTCTTCGTCTAAACACACCTCCTGCTTAACATCATCTACTAATTCAAACATGCACGAGTTTGGTTGTTCCAAATCATTATTCTGTTGAACTACTTCACTATGTACCGCCTTCAATTCTTCAATGCTTGAGTAGTCTGTATCACAATGAAAATTATTTGTAATAATGTCTTCTTCACCGTCAGAGCTTTGAACATCAGAGGTAACCAAGTGGAATGTATGCTCGTTTAGATTTATTGCATTATTTTCGGTTTCGTTTTCATTGTCATATTCTGCATCGTATTCCACTAGATCATCCACATTGTAATCAATGTTCTCGTCGGTATAAACGAATTCGTCAGCATACATTTCGCTGTTTGTATCTGTTTCGACATTATTAATGGAGTGACTATTATCATATTCATCGTCCTGCAGCGCTTCATTGTAAGTAGGATCATGTGCTATAAGTTAAGAACAACAAATAACGGTTAAGTCAAACGATTTTCAGCAGCTACTCACCTGTCATTGTTTAAAAAAACGCCAATCATTTAAGCAACTACTTCAATTTTTAATTAATTTATATACAAATGTATGTATTTGACATTTAATTCTTCCTTCGAAATAATGCTTATTTTGTTTAATCACTTCACACGTTTCTGTACTGTTGCACAGCTGAGCTAAAGTGTTGGAAAAGATACTTCTTTTGTGCATTTTTAACACTATATGTGAGTTTTTATTGGTTGACATATTTTTATTTATAATTTGCAAGTCCTTTTTCCGTCAATGTACATTTAAAATCAATTATGTGCGCGCGCTCAGCGTGTTGTTTGAAAGGAGAGCAAGTTAGCACTCCCCTAGACAAGGATGGAACACATTACCGATCGGACAGGCACAGACAAGGCCGATCAAAAGTTTTTTTTTATTTTTTAAATTTAATTCAGTCAAGTAAACGGAAAACAATAAAGGTTATATAATTTTGGTATTTTATTTATAATTTTAAGTGGCACTAACTTTTCACATTTTGTTTTGTTTTTTTTTTTCATTTGTTAACTAGGAATGGAAAAAGCATTTACATATGTTTGTATTTGACTAACAACAAAATTGCATTATGTATACATTATTAATGTATGTATATATTTATGTACATATGTATGTATATAAAGCGTAAAACTAAAACAACAACGAATACAAATGACAACCAATATGTTTGGCACAATTTGATATTACATAAACACCCGAAGAAATGGCAACGAAGAGCGTCAACCAGCCCAAAAATGAAAACTGTCCATGCGGACGTATGGCATGTTTATGTAAGCCTAACCAACCGCCATTATCGATTAGCCAATATATTAAATCATCTTCAACAATTTCCGCTAATCCATCAACCAAATATTGCAAATAATCATAGTGGCCCTGACGAACACAGTCTATAGCAAAGCCGCCACAGACAGCAAAAATAGAAATAATCTTGCCCCACGTTATGCTAGAGCGAAAGAGATCTTTGGCTACTAAATTAAGCAGCACTGGTGCCGTGTCGCTATCTTCCAGTTCACCGAAGGGAGCGCGTGATAATTGACGTGAAATGTTTGAATATACCCGCGGATGCATTCGTTCCAATTCCTCGCCCATCTACGAGTAAACAAAGATAACAATTCACATTAATAGTATGCACGTGACTCAATTATTAAATAATTACTTACGCTGTTTAGTGCAGGAAACACTTCATAGACTACATCCGATGATGGTTCCAAGATATTACGCAATCTTTGTATTACTTTCCGATTGAGTACACCAGCGCGACGTAGACGTGCACGTATATATTGACCACACAGACACTTGCCCTGTAAAGCATAAAAAGGTAATTAAAAATGTATTCAAAAAACTTTAATTTTTTTTAAGAACAAATTTCAATTGAAATTGTACCGGGTGTTGCCAATTACAAAGTCACAAAATTAAAAAAAAAATTAAAGAAAAAAAAAAAAAAAAGTGCAGATCTTTTTTTTTGCCGTGAGTGTTTGTGTATTAAAAAATTTTACTAATGACACCTGTTAAACATCATTCGCACGTAAAAAAAAAAAAACAACAAACACATCATACAAAATGTGCATAAAAAAATTTCAAAGGAAATTAATGGATTTGTATGAATGACTTTTAGGCGGAAAACCAGAAAACCAAAAATTTATTAATGCGAGATACCTCAACAACAACATATTGGTTGATCATTATACACAAACACGTGCGTATATTTTTATTTAAAAAATATATATATTTGCAAAAAATTAAAATGATTCTAGTAAATTAAAGTATGCAGGTTCGATGATTGATATACCCTGTATACGTAGGGTAAAAGCGTATATTCGTTTTACGCAAAATTTTTGTAACATTCATAAAGAGGAGTGGGATAATTATAAAATATAAACAACTATTCTTGATTAACATCAAAATCCAAGTCAATATTTGCTGTATGAACGCAACGGAGACAAAAATAGAACCATCAAGCTTAAAGCTTAGAACCATCGTAAAATGAAGTAAATAAAATAAAATTATATTGACGAGTTCGGTAATTTTTTGCATTCACCCGATGCGACTCGAGACACTTGGAAATATGACAAGAAAAATATGACCCCGAACGTCTCAACAGGCTCTAATCAACTATGTACTGAGTACAGGGTATCTTGTATTTAACTCTACTCGAGTGCAGCGTTCGTTTTTCTTTAAGAATGTGGAATGGTTTTTATTTTTTAATTCTAAATGTTTAATTTATATTATTTTTGTTGCAAGATAGACATTCGCAAAGTTTGGAGAAATTGTTTGTTTAGATATATTTTAGTTATTTATTTATTCGCCGAGAAAAAAAGCCCCAGAAAGTATATTTCACTGTAAAAACATCACCAGTTTCCAACTCAACATTTTGGGTTGTGGTTTGAAAATCCCTTGGCTCTATGAGCCCATATTCTCAATGGCCACTTGTTTGTCTTGCGGCTTGGGTCCAATGTGAGCTATTATGATGGTGTTTATTAAATCAGCATTCGTATTTTTGGGTCGTAAAAATTAAGCATTAAAACACGACAGACAGGCACAATAAATTTCTATTAAGCAGTGCACTGTCTATAAATTTACTTAAAAAGCACCAAATAAACCAATTAAACGATATAAATAAATTTTATTTGAACTTGTGAAAAACACTGGTATACTATAAGTACATAAATAGCTCTTTATAGATGAAAGAGATATTTAAAAGATCTCTCAATCGTAATATCGGTGAATCAATCAATAATTGAATAAATTGTTTATAATATGGAATTCAATGTTATTACGCGTATATTTTGTGCTTTTATTTTAACGAAACAAGTTTTTTTTGTCTTGAAATGGTTTTGGAAATCAGTATCGTTACTTAAAGCAGAATTTATATTTACAATCTGCCTTATAAACACAGGTATATAGTAAATTATTAGGCTGCAAGTTTTGAATTCTTTGCATTCGATTTTTTAATTTTTTAAAATGATTTATAGTCTTAAGCCTTACCCTGATCGAGATATTATTATGCTCATAACGATCGGTCAGTGGTTAAGGTGCCCTAACAGACAAAACATACGTATGCCCATATACAGACTTATATTTAACTCATGCTATGCCAAGTTCTACAATATACGAGTGTACTAAGCAAAGAATAAATATACTTTAACTTATGTGATGACTGTTTCCCAAACAAATTAAATTAGAAATGTATAGTAAAATTTGACATGTTTGTTTGTACAGCTTTTTATCAGAGAAATATAACAAAAAAAAAATGTTATTTGCACGACAATGAATATGACATAGGCAGTGAGAGGGTCTATTAAGTAACTTACTTGATTAATAAGTTCCATTTTATATTCCTGATAGTTCGTAGTAGTTCTAGTGCTACTAGCTAATGATGAAGTGGATGCATGGCGTGTCATATTACCAAAATTATTTGTTGCTGTTCGCGTTGCCGTTGGAGCAAGCCGATGATTATGGTGTAGCAATTTCCATTCAGATGCTGTAGCCGTAGCTGTTGCTGTTGTTCCGCGACGATTTGTTAAAAAGATTTCATGGTCCAGTGAGGAAGACTTGAATCTTGTAGCGGATAACTTTGGCGCTTTAGTGCCTGCTTTTACAGCTTGTGTTGGCATTTTGTTGTTTTTGTTTTTTTTGTTGTTTTTTTTTTTTTTTTTATAATTCAGTTAACGCTTTGTAGATTCTGTATGCTATATTAGGATAGGCTAGAGGCCAACGTCAAGTTTGAAGCTGGCTGCAACACATAAATTTGTTATTACCATATTTTTTTTTTTGAATTGATCTATTAAATCAACTACATACATGAGTTTAATCTGGCTTAAATAATTTGAGTAGCTCTGGAATATCGAACTCATTTAATTAATTGCTAAATTCTCTTTTTTAATGTGAATAATCGACTTTTGTTGCTTCCACTTTATTTTCACAGCCTTTGGAGATTTTTTTCTGAATAATTTTGATAAAAAGTTGAAAACAAAATAAAAATAAAGCTCGCGAGAAAACAAAATAAAAATAAAGCTCGCGAGAAAGCAAAGCCGCGAAAATACGGAGTATACTAAACGAAAACGCACTAAAAAGTGTTGCAAAGTGCTTAAGAAATAGTAATTAAAATAAAATTTGTGTTCCTTTTTTTTTAATTAATTAATTAATTTTATTTTTTTGTCGCTTTTCTTATTTGTTTGTTTAATTTGAACTTTTAACCGAGAAGAACTACATTATGCAAAACTTACAACAACGCGACTAAGACTGAAGTCGACTGATTGAATACATCGTGATCGTGAGAGAATACATACAATCGGGAGAGAGTAAACAAATAAATAAAGAGCAGAGCAAAACTCATTTGTTTTGTATACATACATATTTATATGTACAAGTCATTTTGTAAGCACCCTGCGGAAATGTGGTTTGCTAGATTGATTTTAAAAGTTCCATAACTAGTTGTAACCCAACTACAGTTAAGATGGTTGCAAATTGGCAATTTGGTTGTAAATTTTTGGCCTCTTACGGTGTTTTCGTTATTTTTTTTTTTTAAAAGAAAAAAGAGTAAACAGCTGAAAATTTCTTTATTATTACATACGAAACTGAGTAATTATAGACTTCCATCTCTTTCGTACTCATATGTTTCATAACTTGGTTCCAAATGTCCGCTTGCTAATACCTTTAGTAATTACAAACTTTCCGACAATAGCGGAAAATAGTCATTCACTCCATATGGGCGACCACTTTGCGTTTTTTGTTTTTTGTGTTTTTAGCTTAAGGCCCTAAACGCATTGTTCAAGTAGTTGAATTTTCTATCCCATTCTTTACTTAAAGCTTAAACAAAAAAGCGATCGTTTGCAATAGCAAAAAGCTCAAATCAGAAAAGCTTGCTGTTTAACATTTACTTATAACAGAATTTTTATTTTAAAATTACTTTTTTATTATTTTGAAGTTAAAACGTTGATACGCTTTTGGTATTAAATATGTTACAATAAATCTTAAGATCATAAAAAGCAAAAATAATCCAAACACAACGCTAAGAATTAATGTAAACCACTCCAGTGGATTTAGATTATTTGTCGCAGGCAGCACATGTGTATTGATGCCAGTCTGTTATGAGAGGAAACGTTTAGAGTTATACATAGATATGTATGATTGTATTGTATATGCATATGTCACTTACCCAACCACCATTGTCGTTAATCCAAGGCACCAATTCATCCTCTATGACCTCTGATACGCCCTGCATTAGTTTTGGTAAATACTCGGGATGTCCTTGACGTACACAGTCTACAGAGAGTCCACCGGCAATGGCAAATAAGGAAATAACTTTACTCCATGTAATATCTGTACGAAATAAGTCACGTCCTACAGCGCCTAGCATTAACGTTACTGCAAATTGTTTACATGGGCATTATTACACACATATGTATGTATGTACATTCATACATACATATATGTTTTTTTATTGACAAGATTCGTTTTTTTTTATTTACCAGCATCCGCTGAATGAAATTCACCGCCACGACAAATTTGTCGTGCTACACCATTGTAGATGCGTGGATGCATTCGTTCTAGTTCGTCACCTAACTTCATCAAAAATTTAAAAAAAAAATTCAAAACAAATTTTTATATTTTAGCTTCAAAGAATTCGCTACTTACCACCATTACAGCAGGGAAAACATCACGTACAATGCCCAGCGAATTAGTTCCCAATATGCTACGTATTCGTTGTAAGCCCAATTTTTTGTTAAACAAACCAGAGCGTCTCAGGCGACGCTTTATATATTGTCCACATAGACAGCGTCCCTGTGTATTTAAGAAACATATTTATATTTTCATATATTTCATGTTATGGTACTTTAAAGAGATGGGCGCGGGTTTAAAAAGTACCTATAGAGCAAATTTTAAACGCGTCCCCAACCCGCCCTATCCTGAAGATTTTGTCAGGTCCCGCGGTATTCCAGTTCTGTGCCCATCTCTAGTATTTTATACTTTCTACCTGTGTTATAATGTCCTGTGCCGGTATTTGTGCTGCCTTCCAGCCAATTGTATAGCTTAGTTTACGTGTAACTACATCGCTTACATTACTCAAACGCCTTCGTGTGGGATTTGTGGAATTCCCTCCCTCCAGCAAAGATGCAGAATGTAATGTTGCTGGAAAACTAAATTTACGTCGATTTTGTGCCTGTAGCAAACGTTCTCCATTGCTTTGGGCAGCAGGAAAGCCGCCACTGAAGTTATCATTGTTCATGGGATAAGAAGTACCGGGCATATCACAATCGTAACAATCTTCCCCGCCGACCCTAAATAAAAAACATTACAATTCAAAGTAAGTACTGCAAATAAAACAAAAAAAAAAATGTTCAATGATTTTTGCCGCTAATTGCAATTAATGCTATACGCTTATATGGTGTTGCCTAATGAACACCATTTGTTATACCCGTTACACATAGTGTAAACGGGTTTATTCAGTTTGTCGGAAAGTTTGTAACGCATTGAAGAAGGAATCGGAGACCCCATAAAGTATATATATTCTTGACCAGCTCGATGAGACTAATCGATCTATCCATGTCCGTCTGTCTGTCCGTCTGTTTGTTGCTTTGCGATTCATCCGCTTAGTTTTAAAGATATTGAACTGAAATTTTAAACTTAAGCTTTTTTCGGCAACGACTATGTTAAGTTCGAAAATGAAAGTGCCACGCCTATTTTTAGGTATAGCCCCCATACAAACTTACCGACTTTTTTGGTTTTTTGTTTAAAAATAGTAGTAATTATTTATGAATGTATTTGCTCCCAATTGGGTAAACTTGGGTTACCACTGATGATTACGCATAAACTATTTAAAGATTCGTGTGACGGGTATTTAAGCTTCGGTTCTACCGAAGTTAACTATTTTTTCTTGTTTTCGTTTAATTTTTATTCAATTTCAATGTAACAGTTTTCATTCTTCTCTTCACTGGGCTTCGCTATATTGCTAATTTCTTGTGTAATCTGGGTTTTCGTTCGATTTTGATATCTCTTGTTAAATCAATTAATTGACACCCGTTTTTGGTTTTCATTTAATTTTATTTTATTTGGTTTGGTGAAGTTTTTGTTTGTCTTTAATAATATCTTTATATGGAGGAAAATGATAGCAGATTGTCTATGCATTTTTAATTATATTTTGGATTTTTGAATTACATTTTTGGAACTGTACAACTGTTGAAAGTCCCATAGCAATTGTAGTTAATATGATAAACTTGATTTGAGAAAAATATAATACATAATTAGTTTTATAAAAAAATGAAATTATGAAAAAACTTTAAATATAGTATCTATATTTTACAAGGATATGCATGTAGCAGACTTATATTGCTTCGTATATTTATAGAAAAGAGGTTGTCTCGTTCTAAAGTATAACCGAAACGTTAGACACAGAGTTTTCAACAAGCAGAGTGGCGCAGTGGAAGCGTGCTGGGCCCATAACCCAGAGGTCCGAGGATCGAAACCTTGCTCTGCTAATTGTGTGTAGTACTTTTTTTAACTGTTGGTGTAAAAATAATTCTTAAGTTAATATTTTTTTTTTTTAATATCTTTTTTAACGCAAAGATTTTTTTTTATAAATTTAATGCATTTGCTACGTTTAAAGCCGATTCTAAATTTAGTATTACATAAAGTTGTTACTAAAATTTAGGATAGGTATATGAATGTACTGTCAAAATGTTTTATCATGTTTTTTTTTTTTCATTGTAATTTGAAATATTTTAAACAAATATTTTAATGCAAAATATTTAATGTTCAGACTTGAGATAATTTTATTTTTTTTGGTAATTTTGAACATACCTCAACGAAAACTTTAAACAACTTTAATGAAGTACAGTTAAGATAGTAATATGTATCTGCAACTAGAAAAAAAATCTTTAACGGAACCGTACCCAATAAAATGCGTACGTATTAGGACAGAGAGACGATCAGATGAACGGACATTACATACTTTTTAAAATGCTGGGTATGATTTAGCCCTTAAAGTAATTAATTGAAAATCGCATATCACAGTTGCACACATCTACCAGCAGAAAACTATTTGTTAAACAATTTTAATGACATTATTATGATGCGAAATAAAAAATAAATCTATGCAACATAGATACGGATTAGGCTAACAATATTTATTAACCATTTTTGGTACCAAACGACAAAATACCTGCTGACTTTGCTTCGTGTGAGATGGTCTGTCTTGCTACAGCTTTAACTGCATTTCTATTTAAACAGGCCTCACCGTTGCTTCTTATTGGCCAAAATTGGTTTCCCATTCAATCCGAACCGAACCGATCTTCGTTGTCAGCAAGCGCGTTGTCAACTGGGGAATGATTTGTGCGACAAGTTGTTGGCCATACAAATGCCAGTTTAGTGAAAAAAATTTTTTTTTTAAAGAGTATGTTGCGGAATTTTGATTTATTGTCAGACATGATTTTCTTTGGTAATTTATAATAAATTGATTTATAGACACATCACTTGATTGTTTGAGGTGTTTCAATTAAAGTTTAAACTAAGGATTTAAAAAAAAAATACAATAACATCGTAAGGAATTGAAGGAAATTAGTTTTATTGTTTTTTTAATACTTCAACTTTATTTTTTATTGCAAAATAACCTATTCCAATGAAGTCTTAAAGAGAATAAAAATTATCAAATCGCAGTGCAACAGTTTAAATCGTGTTTCAAGAAAGTTTTCGAACATAAAAATAAAGCGCCTACAAAAAGTGACACTAAAATCGTGAACAAGTCACAATATGTATTACTGTGCTGGAAAACTCTTTTAAAGAAAGTAAATTTTTATTGCTAAATACAATAAAAAATCCATGTCATTGGTGTCACGACTTTTGTACATAGTTCCTAAGAGACTGATTACAGAACTTATAAAAGCCAAATCACATTTTAGATGTGTGAACAGTAGATAAACTTGCATACAACATGGCATATGGAATATTTTTGGTGGCGCTAAATATTTTACTTTTCTCAAAGTTTTGCCTGGCAGATGTATCACATTTCTTTACCCCGGATTTCGGAAATTATTTCACGTCAGGAAACCAGCAACAACAGCAGCATCAGCCATATCCTTTTCACTATGCAATACCAGCTGCAATATCACAAGGACTCTACAATGCACCTGGTTATCCGCAAACAAATCCAAGCTCAACAGCTGCACCAGTAGCTCCTACAACAGCAACAACAACGGAATTTACGCTTCCGCAAATTGTTGAAAATCGTTTGAGAAATTTTATACCATTATCGAATGAATATTTACCGCCAACATTGGAGCAACGCCCAAATTATGAGAGTCCATCACCAACTTCACCTATTAATAACGAAGGTTATCAATATCAACGTCCTGCGACAACTACTACAACAGAACGTTCACGTCCAATAGTGGTCCAGGAGTCAAACGATCATATTGACGAGGAACAAACAGTGCAAGCGCAACATGGTTACGATTATAGTGCTCCAGTAGCAGTTCCAGTTGTACGTCCGTCCACACCGGCACCAATTTATCTGCCACCGGAAGAGAAGCAGCAAACCATTTTGGATTTAGATACAAGCACAAATCCACTACAACTGCGCATCAAGGAGATGCGTTGTTTGCAACAGCAAGGAGGCTACTTTCGCACTGTATTAAAGTTAGATAGTTTTATATCTGCTGCACCCATAGTGGACAACGATTCCTATGATAAACGCTGTGAGCTGAAATTGTCACGTAGCTACTTAGTGCTTGATATTGATGCAAAAGATTTTCAGATATGTGGTGTACATGAATGTAGTAAGGATCTGTGTCTACGTGTACGTTTCCCATCTATACGTGGAATGCGTACGGGATCGGATGCTATTTTAACGCTGCATTGCAAGACACAACAACGTATAGCAGTAAAGACACATTCGTTAAAAATGGGCGTGGCCAATGATGTGTAAGATTTATAAAACAAATTCATAAAACTTAACTTAAACTTATTAAATTTATGTAATCGAACATTTTACATAGCCAATCGCCCAGCATTGGAACTTATGCTCACGGCGGAGCACAGTATCCTTTTCGAACCCATGTTGAACTATTACGAAAATCGGAAAATGGATTTACACATTCATTGGAACCCAATGGTGCAGTACAATTGGGCGAGGATCTATTGTTGCGTGCCCATGTCATTGCGGGAGATGGTAAGCCAACAAAAAAAGAATTCGTTTTAAGTAGGTACTTCAAATTCTTACATTAATCCTAGGCTGGAATCACACAAAACTAACTGATGTAAGTCTGCAGCGTATCTCAGCCTCCGGAGAATTGCTTAGCACAGCACAATTGATCAATGCACATGGCTGCCTGAATCCTTCAATGCAAAGTATTTGCTCACAACCACCCAGCTTTGAGCCGCCTCTTGGGCATCATTTGATTTTTAAAGCTGTCATGTTCCAAGGAATGCGTAGTGGTGATGCTGTAGTCATGTCTATGCGTATTACAGCTTGTCTGGAAAATTTAGATTGTCAAGTAGCTGCTCAACAGGAATGTAGTCAAACGCAAGTTCGCAGACGTAAACGGGATACAGAACGGCTAAAGAACGGAACAGAAATCTCTGAGATTTCGCATATATCATATCGCGTTGTTATGCCTGATGTTGTTTTAAAGATGGGTTCTGATATAGTCGATACCCATGTGGATCCCGTGCACAATAATGTGGCAAGCAATCATACAAATAGTATAAGATCTCTAAGCTTAATTGGGTCATTAGGTTTTGTAGTACTGCTTTTGTGCTTAGCCATATTTGCTACTATTAAATTAAGTAGGAACTAAATAAGTAAACATAGCATGTAAAAAAGCATGTAATAATTATGACGTCAAACCAACTTACATTAAAATTTAACCACAAAAAACAGTAGGATTTGTAATGTAATATAACAACTAAACAGTAGCGTTAATCAATAGCTATCAATAACTATATTTATAAACATATACACTCATTCCGCGCAAGTCAAAGATGATGATTTTATCAAAGCTTCTCGCACGTTTTTGACACTAATCAGACGACAATTATCAGTTGATTGAACAAACCGCATGGTGTCACATTGCTGCAAACATGTTCCATATTCGCGTTTATAAAAAAGGAAAATCCAAAATTGTATGTTCCTCCATAAAAATAAACACGCTCTTAAAAATTACCTTTTACACATATTGTATGTCTTAATTTAGATAGAAAATGTATTTCGTTTTTCTCCATTCCATCTTTTAATTCGAATGAATAATTTGCGCTTTTTACTGTTAATTTGAATCTTCAAGAATCAATGACAGCACAAAAAAGATGTAGGATAAAATCTAAAAATTGAACATTAAGATAAAAAAGATTGCTTGGCCCATGAGGGGATCGAACCCGCGACCTTCGCGTTATTAGCACGACGCTCTAACCAACTGAGCTAATGGGCCTCAGTTAAAGATAAGGTACAATTGTTTGCTGAAAAAAAAACTTACTGACAGGCACCTTAGAACGTTTACTATCAAGAAATAATGTTGGGCCTATGAAGAAAACTAATATTAAAAAAAAAAAAAACAAAATCTGATTATTTTCAACTTTTTAATTTTGAATCGGTATTTTCGATAAATCGTACATCATATTTGAACAGAAAAAAAAGTTTATATAATGAGAGATGAGTGTTTTAATTATTTCTCGTTTTTTTTTTGCTATAAAATGACTTCCAGATTGACATACTTAAGCATGTTTGTGGAGCAACTTAGCTAAAAGTGCGTTTAGACACTCAAAAATTTGAATCAAATTCTTATGAATTTGGCATTCGGATACAGGCTAGAAAAACGTCTTAAAACGAAACGTTAAAAGCCAATGTTAAACTCTAAATAATAGTAAAAATAAAAAAATTACTGCAAACTAAGCACATACAGTAAGTCAACATCGTTTTGTGTTGTTCACTTGACTACACAAACTCGTTGAATTGCAGTCTATATGTTTATATATATATATTTTTTTTTTTTGCAATTAGACATGCAATTCAGTGTATGAGACATAGTAGACCCTATTAAATATACATATTTTTCCAATATACTCGTTTTCCAATATACAGTTGAGCTTATAACTGTTTTCAAAAGACTTCGATTTTTTTTTAAAGAACTCAAGGTTAAAATAATAGTGTGTGTTAAAATATGTAAGTAGTCATTTTATGGCTTTTAAAAAAGGATATATATATTTTTTTTTTTGGAGTTAATATTATAAATAAATGAATAGTAGACACACATGAGTAAAGTGCTTAGGGGTGCCAACTAATTGTGGTTATGACTTGTACAAACATATTTACTATACGTACTTATTTCGGTAATAGTGTATTAAATTGAACCCAAATAACTTTAATCTAATGGACATCTAATTCTGATTTTTTTTTTTTTTGTTCTTTTATAACAAAAGTCATGTTTATCAAGACATTGTGTCGCACCATGATTTCTAGCCATTTTTGTAGCGTTTTTTCTGCAACTTGTATTTTATTTTATATTGATTTCCGAAACGATTTGACAGTAACAGAAAAACTCATTCATTCATTCAAATTGTCAATTCATCACTCAGTTGTCGTCGATCATTGAATTGGCTACCAACTTGTAATGCACGCATGTATTAAATTCTATCTTGTAAGACAAAAAAAAAAAAATAGTAAATAAATTAAACAAATAAATAAATAAATGAAAATTGTTTTATTTTTTTTTTATTGCTCATTTGCTGCTTTGTAAGTTTGTTACTTTTGATTTTATGGAATTTCGAAATGCATTTTTAAGGCGTTACTGTGTGTTGAGTGAGCTTTTACTTTGTGCAAATATTGTCAAAACTATTTTAGCTATTTGAACATTTTAAGTTTTGTAATTATCTAATTGCGTATTTTTTTATTTATTTTTGCGTATTTATTTTGAGAACAAAATGGCTTCATTAAAATTCTGCAGTTTTTTTTAATTGGAATTTGATTTATTAGCGCAAACAGGTTACACAGCAAAAGATTAAATTTTATTTAGCAAATGTCTAAAAAGTGACATAATTGGATCAATCTTTCAATAATAATAAATACATAATTCTTAAAAGTTTAAAGTTTTTAGATACATTCAAAAAACAAACAAAAAAATTATGAATCTTTTAATATTTTGTTAAACCAGTACAAACTTAACTCATTAATCATTTTTTTACATTAACCAAATTAATTAAAGACGATCAATAATGCTCACACTCTCTTCAATTTTTAAATGACCATTTCAGGTGTAACTAATTAATAAAACCAACACGATTCTGCTCAGTTACGAAAACGACTCATAGACTGGATTGTTTTATGTACTCTACACTGTGACTGCACATAAATTAAGTATTTTTGCAAAGGAGCACACAGCGTACATTTTATGGACAAGTAAGTCTTTAAGTCAACAGATAAAAAGACAGCCAGACAGTCAGACGGACAGAGTGAACAGACTTACATATGATAGTCAAGTGACCGACTACATTAAAAAAAAAAATAAAAAAAAATCAATTTACACTTTTCGTCTCGATTTTTCACATGATTAAGTGAGATACTTAAACTAACTTTGGTTCACTCTGAATAAGCAACTACTATTTACTGCCCAATTTAGAAGCATTTAAGCGTTTTATGAAACTGTGAATTTGAACGTTAATTTAAAGATAAATAAGGTACAAAGTTTTTATATTCTACACACAAATTGATTTAAGTAAATTAAATATGTTTCCGGTCGCAAAAAAAAATCTTCGTATTGTGTTTCAATTTAATAATGGCTTCAATATAATTAAATTATTTTTTAATCATTAAAAAGCAATGTTGAATAAATATGAAATTATAAGTTTTCAAGTTTTCTTAGGTATTCAGAACCTCTAAATACGATCATGTGGTCCTTTGGCCTGATCTTCTACTAAGTTAACAAGAAAGAACTTGATATACCCTTTTATAATAAAACTTGAAAATATTTGTGCAATTTCGACTGCGTATTCTATTTATGCAGAAAAGCCCAGGTGAATTAAGAAAGTCAGTTTTGTAGTAATTTTGGGAGTTATTCGTGATTAAGTTTTTAAATGATAAAACTCAATTTCGATATCGGAACATAAATATGGAGGCGAACTACTTTGAAACGTTATATCTGTCGATCGATTGCTTGGCGCCAATCTTTGTCTTTGTAACCAAATTTGTAAAGCATAATTCATGCGACGCCGCTTTTGACATTATCGTCGATTTCAAATCGAAATTGTAACTACCATTTTGCGCGTAAAACACAAATTAGCACTTAATAAAAATTTATTTATGTTCATGTTATTTGTAATTTGACAGTTTTTGGCAATAACAGACACAGCACACATGTCGTTTTTGATATTAATTTGCAAAAATGTGCAATAGATTTAAGTTTGAAACATGTTTTTGCATGTTTTATAAACTTTTGATTTTATTTTATTTAGTATACGAGTATGTACAATGCACATACAAAGCTGTGTAGCCAAATTATTATGCAACACTTCGTGTTTGCTTAACATAAATTTCGAGTTACAAAGTTTAAAAAACAATAAATAGTATAATTGGAGAACACTTTGAAAAAGCGTCATAAACATATGTGACTATCAGCAGTGTCATGGAAATCGCTGGTAAATCTGGCGTCGATTGCTTGTTAAATCTCTAAACTAAAATCTTGGTGTTACAGAACTTCGTAAGATTTCATTGCTGGAAAATAGTTTTGCCAAAATCTCTGAGCAGTTGTCATCCCACTTAAATATTTTTTTTTTTTTTTTTATAAATTATGTATTTGTAATTTACGTGTATCGATCTTCTTGTTTGTCGTTGTTGTGTTAATTTGAAGAGTATAATTCTTCGGTTCTCAGTTTTATCTTTCAAAGTTAATTCTCTAATTGCCAATTCACAAGTTTATTTAAAATTTTGTCTCACCAAATCCAAAGGTGTTTAATCTGAAAACTGATTAAGTACATTTGGAATACATTTTATTTAGTTTTTTTTTTTTTTTACAAGAAACAAGACGATTTATAGTCTGTCAGCTCAAATGAAATGCATTTGTCTATCCAAAAGCTGTACAGCACAAAATTTTATCACGTTTTCACGCTTTAAGCTATTCAGAGATTCTTGTTTAAAGCTCAAAATACAATTCATTACTTAAGATATTGTAGCTAAGCAGCAGTTACGCTTTCATTAGTTTTATACGCCATTTGGCAATTTGTTGCTATTTATTTTAAATACCAAACTAAATAGTTTCTATGCTATGCAATTTATTTAACCTGAAAATTAATACAAATTTAATACATACATTTGATTAAATACGCTACACTTTACTTTATTTATTGTTTTTCAAAGTTTGTATTATAACATCCAGAAAAATGTGAACTGCTAATATTCAAATTTTCAATTTCCAAATTTAGATCATGGCTCTCTCGTGGCAGAAATTATGACTCAAGACAATACTGTCTGCTCCGCGATGGGCTGCTAATAATCTATAAATATTTGTTTACCTTTACCATTTTGGCAATTAGTTCCATTACTTGTATAAAAAATGTATCTTATCAGTTTATCTATTCTGTTATCTTTTCTGCATTTGTAGTCGATTGGGTTAATCATATTGGTAGAGTATTATCTTTCCAATGTAATTAGTTATTTAGGTATACACGCGATATGTATATCAATGGCCCATGTTGGCAAAATATTATTTTTAAAAGTTTCTTTGCGATAATTTACTACTTTGTCTTAGAACTTTCACATTTTTTCATAGTAGCGATTTCGTTAATTTGGTTTTTATTTTTATTTTGCGTAACCGACGCAATGTTCAATATTTCAAATGTTAAACGCTTTTTTTTTTTTTTTTTTTTTTAAATTTGTCATTATTTATGCTGTTCACGATTTGCGATTTTGTTTATTCAATGTCACAATTTGCTGTGTTTGTCATTCAAAACATTTCAGATTTTTAACCTACACACAAAGAAATAAGGGACTATGGTTTTATTATAGTTTTCTTTTAGTTTATTTGTAATATTCTTCATTTAAAATTTAATCCCACATTTACCTTGATTGACGTAACATTCAGTACAAAGCGAGCTCAATATTTTAAGTGTAATTTCATTCTTAAGTCAAGAATTTTAGACTTAAATTAACTTTTCCATTTTTCTCTCTGTGTCGGTTCAGCAATATGTTTATGTAGGAGTATGTATTTATGAAAGCTCTGGCGTTTGAAATATTTATTTTTACATTGTAAAATTGTCAAAAGATACATTTCCAATGTAGTTCGCCGGGTTAGGGTGGCAAGAAATCGAAATTTTCTTTTAACATATTTTATCTATAAATTTGTATTCAAGTTCAATTATTGAATTATATCATAGTAGTATTTTTTTTAACGAACGTGACTTGTATACTTTATAATCGATTAATATTTATGTATATGTACTCAAAGTTGTACTCGTACTATACGACATAGGCTTCAAACTGTAATCGATTAAAACTCTTTGACGTCATAATGTGTTACTATAATTAAGATCGACAACGAAATACCCTGTATCCCTAAGCTAAATCAATCAAAACATATAATGTTTGACTAAACAAAATTTTTTGATTTATTCATTTATTTGTTTACATTTCATTTCTAAATGCACAATTATTAAAACTTTGTTACGAATTTATGTATTGACACAATGATATTTTATGCCATTTGTTGCGTTGTATTTTATATTTTCATGATGCAATTATAAACGATGTGTATTTATGTATTGACACAATGATATTTTATGCCATTTGTTGCGTTGTATTTTATATTTTTCATGATGCAATTATAAACAGATGTAGTATTCCTACTTTGTCTCTTTCTATTGTGCTTACATAATTTGGATAATTTTTTAACTTGCAAAATAAAAATTAAAGAGTAAATAAAATATGTTCACCTCTTTTATACCTTCAAAGAAGCCCTAAAACAAAGCAAACCGAAGCGGAATACAACACCTTCTGATAATTGCATCATTTTTAAATTTTTTTTATTTTATTTAATTATAGATAATTGTGTGGTTTGTACATTTATTCCCAGAGGATTTATAGCAAATTTAATTTTTGACTTTTATGGATTGAAACACAAATTGCAACATTTTGGTACGAGGGAAGTCTTAATTATATTTACACACTGCTCGTCACTTGAACAGCGCCCCCACAAAAGTGAACTTTCAAGCTGCACTACTTCCAAATTAATTAAGGTAAGGTTTCAATCTTAAATGTATTTAAAAAATAAAATCATATAAATTTTATTATCTCGTCTTGCCTCGGTTGATTTTCTCAGTATACGCTCAAGAGAAAACTCTATAGGGCTAATAAAGGCCCTACAGTGATAAGATGTTTGGTTTTAGCTGCTCTTAAATATTTTTGTATACTAAATATAATAGTTTCCATAAAATATGTTTAAAAATACAAAACTACAAAATTTGTATAGACCAGAGTCTACAATATTTAATCTACCTTTCAGCACAATAAATACGCCCGCATATAAAAACAAAAACAATGTTTCATGCAAATGAAAATTACTATATAATCAGAATTCAGATGAAATTACCAGTCGAAGTTTGTTTCTTTCACACAGCACTTCACCGAATTTGAAGTGGCTTAAACTAGCTTTCAATAATTCAATAATTAGTTTTCACATAACACTTTTTTTTTTATAAATAACAATTTAATAATTCAATTTAATGACAATTATTAAAGGTGTTATTCATTACAACCACTAAAAAAAGAAAATTATTCTTAAATTTCGTAGATAGAAAATGAGCTTTTAATTACTTTATTCAACAAAACACGTTAAAGTTTCTTATTGGCAATGGAACGCACGATCCGATCACCAAAGCCAACTTAATGCGACTGAGTTAAACGAATATAACGAATAAACAAATATATATAAGTATATATATACAAAAATAAAGGGTGTTTTTTTTTAAATTGCATTACTCACAAAAAAAAAAAATAATAATAAATAATAATAAAGAAATAAAGAAAAAAAAAAAAAATAAAAATAAAATATATATACACATATATATACATATAATTTCATAATACTTTAAAAATAAATATGCTAAGTGACACCATCCAAACCAAAAACTTGATATTAGCTGCAACTAGCTTTTATTTCTTACATCTGTAATAAACACTGTTTTTGGATGTATAAACGTTCTGGCTTAAATTTTAGGATGATGCTTTGGCAAGTGAATACACAAGTACGCATAATTATCCATTGTTTTGTTATCAATTGTTTTGTTTTTTTTAAATTAAACAAATAAAAAAATATAAAAAAGCATCCTTTATATAAAGCAACGAATATGAATGAAAAGCGTAAGAAGTTAGGTACAACAAAAACAACAGCAATAATAATTTTGTTTGGTTTTGCATTATTTGTGAATACAATAAAAATATCAAATTGATTACAATATAATTACAACAACAACCAATAAAGCTTTTTTTTAATATCAACCAATAATAAGATAGAAAGTGCAAAACCAAAAAAAAAAAAAAAAAATTAATTGAAGTTCTTATTGAATAATTGGAGCAAGCACTTTTCGCAATTTTATGAACGCTTTCCGGTTCTAGCTCGGAATTAACTTAGGCCCTTATAAGACGATGCCAGTTTTTCATGTGAATTATTGTGTTTTATGCAACTGTCAAACAGTACAATCGAAATATATAATATAAAATAATCGTATAAGTATATACATGTGCATTAATAACTATATGAATGTTATGGTTCCATAATGATTGTTTCATATTTTGGAATATTGTACAAGAACCTTTTTAAAAAAAATCAAGGGTCATGTGCATGATTTTTACGGTAAAAATAATCTGACGTCGCTTTAGTATTTCGACTTATGAACTGTTGTTTAAAAGAATTACGTAGCGTGAGCTAATTGTAACAAATTCTTGCTATTTCATATTATTGAATTTAAATTTTAAATCGTATATTTCCGTTACATTGATGTTTCTTATCGAACCTCCAAGAGAAGCAGTATCATTGTGAATTAAATTAAAGAGAAACCTCTCTCGGGCGGACATCGAAATTGCTCGGTATAAAATTTTCGAACTGATTAAAACCCGTTCGACCAAGATGGGCTTTACTGTAAATACAACAAACTGTACAGCTTTCTCGATACAGTTACAAATTTGCTGAGCTTGAGCAACACAGCTAGCAGCAGCAGCTAGCGTCGCGCACAAATCGCGCACCATGCAAAGTACCGCCTAACTGGTATTAACAATTAATTATTTATTCTGTTTATATTCAGGTGCATAATAAAGAATTGTAAATTGAATATTAATGTGATATTAGTACTATTAAAAGTTTAATTATTTTAATATTAATAAAAAAGTGTAATATAAAAGTTTGTTTTTGATTGCGCCTAAAACGGAATTTGTGAAATATTTATAAAAAGTGTCAAGTAAATTGGAAAAAGATCAAATAAATGGCGCTCACTGTCATTAAATACCGCAAAGCAGCAACATCTAATAATACGATGCAATCATTTTTCGTACAAAATAAGCCGCAAGGGTTGCAGCAAATAGTTAAGGTATTTATTGTTTATATTTGCAGGTAATTGTAGGCTACAACAAAAGTTGTTTGTATAAGCTTATCCATTTGTATGTGTGTATGTAATTATTTTTATAATTTTTTTGTTGTGCCTGTTAAATGAACCAAATAGTTCATGTAGCCATTACGCTTGCACTTACAAGATTGTTGCGGCAATTTTATTATGAGCAGAACGATGCGTTAGAGTGAAACAACGTGATTATATTCACAGCTGTTTCAGAAGCAGCATCAAAATAAATAAAATAAATTAAATATTTTAAAGTGCCTAAAAGTTAAAAAAAAAAAAAATAAAAAAGTGCTGCTATTAAAATAATACATGAGACATATATTGCAACAATTTGAAGCAACGTTAATTATTTGACAGCAGAACAAACATTACGCGAAATGTCAGAAGTAAGTTCTAAAATGTCAATTTTGACAGTAATCATTTGTTCCAAGGAATAATTTATGACTTAAAACGCTGTAAAGATAATAAAATATACTAGAAATCTTGCATAAAAAAAAAACTAACAATAAAATAAAATGTCCTCTGTTATCTGTAATACACGCAGCGACCAATTATTAAATTGGAAGGCAATCCTGGTATTATATTCGATAAGCTGCTCATTAAACCTGCTATAAAACGCCCCGGAGAAGCTGCATTACAAAATGGTACGTATAATTTATATACTTTATATTACCCTAATAAAACTAATTGCTTGATTTCCTCTGTTTCCAGCAGAACCTGTTCAAAAAACACCTAAATATGCAATACAATTAGGCGAGGCAATTAGTTCACTACCGCCAACAACTATTATCAAAGCAACAAGTCGCCCGATGCAAACATCCAGCAATGGAACACAGTTTATTAACCAAGCGAGCATTAATACGCTAAGCAGTGGCGGCATAGTTGCCTCGTCATCCAACACGAACAGCACACCAGTTACAAATGCACAAATGCGTCCAACGACAGTATTTATAAAGCGTGAACCAATCAAGCGTACGAGGAATGCTACACTTGAAATGATTGAGAACAATCCGCTTCTACATTTGGGCATTAACATTGAATATTTACCAATATTAAAGCGCACAGTATGTCCTACATCAGATGTGTCAATTGTCGATTTTTATATTACGCTACGAAAATTGCGTTTAAATGAGCCTTTTGCATTGCTTTCGGAGTATTTTGAATTTACTGAAATTGAAGTGGAACACATTTTTACACGTACCTTAGCCAAATTGTCGCGTTTCCTGCGTTTTCTAATACGCTGGCCGGATAGCAAGCATCACTATGAACGGCATAAATATCTGCCCTTTGCATATCGAGCGCAGCTCTCGCATGTACAATCAATGATTGAGTGTGTCGAAACTGAAGTGGATAGCGTATTGAATGTGGGCTTCCCCAGCTATAAGTTTATCTACTGCATCAATACAAATGGTAAAACTTTTTTTAAAAAATGTTGAATTCCACTTTATTAATAGTTTACTTCTTTCAGGCATAATCAGTTATATTTCGGAGTCATATCGAGGCGATTGTGATGATTTAATGCTCTTCGAAGCTTGCAATTTTCATACTGTTATACCGGAATATCTTTCACTTGTAAGTGAGCCGGGAAAGACAATTACGCGTCGTAGAACATCTAATGATACAGCAAAAGAACAGAGAAATTTAGGAACAGATGTAAATGCACTGGATGTCGATGTTGAACCTTTAAGCAAATATGATGCACAGCGGATTGCTGGGGAATTAGCTTCGTCGCAATCTTTGCGTGTTGTTGATGGACAATTGACCTCGAGTCATGCCCATCAGCTAAGTATACCCGTTGTACAGCTGCGCAATTCAGTATGTCGAGATCAGATACGTGATTCAATAGATATACTCCGCGAATTTCGTGTGTTGCAGCCGTGTGGCATACAGCAGCCTTTGCTTTTTGAATATTTAAATGAAATTTTAATTGTAGTTGCAGCCATTATTAATCTGCAGCGGTGATAGTTAAACTAATTTAATATTAAACATCATCGTGAGCTTTAAATGCTATGTTTTACATAGTTTTAAAGGTAATTAATTATAGATATTAAATAAATATGTAAATGTTTACAGAAAAGTTTTATGCTTTTTTAGAGGCCTGGTTTAGTTTTTAATTTAAACTGTTAAACCGTATCATAAGGTTGAAACGGTTAGAGAGGATCCCTGCGAAAAACTGGATTATTTTAAAGAAAAGCTGCCAGAAAATAATTTCTTTTTTTGATTCTGAAAAAAACTCAAGTTTTTTTTTAAGACATCTTTTGTGATACACCCGTGTTGTACATAAATCATTTAGACTCATTTTCAGAACATCTCGCTTTATTTAAATAAGCTGTAATCAATATTAAGCATCAATTTTTCAGTTTAAAAATTTGTTTTAAAACTAGCTTGTCAAGCATCTCAAAATGGCGGATTTTACATAATTTGTAACTATTATTTCCTACCAATGCCACTTGTCTTCACATGTCTTTTAAGTACAACCAGAAAAACAACATCAAGTTAAAACTTACACACAACCACTCACGTAATCTTTAAAAATTTTATGTTAAAAACTAACTTCTCAATGCGTTGCACTTTTGATTTTGTTAATTTTTTATTTATTTTTTTTTTTTTTTTGCACAAAATTAGTTTGTTGTCTCAACTTTAAATAACGGTAATTATGAACCTGGAACGACGCCTTTGCTGCCATTGCCTCGACTGCTCTACGCTCTTGAACCATTTTCTAAAGTTGTCATTAAACCACGAAAACAAGGCAACGACATTGTTGGCTTTATTTTCGCTTTATCCTTTTTGTTGTAATTGTTGTTGTTTTTTTTTTTAAGTCGGACGATGGCGTCTGGTCTGTCGTTGCTTTTTAATTTAATTATTATGATTATTATTACGTTAATGTGCGTTGTTTACTTGCTGTTCGCTGCTTTTAATGCAACGAACCAACGACGACAACATTGTGGCATTATAATTATGTCGCCGTTTGTTATTGCGAAACTTATGCGCGATTCAACTGATTGGAGTGGGCGGTGTGCTTTTTTCTTTGCATGTATTTTTAGTTATAATGCATTTAATTGGGTAAATTATGCTACTGCCTGTGCAAAAGTTCATACTATAACGTTTGGATATTTTAGCAGAATATAAAAGTAGTTTAATTCAAAAAACGATTTTGAATCTTTTGTTTAAAAAAAATTTTATGGTGTGTAGATAAAACATGTAGGGTGTTTCTTTCACGGATCCATTTTTTTTCTACTAAGTTTCTACTAACAATTTTACAAATTTTCGAATGTCTTTCTAGGTCTGGTGGTTTCTAAGGTAGGTGTATATGTTCTCTCTGGTCTCTTTTTGTGATTGGATGCACATTACTCTAGTTGAGCTGATGTATAAGGGTTTTGGAAACTTTCTTTGCTTTTTTGAATATTTTCCTATGGTTCAGTGAAAATTGTCGAACATTGTCTTCAGCGTTGCAAGGTTGAAATTTGGTTTTTGGCTCAATTCAACTTTGAGAATGTGGAAATTTTGTAAACACAACACAGGTCCCCTGTTAACAATTTGGCCTATAAAGAGTAATCGTTTTTGTTTTCAAGCGTGTCTTGGAAGTAATTTTTGAGAGGCAATGCTATTTATGTCAATTTTATTTAGGTATATTGATGATATTTGACAAAGTGTTCAGGTGTTTGTTTTGTCGATGCAACTCTTTTTAACTTGAAATAAATAATGCAATTAACACTAAGTAAATTAAATGGCATTTCAAATTAATATAACATTTAGTCATTGACGTCTTTATTTATCCAGTTGTTTGGTTTTGCAAACAAATTCAATTAAACGCAAAAAAATATTGTTTACTAATTAATTTATTCAAATATGTATTTATAATTCAAGAAAAGTTTTTCAAATAAAGTGGTTGCTGTTTCTTATTTTTTAACTTTCAAAAACAAACTAAAAATTGTAGATAGACTAATTCCACTACAATAATTAAATAAAAATAATTATAATTATAATAATAAAATAGATATGTTTTTTTTTAAACTCAATTATACTTAATATTTTTTATTTTGTTTGTGCAATTGAAAACAGTGCTGCAAGAAATTGATGTTTGAAAATTTGCAAATTTTACAATACTCGAAAGAAGATAAAATTAAATAAAAGCAATTAGCTTAAATAATAAGTGACTGACTAAAAAATTAATATGGTTTTCACTTGCTATGCTATGTGCTAAATGACATAGATTTTGACCTCAGTATCAATTTCTTTCAACTTCAACTGCTGCTGTACTCCGAGTGTTCGCTTGAATCACGCGCTCTCTCTTTCTCTCTTTGCTTTTTCGGAAAGAAATATTTATAAGATTAAAAAAATATTTTCTCTTTTCGTTTGTTTAAATATATATTATACATGTATAACAAATTAATTTTTTATATGGTGCGGTGCGTATTCGCTTCGATCGAATAGTTTTCATTTCGAGGCATGCTCTCAAAGCTTTTGTATAATATCGAATTTTTTCTTAAGATCAACACTTTCATTCTTCGGATCATATTTCTTTTTAGAGGCGAGTTTAGCACGCATCTCAGCAGCTGTAAGCGGCAAATTTAAGCTACCCGCACGGTTGACACCTGTTGTTTGTGTTGTTGTTATTGTAGTAGGAGAAGCATTACCATTGCTGCTACCATTTGTTGTCGAATATATCATGTTATTATTGTTGTTGTTGTTTGCTACTGCAACTGCTGCTGAAGGGGGTGGTGGTGTTGTAATTAAAGTGTTATTGTTATTATTATTATTATTTATGGCCAAAGGTTTATCCTGTGCAATCAATGCAGCAGTATCCTTTTTCTCTGCCATGCTGTGTCCATTTTGTTGCTGCTGCTGTTGTTCTTGCGTTGGTGACACTGGCAACGCTTTATCGACCACATCTGCACTTAACGTGCTGCTACTTTGATTGCTGCTTGCATTTGAAGAGCGTTTTGTGCTAGTTAAACTAATGCTACTTATGTTAGCACTAGCGCCAGGCAATTCCAGTCTCGTACCGCTCTGTTGTAATTCGGTTGATTCAGCATTGATACCGTTTGTTGTTGCTGTCGCTGTTGATGTCTTCGTTGCGGCCATAACTTCATCACCTTTTCCATCAACATCGATTAGCAATAGACGCACTTCATTAGCTATTGCCTTAACACGTGCTACCACCTGTTTATGTGTCTCACTACCAATGGAAACACCATTGACCTCTAGTATACGATCTCCTTCTTTTAATCCGGCAGCTTCTGCTGGCGATTTGGCATCCACTTTGCCAATAAATTGTCCCGGTTTTACTTTTTCCGAGTGTAAATTAAAACCATAACCATCGAAATCGGCACGTTTGACAATGTGACACAATTTGGTTACGCCCGCTGGCAATGTGGGCGGTGTTGGTGTCTTTGGTGTTGTGGGATTGGACATTTCGACGTTGATTTTTGTTTGATTTTAGATTCAATGCTACCGTGGGGCAAGTTTTAGCTGTAACAAAAACAAAAGAAAAATAAAATGATTAAGTGTTTTTTTTTTTTTGATTTGTTTATTTTTTTTTTAATTTTGCTTTAAAATATATTCTCTTAAATATTTCTCGAGTTCTATTTTTCGCGCTTAAAATTTCCGTTTTTAAGATAGCTTTAGTACATACATACATACTCGTGTATAGCTCGCAAGACATTAATTCTTACTGTGTACTATCGTGTTTTAAGCTTTTATACAGCTTTCTGCTGATAAGCCGCTCAAGTTCTTCAATAAACTACAGGGATACAGTGTATAAATTAAATTGTTTAAACAAAAAATTTACAAATTATCGAAACGCATCATTGAAATTATAATTTGCTTTAAAAACTCGATAGTAGCATGGTATTGTTGATGTATAATAAAACAAATTTCCTTATCAAACTGCTCAATATCTCAAAACGCAGAGTTACTGCTCTCTAATTGTTCTGTGTGACTCTTTGACTTTGAAAATACAAAACTATGCATAATTCTTTTAGAAACCTTCATGTTGTTCCAATTTCCAAGTTACTTTTTAATTAAAATATGTATGTATTGTTGAATCTGTCCGACCTTGTTTACATGTTTGTTTACGATTGATAATACTTGTATAAACAGCTTTTTAATAACGAAAAAAAATTGTTTTTTGATTAAAATCAAATGTGATCACTCTTTTGGTAGTCATTTTTAGGGCAGAATTAAACGATTTGAAAGTAATCTTAGTACTACATCCAGGTACATCATCTTATAAAATGGGAGCAGGCCTAAATATAGCTTAGTAAAATAAAATTGTATTGTATATACGATTTTTTAAAATATTGTTCAGAACTTAAATCTCAGAAACAACAATAACTTTTAATATTTTTTTTAAATGGTGTATTCGTGCTTAACAAGCTTTTAACTACAATGAAACAATGATTTCATTAATGATTTAAACGCGTAAAAATTTCAAAAAACTTGTAAAAATCACTACAAAATATTTAAATGTCAAGTGCTTATTGTATAATTAAAAAAGCTTAAACAAAACTTTGCAATTTAGGTTTATATGAAGTCACTCGTTTATATGTGGGTACGGTACATCATTCCAGCTTCCGTAAGAACCATTTATTTAGTTTTATATTTATTTTTTTTTTGCATTTTGCTCAAATACAGTCATTTTTTAAGTAACGGCTAATTTGTTTTAATGATGAGAACAAACCGCTTAAACAAATAAACGAACAATAAGAATCTGACGATGATAATAAAAAGACGAAACAACAACTACTATGACTGTATGGAAAACGAAATGTTAATACTGTGTTGTACTTCATGCTTGATTGCAAATTCAATTAAAAAAAAATACTTTTCAAAACATTTACTTACATATATACGAGTTTGAATATGTACGTAGTTATCTGCTTTAGGTTTGAAAAAAAATATATATTTAGCTTTAATTGTGTAAAAACCCGACAAATTAATGAATAAAAAATTTTTAAAGTTTTAATTTTTTTTTTCTTATTTTTAAAAATTTTTTTAAGTAAACTTTTTGAGAGGAAGCTAAAATAGTACCTATTTATTTATTTTTGTTTTGTTGCATTTAAGTTGAAAAGTTTAAGTTTAAGTTTCAAGTTTATATCAGCTCTTAACATCATTGCCAATTTGAAACAATATTTTGAAACCATATTTTTTCGGTTAAACTCTAAATCGATTAATCCGTAGTTTCGATTATTGTGCGCTCTTTCGGAATGTAACCGAAGTTTGCAGCCCTCGTTGCTCTTTAACCATTTCAAATCATTCATAACAATTTTTCGCTTGAAGCGTCTGACGTATGCCGCTTGACAGTTGCTAAATGTCAGTTCCGCTTCCTAACAAAACATAGAATCGCTTAGTAGATACTTACTATTAAAAAAAAAAAAATTATAATTATTTATTCATTATTTATATTCTGACTTTCGATTGTACTACAATGATTTTAATGTTATTTATAATGACGACACCATCGTATATGATTTTTTTTTTTTTGTTAAAAATCATTTTTTTTGTTACTAGTAATCATGTTTAGCTAATGGTGGGTACCATAAAAACTTTTTTTTAATCAAGGTTGAAGTGAGACATCTTGAATCGAATGAATAGTGCAAAAATGTTGCTTCTTACTACTTGGGTTATTTTGGTTTTATTGTGTATTAAACATGTGAGTAGTTTTATAACTTTTGTTATTTTATATCGAATATAACAGGTTTTATAATGTGTTATTCGTGATATGATGTGATGTGAACCAACTATATGGTTAATATTTGTTTATTGTATCTATGTACTCGTATTTATGTATATAAAAAAAAAACGGACACGTGATGTTTGTGAGAATTTTTTGTTCTGTAATTTGAAAATTGAATAGTTAGATAAATTTTTTAACTGCATAACAAGTTATATTCGCGAAAATGTATGTATGCTTGAAGTCCTTTTCAGACAATCAAAACTATTTAATAATTTTGCATAAGATATATGTATGTATTATCAAAAACTCCGACTGCTATCTTCGCAACCTGGTTTATCGATGAAATTGTATCCTATAAATTTAGACAATACATTTTAATTTCTAACTTCTAACTTCTAACTTCATTAACATTTAAATTATTTTGTAATCTGACATTTATTTACAACAATTTATTGTTCAATCAAAAAAAAAAAAAACCTGCAAAGCTTATAAAATGCCATAAATACTTTCGTATATGACTCTTACTGTTTGTATACCAAGATTTCCGCAAAGCAACTTACACTTTTGTAAACATTTACGAAAGAAAAATGTAAGCTTTGCATAACTAAAGTTTTTATACTCTTCACATTAAATCAGAAGTGTGGGAACAGTCACTCAAGCTTGTTTGCTTGTCAACGCTAATATGATAATGTAAAACAATTATAGTATTCTTTTGATTAAGTTTTGCTCTGGTTCTATTAAAATTTTTTAATCATTATTATTGGAAAACAGTCCGATTAAAAACTGTATTTGGAATACTATTTTAGTGATATAATTTTGTAAGAAGACAACAACGATCTGAAGAGCATCGATCTGAAGACAAGTATTCTAGTTATAAATATCAAACTATTGCTAAATATGTAGATATCTCAATTTTTGGGTCTAGCAAAGCTTCTTGAAAGATAACATCACATAAATAACACAATTCTTATGTCATAGTTCTATTGTGTCGTTTCATTATTGATGTCGATTTGTTTGTTTATATTTGATAAAGAATGAACAATTTTTAATACCTTTTACTTGCTACTTTATCATTGAGTGAAAATCTGGTCATTAATAATTTAAACTATTTTTTTTATATATGCTTTTGTTTTTTTAGTGTTATAATAAGTTAAAAGAAGAATTAAATGTTTTTTTTTTATCTTATCTTTAAAATTGGCACATACGAATGAAATCATTTTAATTTATGGCATATTGAAAATTTGTAAAATGAGTTTGCAGAGATTTTTTAACTTAAAAAAAATAAATAAATTCATAAATAAAAATATTCTTCTTTTAATGACAAAGTCTAAATATTCAGAAAATGCTATAAATAAAAAAAATCAAATTGTATGAAATAGTTTTGTAAATTTTTTCGTCTTAAAAGCATTTTTTAATCAATTAAAATTTACAAAGTGAGCTAATATTTAAAATATTTTGCTTTATTTCCTCAAAAGCCTAGTTTATGAACAATAAAAACTTTAAAAAAGTAGCTACAAGTCAAATGTTTCTACAGCTTTAAATATAAATCACCTTTTTTTCTCTTTAACAATTCATCTCACTGCGAGATGATAAACACGTTGACGTCTTGCAAGACGTACAAAAAAAAATTCAATTCCCAAGAAAAATTTTTCCTTTTATTTACATATGAGATGCGCTACAAAAAAGTATCTATGTAAATAATAATAAGTAACATGCAAAAGAAAGTGTCAACCTGACATATAAAAAGTTGTTTGCAGCAGCTTTGAGCTCTCGGTGACAATATTATTGTATTTACCGACTAATAAAAACTCATTAGCATCGAAATGTGACTCTTGAATAAAGCAATGAGATGTGTTAAATTACTCTATCTTTCTATCCATGTATCACTTCGTATACGCTAACAATATGAATTCTTTATTGTCAAGATGTTGCTTTCCAATGACAATGAAATATTATATTAAAGATAAAAAAAAATTGTGTACAAAAAAGTTTGTATAAATAATTATAATATAACGTCAGCAACGTATTGTTTTTTTTTTTTTTTTTTGTGGTTGCACCTTAAGTTAAAAAATTTGCAAGCACTCTGAGAGATCTCAGCTAAACGTAATTAACATTTATCACGACACACAGCGACGATCTAACCAAAATGACAGAGACGTATAGTGATATAGAGTATTATAAAATGCAAGTTTTAAAGCATAATT
The DNA here is from genome assembly GCA_018903435.1 of Leucophenga varia. NCBI lineage: Eukaryota > Metazoa > Arthropoda > Insecta > Diptera > Drosophilidae > Leucophenga > Leucophenga varia. Next base: position 1,991,523 of record JAEIFJ010001617.1, read on the forward strand.
TCATATTTATATTAGCAAGTTTAATGGAATTTATTTTTTCATTAAAATTTAATTAAATTAAAATTTTTTTTAGAGTGGGTCACATCTAGATCATGTTATAAATCGTGTTATAAATTTTGGAACACTTTCGTAAAAATTATTGGTATTCTTTCAAATTTTAGTAGTATACAATTTATTTGTTCTGTAAAAATATTAATAAAATAGTTTGACATTTAAAAAAGGGGATCACATATGGATTATAATGACTATTTACAAAAAATATTATTTGCAAATTACAAGTAAAATGGAATGTCCCATGATATAAAAATATTATGGGCTGAAAACAATTAAAATTTCCATAAAAGAACACCTATGTATATTACAAAGTATGTAAGGTTAATTCTCTCTAAAAACAGAAATGCGATCACCAAAGACAATTTTCTTATTTAAACATTTTGCAAAGCAAATTATGATATTTTGCGAAGCTAATTATTCTTTCTTGATTTTTTTTATTTTTATTTGAATATAGCAAAAACAAAAAAAATGTATATAATTTGTAAAACAGCACATGCAAAAAAAAAAAAAAAAAAAAAAAAAAAAAAAAAATAAATAAATAAATAAAACAAAAAACAAAACGAGCGCTTGCAATTTCAGCATTTTCAAAGATTTGTACTCATTTAAATTATTTTAATTAAAAATCGGCAAATAAAAAGTGATTTAGTAGGCAGTCTAATTAATTAAATTTTGATAATAAAAAGTAGATTAAAAATTAACATGTTTAAAAGTCATACAAAGTTTTTGTTTTAAAGATCGTTACTCATTGATTTTGTACGGATAAGGAAAGAATTTTTAATATTTGGAAATGACTTATGACATCCATTAAATATTGCTTCAAGGACTAATTATATTTAATGATAGAAAATAAAATCATTTAACGAATAATTCATTAGTTCTACTAGTCGAACTAAACAACAAAAATCAATTAATTGCTTTAATGTAAGACAATCACTTTCGATATGAATCATTTAGATAATTATATTCAAGGTGTGCGACTTTAACCTGATCAGATAAAAAGTTTCTACTTAATTTTAGTGGATCTCAACTAAAATAAAGAATTTTATGGAATTCTCAGTCGAAAACCATAAAATAACCTTGGAATGAAAGTCATCAACATGCGGCGTCTAGATACAAATACCATTTTTGTATCTAGATAAAGTACATCAGTAGATAGTCGCAGTTGCGTCAATATTTACAAAGCGATATCATTTTGTGGTAAAAATTTTAATTCATATAAAAAAAATAATCTCTTAGCTATAAACAAAGGCGACACAGCTTTGAAATTTAAAATAAACTTTCCAAATTGCTAAAGTCTTATTTAAAAATGAATAAATGAATAATTTTATATTAAAATTTTTATTTTATGTCGAATAATTCCAAAAAAAAGTAGTAATATATACGAATATGAAAACGAAAGCTATACTAACCTATAGACCAAATAAGCTAAAAAAAACATTTTAATAAGCAAAAAAAAAAAAAAAGAATAATAATAAAAGGCAAGATACAACAAAAAAATAATAATAAAACAAAAAATACAACAATCTGGAACACAAAAAAATGCGGCTGAGAAAACGCCTCAACGAAATTCAGTGCGAAAAGCAACAGAAAAACTGGTTCTAGAATATTTTTTTGTGATGTTAAACCAAAAACTGGATAAAATGGCTGATTTTTTTTTTAAAGTGGCATGTACCTTAGAGATACATTAATTGTGATGCGACTTAACTTTACCTGAAATTCAAACTCACTGAATTTGGTGGCGGAAGTATTGTATAAGAAACGCAAGCGCATCAAGCTTTTTATTTTTTATTTATTTATTATTATTTTTTTTTTTTTTTTGTTTTTTGGGATAAGATTCAGATACTTGCCGTTGTCAGATACTCAGAGGCAGTCTTTATCTTTATATACATCCGCTGAGATACATACTTATAAATATATGTATGTACATATATACAATATATACATAGTTACGCGTACAGCTACAACTCCATGTTTGCGTTTCAAAATCTTCTCAAAGAACAAACATTCACGTATTCGCAGCTAAATTATTTTTACAATAGTGTTTAAAAATTGTAGATACACTTAGAACAAGCTGCGTATAAGTTTACCTTAAAAAAGTAGCTACGTTGTAGAAATATTTCACGTCTTAGCTTGCAATAAGCATTTTATTATTTACTGTGTATTTAACACCTTTAGGATTTTTCGAGATTTTTAAATGTTTTTCTATTGACTTAAACTTGTAGTTGTGTTGGTGCAGTTAAGGTAATGTTAAAAAAAAAAATTGCAAAATTTAATGTAAATACTGTCTGTCTGTATTTAGTATTTATAACTGTGAAAATATTACAATCGTGTTTTAGGAATTTTTAGTTTTCAAGTTACATGTTCAATTTTTATAATTCTTATCACATTCGAAATTTTCATAATTATTTAGTAAATTTTTGTACAAGCGTTTGTACTGAAATGCATAAAAAACGAGGTCAAGGCCTCCGTGGCGCAATTGGCTAGCGCGTTCGGCTGTTAACCGAAAGGTTGGTGGTTCGAGCCCACCCGGGGGCGCTTGTATTTTGTATTTTTGACTCGAAATTTTTAAAAACAATTATTAAAATTATTAATTATTAAAAATCTGCCGTGTGAATATTTTCCTAGTTTTAAACAATTAAAAATTTAGATTTGCGTAAAAATTAAAAATTGCATTGTATGATTTCACATTTTTAATATTATTATAATTTTTCAATTATCTAAATGCTTGAGAATACTGAATTTTACTTTTTAATAAATGCAAATTTAAATGTATAATTTTGTAATTAATCATTCAAATGATATTCACATTCAAGGTTATATTTTATAGTTATCTGAAATATTAAAATAATAAGAGTGTCATAAGTTTCAATTTTATCAGACTTGTTGGTGCATTTCTGGAGATTTATGTTTGACAATAATGTGAACATTTAATTTTTAACCATTCTAACCTTCCTATTACAATATCTTGAAATATTCTTTTCGTTTTTGTTGACTTAAATCATAAATCCTGTGACCGCTAGAAGCTCATTGTGTAGGTGACACTTGGGTAGCATTACTTGTTAGCCTATTATTTGCCTATCGATCGACTGCACTCACTGCTTTTGTCATCTATTCGCGAAATTAAACAAATCAATTTTTTATTTATACCATAAATATATTTTTTATTTAAATACATATATGTATGTATGTGTATGTGCAATATATTTTTATAGCGTGTACATTTTTAAATTTATACAATGCTTTTTTGAGGTTTTTTATTTAATTTAATTAAAATCGGAGGAAAAAACTTTTAAACAATTGGCAAACCTCAACACGCAAAGCGCAGTTTATAATATTTCATTAGTGCTTTTTTTAGGTTCATGTGATTTTTTTAGCAAATATTTTATTATTAAATGAAACAGAAACTGCCAACAATTTTTTTAAAAGAAAAAAATATGAAACTAAATTAAAATAGTATAATGATTTCTCTTTGAAATGATTTCTTGCATAATATTTATGGAACTCTCTTATTGCACATACATACAATGTATATTTTATACTCTTTTATTAATTTGGCACACTTTTGTTTCTCTTAAAACTTAAAGTAATAACATAATAGTCAAGTCTCTGTTTAAATAACTAACTTGGCTTGAATGACGACTTGCAACAATTCCAGTTGACTTGGCTATTGAAATTTTTTATTGCATAAGTTGTCTGTCTTTTTTATTTATTTTTTTTTTTTTTTTTTCAAAATGTGACATGCGATTTGTATTTTAGTCTCAGCTATTTATAAATACTTTTTTATTTTCTTAACTAGTTATCAGTCGAAATTGCATTAAGCACCAAAATAGTAGTGTCGTACTATCAAGTATCGTACATCTGCACTAACGCCATCAACTGGAATTCGAAAAATGTAAAAATACGAGTTTTTGGCTATTTATATTATGCTTTTTTTTTCTGTTTTTAACTTATTCACCGGTTTGCTACACCTGATTTCTTGTTTGAACTTTACGTTTACTCATGAATTTATTTGTATTTCTTAGAGCGCCTTCTAAAAATACGAAAACAAACGAGAGAAAGAAAACTAGTTTTACTTAGCACTTTACTATAAATATTTGAATGTACATAGTTCGTTAGTTCAGTTGTTCAAAATCGTTAACTAATTGCTTATAATTTTGCTTCGCTTTTGAGTTTCAATCTTGAAGTATTCTGTACAAGCGCCCTTGTTAATTACCTAAAAATTGAAACCGAAAATCGTTTTAACGATTGCTTAATTCATTCTACAAATACAAAATCCATCTCAAATGCAATCCACAGTTCATGGAATGATTAAAAAATATTACATAAGATTGTTTTGGAAACTGGGTAGTATCAATATTTCTGTTCGAAAAAATTACATGTTTCAGAAATTTATCGGATGCAATTGTAACACTTTCACCGTCTCCCAAAATGACGTCTCTGCTTTGATGTAATTTTTTTGGATAAATTTTAGAATCGATTTGAACAAATTTTTTGTACCGTTTTGTTGTAACATGAACTTTTAGTCTAAATTACGTAATAATTACTTTTCATTTGAAAAAACAAGTGGAAGGAAAAGGCGGAATCGGAAAAGATCTTCAAACATTACCGGGAAGGACTTGTTATAGGTCTAATCCAGAAATATCTGAAAATAAAAACTAATACATATAAATTTCAGACTTCAGACTCATTGAGGTTTAAAATTTTTGTCAATTCAATATGATGTAAAAATTGTAAAAAATCATTTAAAATATTTGCGTGTCTGAACACACCCTTAGATATATAATAAATAATGTATTTCATACAAAAAGTTTAAAATTTGTAATAGGGTTGCTGGTTTGTTTTATTGGTATGTTTTCTCTAGAATATCTTAGAGGATATTTATACATAATTCGAAAGGATAATTGGCAAAATAGGTTTCGGACGAAAACAAAAACATTTTTGGGTAGTGTTTTTTGCGGCTATCAAACTTTATCTGGGTTCTTCGAGGGGTTCTACTGAATCTTACTTTTTAAATTGATGGATCTATTTCTAATATTCTCCGAGCTAATCGATTTCAAATGATCATCGGGATGGGTGAAATTGGGATCATATATTTAATCCCATGCCTTTTTCTATTACAAATTGATATTTGCGATGTGTTATAATTTTATTTATGAATTGTTATACTCTTCACTTACCAAAAACTAATTAAGTATTTTTATTATTTATTTATAATTTTTTTTTGTTGTTGCAATTTTGCGTGAGATTTTTTTGCTTTTATTTCTTTTCTGTTTTTCTGCTGTATGCAATTGTGTTCCTTTTGTTTTAGACTGTAAAAGTGTTCGTAAGAGCAAGTAATATGTAATTGTATGAAAGTCAAACACACGTTTACAACCAAAAAAAAAAAAAAAAAGTAAAATTGCTACTGCTTCTTCTTCTTCACGGGACTTTGCGACACTTTTCGTGAGAGGTTTTACAAAAAAAAAAGTTTTCAGATTTTTTAACTTATTTTGTAATTACTTTATTTAACACGCTAAAACAAATTCTTGTTTTATTTATCATATGTATTATTATTTTTAAAATTGTTTTTATAAAAATGTTTTTTTTTGCTTCTTTATGTGCGCCTTTTTTAACTTTTGTTTGTTTTTATTGCATCAAATATATAAATTACATTTATTTATCTGTTTTTTGTTGGTCGTTTTTAAAGCACTTTTTTCTTTTATTGTATTTCAGTTAAATATCAATAACGCGCAAAGTAAAACAGCAACAACAACGTTAGCAATGAGAAACAAAACACGTCGCCGGTTTGTAGTATTCAAAACGAGTGTTTGTTTGATAGTGGCGCGGGTTAATACGTGCGAGGGCTGTCAAAACGAGTTGTTACGAAGTCGAAAAATGATCGAATCCGAATATAGAAAAAAGTACATGTAAACACGTTCGCGTTCAAACTCAAATTGAAAACGAAATTATAAACGTAACTTCAACGAAGCAACAGGTGATGAATGCGAATGAAAAGCTAAAATGAGAGAAACAGTGATTGAGAGAGATATAGGAAAGGTATCAAAGAGTGTCAAAAAACTACGGAAACAACCCAGTTGGAATGTACAAAGTTAACTTCATATTTAGTGTGAAAGGCTCTGTATTTATTTCACGAGGGTTGAAAAAACCATTACTCTACTCAAATAAAGTGCACGATCAGTGGAGCGTAGTTAGTAGAAGATGGGTCCCAAGGTGAGTAGAGATTATAAGATACATTCAACTATGTAGTTCAAGATCAATTTACCACTGGGTGTTTTTTATAGCAGAGCGTAAAACATTTGCAGAACTTTTGAACTTAAATATTTGAATTGAACTTCATTCATTTTGGATATTCTGGTCACTTTAAAAATATACAATGTTTTATCTATTTTTCAAATTCCTAATCGAACTTTTAGTCCTGTGAGTGTGGTACCGCAAAAAACAAAAAAATTAACCAAATCTCTTTCTGTTAGGTGATTCTACAGAAAAATTAAAAGTGAAGTCACATTGTGATGCTCTCCATTGAAAAAAGAATTTAAGCTGTATATGTTTTGAATAATTGGGCGTGACTACGCCTCCCACAGACAAGGAAACTATTAAATAAGTTTTTTAAATGGTACACCAAACGACGATCGCCTTTTTTTTTGGCTGCATCCTTTTAAACTGCAGCTTTTGTACAATATAATGTACAATATAATGTACAATATAATGTACAATATATATTTTTATTTATTTTCAAGTAGCAATGATTTTGTCATTTTTTCCTGACAACTTAAAGTTACAAATCAAAGTTTGACCGGAAATTAAATCAAGCACAATACAATCAGGCAAGCAGCCAAGTCAGCCAACCAGTTAGTCAGCCAACTCATCATAATGGTGTCAGTCTTTTTGCCATTTAAGTAGACAAAAACACAGGCTACAAGCTACCAAAATAAATTTGACCATTCCAACGATTACCCGTTTTACATTTTAAGCACAGTTAATTAAATCACTCAACAAATGCATGAATGACCAACCAGCTAAAAACCCCATTTACAGTCACTCCAACAAAAAAACAAAAAAAGACAATGTCGACTCAAGCCAAATCGATATGTTGGATTTGTAAGTCCTGGGCGTTAAGTGATGTGGAATTGGTTACCAACATTGCTTGAAGTGCTTATTGCGGCTGAATTGTATACAGATCAGTCATTCGTTTAAATGAATATTGACTGTGGCCATTTCCCGATGCATGTTAGTCTACCATACATACGAAATCTGACGTTGATGTATTCATTTCATTTCATTTGTTGTTTAAAAAAAAATAAGCACTACCTATGTATGTATGTATATTCATTTATGTATTTTTTATTTTACTTTTGTTTTTAATTTTACATAAAAGTCACGTTGGTCTACTATTCTTATCCATAGCAGTGTAGATACTGATATACTATATGTATGTATGTAAAAGCGATTTATTCAAAATCATTCGCATGGAATTTGCTTAACTTGATAAATTCAAAATTTAAAAATGTTTTATTAAAGTGAAACTTTTAGCTGTAATCAAAATTTTTTGAGTTAAATATTTTAATTAAATTTCCATTAAAAAAGTAAATATTTCCTTTTTGTTTTGATCGCGTCCAAGCATAATATATTTAGTTGTGAAATTATCTAATGTGTTCAAGTAAAAAAAAAAAAAAAAAAAATGTTTTTCCTGTGCCGCAAAAAAGTATGCAACGAAAGTTATACGCTGTGTCTTATTTCATTTGCTAATCTGGCCAAGTTAACTTTTCTACTACAGCTGCACTGGATTGGATAAGTATTCGTCCTCCAAAAAATGCACTAAATTCTTAACTAAACTCTTTTCTCATACCAAAGGCATTGCTATTTAAGCTGCTCAGGCTTTTATGCATATTTATAGAAAATTGCAATTCGCGAAAATTAAATGCAATATGAAGAGAGAAAAAAAGCACAGCAGGAAAATCGCACAAATTTAAATAAGCAACGCAGGTGTGCAGCATTCTTTCAGGCGTTGGAGCTAAAAATTATAAGAAAAATGTTTGCTGGACGTAGAAAGTTGCAGTTAAGGCTGATAAAACTTTTGCGCCAACATTTATTTTTTTCATTTATTTCATTTTTATTGCACTACTAAGTTTTCGTAAGAAGTTTATTGCTGAAATCACTGCTTATGTCCAAATGATGAACATAGTTTAATATTTGAAATACCACAGAGCGATAAAAATTAAATTTTCAACATAGGACGAAATGATTTTTCAAGCTTTCATTAAAGCTATGTTACGGGATTCGTAATATACGGATTCATAATATTCAACTCTGTGTATCGACTCTCTAGGCGCGGTTTTATGTATATAGTTCAGTTTTATGTCGTTTACTTCTTCTTTTATTTTCGATCCTTTATTTCTCAAAAAATATTAAAATAAATGTAGCGTATTTAAGGTTCATGTTGACATAAGTAATTATTTCAAATTCTCTTTGCACTTCATTTTTTTAAGTCTCCAAACAAACAGTTTTACCTTCTACATTTACTGTAATCACATTTAAAGGTTCGCTTTCGGGCGTTCTACTGGTTAAAATGCATCTTTTGTGCAAAATAAAAAAAATAAAAGAAACGAAAATGGCGGCAAGTAACGATAAATAAGACGACAGTTAGTGCAAAACGAACTGAAATGCTAATAAATTACTTTACAATGGCTGGCGATTTAAATAGATAAATTTTACCTTGAAGCGGCTTGTATTTTCTTCTTTTTGCATTAATTTAATTAGAGCGGCATTTTTTGAGTAGATTTGAAAACATTGAAAAACATTGACAAATAAAATTGAATGTTTTCTTCATTAGAATAGTTTACGGAATTCATTTAAAAATTTATAAATGAAAACAAAAAAGTACTGGAGATGCCGGGGATTGAACCCGGGGCCTCTCACATGCAAAGCGAGCGCTCTACCACTGAGCTACATCCCCACATGAAAATTATTGGTGCCACATCTAAATATTTATAATATTTTTAAGAGATACAAACTTTTATTATAGACAGGAAAAAGTTTTATACCTTAAAAATTAATATTCGGTAGCTTAAAAAAAGTCTGTAACTTGAATTAATGGAAGTTGTCACGAATTCACTGTATATGGACGTGGAGAATTCATAAAAAGAAAAAAGATGTTAGTTTTAATAAAAATAAAAATTTGGAGATGCCGGGGATTGAACCCGGGGCCTTTCACATGCAAAGCGAACGCTCTACCACTGAGCTACATCCCCAAGTGATAAAATTTTTAAAAAAAAAAAATGCTTGTCAAAATGCTAACATGTGGTAAGAGCATTAAAGTTAATATACCACTGTACTCATTGATTTGTAACGAAAACATTGTTCCTTTTCTTGTTACATTTGAGTAAATGATTTATATCTTTCGGTTTTGGTACTTTTTTTTTTTTGTTTATATTAAATGGTTATATAAACCCAATTCATTTAAAATCAAATAAAAAAGTGACAGATAATTGCAGCATTATTGTCCGTGATAACTTGTACGAGTTTTGGCACAGAAAGGAATGTAAGCAGAGTGGCGCAGTGGAAGCGTGCTGGGCCCATAACCCAGAGGTCCGAGGATCGAAACCTTGCTCTGCTATGGTGGTTTTTTTTTATTAACTCTTATATTTTTCGTATACATATGTAGATATCTCAAAAATCTTGTTTATACACTATGTACATATATTGGAATTATTAATGCGGCCGCTAATGTTTTACGAAAATTTTTCCAAAGACTTGAAGTAAAATAATTATACATTTTTTTTCATTTCAATTATAAAAGTTTTTTGATCAACTGTATGTTCAATTCGAAATATACCGCAAGAAGTACGTATTTATGACTGCCTTGTATATATGTATATGCATGAAAAATGCATATAGTAATATTTTCAGGTTCTCGCCGTTAGCCTGCAGATTGAACACCTTTAAATCCATAAGTCTGTCAGATGAAATCGATTTATATTTGTATAGATTGTTTGTACACAAAAACCTTTTCAATGTTGATACTTAGCTTTAAAAAAACGTTTGAGCATTCATCTTATGAATCTGAACCAAAAAAAAAAAAAAAAAAAAAAACAAAAAAGGAAGAAAATAGACACTTAGAACAAAGTTACAAGTATTACAAAATTTAAATCCATTCGTTACAGAAACTTGTTAAATTTTATATAAATATTTTTATGCTTAACAGAAGTAAAAGCAAAAAAGAAACTTAACAAACACGAGTCTTTTACTTTTAGCAGAGCAAGGTTTCGATCCTCGGACCTCTGGGTTATGGGCCCAGCACGCTTCCACTGCGCCACTCTGCTTAGCGTAATATGGGTTTCTAAAAAATGTATCTAAGCATAAACCCTTTTAAAATTGAAATTTAATATTTTGTATTGTAATTGTATTTCTGTCCACAGCAATTCGTAAATATTTTATGATAAGCCAATTGCAACTTTATTTGTAAATCTTAACGATTTTAGTGTTTTTTTTATTTCTGAAATACTAAAATAGTATATACGATATTTGTGGATGAGCAACTCGGGTGTTTCCGTGGTGTAGTGGTTATCACATCCGCCTAACACGCGGAAGGCCCCCGGTTCAATCCCGGGCGGAAACAGTTAGATATCCTTTTTTTTTTTACATTTTGCCAATATCTTTCATTATTACACGTAATTATATGTTGTATGCCAACCAAATAAAAAAAAATGATTATTAACAACGATATATGAATTTCTTCTTGAACCTTCAAAAAGAAAAACAAGAATAATCAATAAAGATAAATAGCCGTAATCATAATAAACAAAATTTTGGGACTTTAAAAAAAAATATTATTTTTAATATGTGATATTTGATGTTTAAATAAAATTTCAATGTTCAAGTTAAAATTTTCAAAAATTATTCAAATTTATTGAGAAGAAAATTTTGCCAAAGCATACAAAATTTACGATTTGGTTAAATTAATAATACTTTACATAAATGAAATGAAAAGAAGAGTGTTCAGTATGAAATATAATTTCACGAATTCCAAAATTGTATGGATTTACTGACATCGTGAATTCCAAAAGTAAGTGATTACTTGAGTGTGACTGAAAGGCATTTTAAAAACAATTCAATATGGCAGTTACCATTTAAAATTTGTCTACATACGATATTTTTGCAATGACGGTTTAAAATTTGGTAAAAAGAAATATGTAATCAGAATTATCACATTCGCAAAATTTTTAATACTTCAACCACTGAAGACCATAAAATTTGTGAAGTGCATTTAAACTTTGTTGCCAGATGTATTTTTAAATTTTATCTCATACCAATCTTCTAAGATACTTTTTTCATATAGCAGAGTGGCGCAGTGGAAGCGTGCTGGGCCCATAACCCAGAGGTCCGAGGATCGAAACCTTGCTCTGCTAACAAGTAAATTCGTGGTTATTTTTTTTTTTTTTTTGTAAATAAATGATTTTTGATTTAATGTGTAGTATGGCTTAAATTGACTTTTATTATTCTCAAATGTATTTGAAATACAACGTGGTTCAAAAATTAATCATCGTAGATGTTCAATACATTTTGAAAGCAACGTAGGCGAGTGAATCATCTGTAGCTTCAAGTAGCGTCGTGCAGAATCAGCTTAATGAAATAATATGCTTAAGCTAATATAGGATTAAAGTGTTCTCTTGTTTTTAAATAGAATGATGTACATTAAAAAAAAAAAAGTAGACTTGGAGATGCCGGGGGATTGAACCCGGGGCCTCTCACATGCAAAGCGAGCGCTCTACCACTGAGCTACATCCCCATGTGATATGTTAACTCGTTCAAGACAAATATATATGATTTTAATTCCTGAGAACATAAGCAAGCTTTTAATTTAAAAAAATATGTACTTGGAGATGCCGGGGATTGAACCCGGGGCCTCTCACATGCAAAGCGAGCGCTCTACCACTGAGCTACATCCCCCTGCAAGAGAAATGTGATTGCTCTTTAAATATATTTCCATAAAATTTTAAGTGCAAAAAGTAGTAGGCGTGGCAAACCTATTTTTAGAACTAAGGCATTGACTTGACCCGTGGAAGATCATACATATAAAACATGTTTGAACATACGTCTGAAAATCGTAGATTTTTATAGAAAAAGATGTGAAATTTGCGATAGGATAAACCGCGCATCTTATTAGCTAGCACCATTAATTACAATAATATAGGATTTACGACTATGAGCATTTATTTTTGAGATACTTTGGATTACTTTCAATGAAGGGCTGAAATAAATGAATCTAAAGATATGGTGTAGTTGCAAGTCATGGTGAAATTATTAAAGGTGTTATATTTCTCCACATTGTAAGTTTTGTTATGAAGCTATACAGAATGCGAGAAAATATGAACGTCACCTCATTTACCTGTGGTCGATAAGATAGATTTTATGGATCGTAAAAAATTTAATTAAAAAATAAATAGTTGAAAAAGAAAAAGAAACACTGAAAGCATGTAAAACCGGAGCGTCATATATAATTCAATTTTAATTTCTGACTTGTGCGTTGTTTCTAAAATCTTCATCTTCATTGAACTGAAAGTTCGTTTTTAGGAATTACTTTGCCCATATTATTTTTTTCATTTTGCCTAAAATGGTTTGAAGCGTTTGAACTGTGCATATTTAACTGAAGTAAAGCCAAAGCGCGACTAATATTATTGCTGAAAAGAGGTTTTGCGATTGCCTGTTTCAAATTGACGTCTGTAAATATACCTACATATGCTTTTCGTATATACGAGTATATAATATAAACACATTTCAACCTTGAGTTCTTTTGTGTAACATTTGAAACATCAAAATCACCATAAATAATTCATTATTAGCAGTTCATTGTGCATAAATCAAATAGCCGCACATATAGTACTATGTATGCATGTATGTGCAATCAACCACATGCAACTTAAGATATTTAAAGGCGCTTGTGGAAAAATAAGCTGCCATAATATGCTAAATTAAAAGTTGAAAGATTTATCGTATATATTCAACAAATCCAAATGGTAAAGGTACACATTCGTATTTAAATATAGAATATTTTCAGAAAAAGTTTTCAACACTTGTTGTCAGCAGAACGCAGCCACAACTAGACAATCTCGAGAGGTTAATTTGAATACTAAATAGTTTTATTTTATATACTAAGTCTGCATCAAAGAAAATCGCCAAACCAAACTTTGTCTGACTTTATACGATTTAGTGTTGCATAGTTTGGCGCATTCAAACCACATTTCGCTTGCAATACTCAAAAAAGTCTTATTGTATATACAAGTATCTAATAGAATAATATTGTAACTTTGTGTGCAATTCCATTGCGGTTTAATGTTGTTCTATGCTGCCATGAAAATGAGGTTATGTCACTTCTTCGAAGCATGTATTGTCATCTGCCTGAAAGTATGCATCTCGGCATTTAAATTTAGAAGGAAAACATTTGAATTTTATTAGTTTCACGTTTACGAAATTGTGGCAAATGAATTGCTTAGTACGAATATTTGTATCAAATTCGAAATGAAAAGACATTTGACTAGCTGGTTGCCTTCTTTGCTCTGCTTTGACATTTATAATAATTTAAAATTTGAAAATTCTTCAATGCCCTTCGGTTTGTCAGTTGTCAGACACACAAATACATGGATATGCAGGCAGATACAACGATAATATTGCTTTCAACTTTATTAGTAAATGGTTTTTCTAAAATATTTCATTTAGCAATTTTGACATTTGGTAATTAATTTGACTTTCATTTGATTTCTAAATTGGTAAATTGCGAATATTTAATGTAAAGAAATATATTTATTTTTATTTAAAATGAATCTTCTGAATGTTTTGTATATATATTCATATATGAATAATAAATAATGAATATGTGTAATTCAAGTAATTACAATAATCACTTAGATAGTACAAATGTTTTCGTTTTCAAAATAATAATGCCATCAATTATTTATGTCTTATCTCAGAAAGAAATAACAGGATGGCGAATTTGAACTTGATTTAATAAACATCCGAATTGATTCTGGTGACAGTAAATCAAAAACCATATAAAAAAGTCTGCCATAGTGCAATTCGTACCTCACCACGGTTAAGTTATTAAAGCCACGCATGTGTGAAACAAGATAGTCAGAAAAAAATCAAGGCTATCCGAAGATTTTAGAGGATTAAATCATTTCTACTAAAATTTAGTTTGACGCAAAAAGACTTAAAATAAATTAATGCTTTCTAAATTAAGTTTCTTGTTTAACAAAAATATCAATTTCAATCAATTCATTTATATTGGTTTAACTTAAAATAACACCTACAATACATATTGTATCGTGTTCATAGATACATTTGCTAAACAATCTAACAATTTATACATAAATTTGTTTACCTTAATCATTGAAGACCGAAAGTAACTCAAATGCATTTTAATGTTCATCTATCAAATAACTAAACGACAAAACAAGTTGTAGAGTCGAATTTTTACAAATGACAATGACAACGAGATAAAGTGAAAACATGCTTAGTGCATATTTAGAAGCTTGAAAATGCATATACTCGTAGATACAAGCTTCAAATGTATTTCAAGATAAATCAGTTGAAAAACGTAATGCTATAAGCAATATCTAAGCAGTTTGATGAAGTAGAACCAAACCAGTGCAAAGTGCAAGTTCAAAATGAAAAGACATATCCATATACTCGTATAAACTCGTATGTGTAGTACATAAGTATATCCATTTGAATGAATGCACTAAATCCAAACCAAAAGGATTTCAATATACACACATGTATAGGTATGTAAAACTGGAATGTGCAAATGCGTCAGAAACTAATGGAAAATGCCAAGGAATTTAATGAAGCAGACACATTCGGTTCCGCTCTTTGCGTTAGTTAAATAGAAAGTATTGAAAAACCTCAAATGAGAGCTACTTGTACTGTATATAGGTACCAAATATGCGAAAGGATAATATACCAGTATATGTATACATATGTAGTATAACTGCAGGTAAAAAATGATACACAAATGAGCACCTTTTATTGAAATAAAAAAGAAAAAATATTAACAAATTTAAATGAGTTGACGCTGTTCAGTTCGAACATCCAAAAATCTTTAGCTTGGCAATGATGAAAATGTGTTAAACTTCACAACAACATCCCTGCTGCATCCTGCTGGGATTTCATGCATGAATCAATCGATGTCAGTGTGTATTTTGTATTGCATTTTAGTAGTCGAGTCGAGTTTTGCATGTCTCATTTAAAACTTAACAATGATGTATTTCTGGAGAAGTAACATGACGACGACGTTCCTCATTTCAATGCTGATTGATGTTACTGATGAAGATGGACAGTTGCGTAACGTTGCAGCTCTTGGAGCAATATTCTATTGCTTGCAGTTTTGATTTAGGTTATGTTTGGGGCCAATGTGCGGCACACCGTAATACATATGTATTGCATTCATATCTATTTATGTTGATGTATGCGTAATATGATATTCGAAAGTGTGTAGAATTACATGCAAATGACCATAAGCTAAATTACCGTTTGCCGTACAGCTTGAAAATTAAATTGATTTCAGCCATTAGTAAAAGTAGAAAATGTAAAAAAAACTGAATACAGCAGATTTACATACTCGGAGAAGAATTACATATCAAAAGCATTTTATTGTTCGTGCTAAAGCTAAAGAAGATACTTAGTGTTTGTATTTTTATTTTATTACTGAACAGTCATGATTTTTTTAAAAATAGTTTCAAGAAACAAGAAATAATGTTCAGTATTTATAATATTTATAATAGTATGAAGCTTTATCCAGTTAATCATCAGGTTTTATTCGATGCTATTAAAAAAGTTGAAGCAAATCTGTATCTGAAATTTAAATCTGAAAACACAGCATTAACTTAAAACAGGATCCAATATGACCACCAAACTTGAAACTTAGATTCTGTAAAGCCTTTCTGAGGTAACTTGGCACCACATTACCGCTTAGGCGAGAAAACTAGATCTATGATCATACTGAAATTTTTTTTTTATTTTTTTACCATTATAATCTACGGTTTCACTTTCGAGACCAGAATTGACCAGACCAGACCTCCCCAGAGGTTTGTTGAGTCAAAAATGAACTCTACCTCAAGTTCGGTAGTTCTAAGCTTTTGATGATGATCAATAACACCATATACATATGTGCTGTATGTGCATATTTGCACACTGTTTACACAAACTTAATATATCAAAGATGAAATACTTGAACTAATTTTTAAATAACTTCATAACTAAAAATATTAAATATTTTTTAAAAACGAAACTATGCTACGTCAATTGCATATAAAGTAATGTGTGTAAATTAAATTATCATGAAATCAAAGCACTATCAGAATGATTCATGCAAAAATCCAAACAATGGTTTTATTTATATTTTTTTCTCATCTACTCGTATGGCGGGTTTTTCCCAACATCAACGGCAGCAAAAGATGCGTTGTTGATGTTCGAAGAATTTTTGGGGAATTGCGAATGGAATTATGATGTTCATTGCATTTGGTCATCAGCAACTACCTGCCTGCAAATTCATTTTTCCGTCCATCTCAATGCTCTCTGCTATGCTGTTGCTTGTCCCTTTCAACAGGCACATGTGTACGCTGTTTTGCTCCTTTGTCGCGTTTTTATTGTTAATAGTGTGAATTGTGCATCACCATCTTTATCACATATACGAACAGAGCAGGATGTTTTTTCTCTCCTCATCACTTTTCAATGGCAATGGTTGCAGCTTGCGTGTTTTGCATATGAATGTTGCATATTCATAGGCGTTGAGCCGGTCGGCCCTTGACTATCCGTTGGGCAATCATGCGTATGTACTGTGCCGCACACGTATGTATGTACATACATACGAGAACATACATACGTGTGCGGTGGTATTCGTCTGGTTTAATTGAAACGTGATTATGAGTTGATGCTGTCGCCAATGTTAACTCTCATTCACACTTCTTTCTTGTGTTTGTTAGCCGATTCGAATTTCTTAGGACATTTTTTTTTACTGTTTTTTTTTTCAATTGTTTTGAATTTTGATATTTTTTTCTTTTTTTTTAAGGAATTTAGGACTTTACGCTTTTTTGGCATAGACAAGAATGTTTATGTTAAACTAAGAAAATGATTTTAAATGACATACATAGTATGTGTGTGGCTGTGTACGTTGTTTTGTAAAAAGGAGTTCATGCCTTAAAATTTCGCAATGATGAGCGTAGACTTCCACATAGACGCGCAGTCAAGCATATGCAGAATGAAAAGCAGAACGTCCTTTGCAAAAAATATCCTTTACACAGATATATAAATATACATATGTATTTAAGCATGTGTCTGAGAGAGAAACAAAAAGAGAGACAGAGAGTTGTACAAGTATGTAGGGACGGATACACTGGACAGTTTACACTTACATATATCCTTTTTGGCATATTTAAATTCAAATAATTTACTTTATGCTTTTGGGGTTTAGGGAATTGAATTTGCACGCATTCAAAATTGAATTTTAATGCAATTCTTCGATATCAAATTTATTATTAACACATATCGCACTTGATTTCCTATACATACTTTACAAATCGTTCTTTCTCTATCTCTTTCTCTATAACTCTCTCACTCTTGTTTATAGCATTTTTGCATAAGCTGTTTATAAAATAGTCTTTTTGGTTCATTTGCTGTCATTTGTATTGCTCTTTTTCGTAGAAAGAGAATTTGAAATGTCCTTTTAATGTGATTATGTTGACTATGTAGCTTTGCTTTCTCTTTCTTTACTTTAAATGTGTGCACGTTTGTAATTTACTCTAGAATAATCCTGCCTAAATGAACATGAATTTCAAAATTTTTAGTAACTTTTAAACTTGTAATTAATTTTCTTATATTCTCATTCGCTTACCATTTTTGTACATATGAGTATGTATGTATGTATATGTCTACATATGTATGAAGTATTCAACAAGTTCATGAAGGTATTTCATTAGATCGATGGTCGAAATTAGAAAAAAAAAAAACAAATAACAGACTTTTTACACACACCGCGAACTTTTGTTTATAATTTCAACCGTACGTCAGCGTTTCGAATTAAAAAAATAAAACATAACAAAATTTTACTATGCTTTTATTTATCTTTTCTACATCTTTTTATTTGTTTGCTTTAAATTTTGTATTGCTACCAACCCTCATTCATGTGTAACTGCACAGCTGTTTTCGTTTTTGTCTTATATTGATTTTGAGTTCGCTTATTTAGTAGTTTTGTCAACAGATGTCACAAGCCCCAGTGGCCTAATGGATAAGGCATCGGCCTCCTAAGCCGGGGATTGTGGGTTCGAGTCCCATCTGGGGTAAATCTGGTAATTTTTTTTTATTTTGATTTATATGTTAATTAAATTTTGGTTAATTGTTTTTTTTTTTAAATAATTATTAATTTTTATAATTAATAGTAGCCGCAATATCCGGCCTTACTCGGGTGTCGCAACATTTCTTTTCAAATATTTTTGTGTCACCAACCAGCTTTTCCCAGCGATCCTTTTTCCAATCAATCATCATTTTTCCTTAATACCCAGTTTTTTCATTTTCAAAAAAAAAAAAATTGTTTTTTCCCAATATTTTTCTGTAAGTGAATTTTGGGACCAGGTATTTTGGAAATCTTGTGTTTTAGGACTGGTTTTTTTTTTTGGATATCAAGGATAATTTCTGGGATCTTAGAGGATGCATAAGTTTTTTCAAATTTCTCAATTTTCTGTTCAATTTTATAATTTTTTTTCGAGAAGAGGAAGAATATTCAACAAAGTATTAAAAAAGAATTAATTGGGGAGACCACGCAAAAATGATTAAATTATATATATATTTTAATTCAAAAATAATTTTAATCTAAAAGTAAAACAATTCAAATTTTTATCGAAAGAAAAAAGTTGTATATCCTTTACCCCAGATGGGACTCGAACCCACAATCCCCGGCTTAGGAGGCCGATGCCTTATCCATTAGGCCACTGGGGCTTAAATCGCATGCATATAAAATTTTATGCTCTATAAACTTGAGTAGATACAGATACATTTACAACCGCAAGTAATCAATCTAAATAAAAATATACAAGTTCAGCACTATTTGAACAATATTTAAAATAAAAATACAAACAATGTTCTAAATTGTATTGTTTATTAATAACTAAATAAACTCAGGAAATATTGTAGAGAAAACATTATTTAAATCGTTTTCAACTTTTCAATTAAAACGCATTATAGTCAATATGCCTACTTTTTGTAGCATAGATGCCAGAATGTATCAATTCGGCGTAGTTTTTGTATCCAGTTAATGTAGTAAATGTCGTTGTGGATTGTTTTGAAAAGAGAATCACGCCACAAGCATTGAAATCTAAGTTCATCAGAATTTATTTAAGTTAGGAACACTAAAGTTTATCAAGGAGGTACGAAATAAAAAAGAGAATTGACAGTTGTCATAAATAAAAGGACCAACTTCGCAAACAGTCACTATCGGATGAAACAGGATTCTTTCATTGAGCAAGAAATTGTAGACTAGTGTAACAAACTTTAATAATATTTTACCATAGCTTCATATGTCATCATACTTTTGCATATTTACTGCTACGAGTATGTCTTTAATACTTTTCGAATTTGTGCATTCAACGTGAATGAAAAAGCTAGAAAGAACTTTAAGCCAAAAATCTATAGCACCTGTCCAAGGCAAACACAACAAATGGCGACATTCGGCCGGCCTGGACAATAGCAGTGTGATCCTGCACACACACACACACACACTTAGACACACACACAAGTCCAAAAGCAAATTCATATGTCAGTGTCTCATGTTCATGTACGTTGTAGATGACTGAATGAACGGCTGGATGGTTGAATATAAAGTGAAGGACATGACTGCACTCTGACATCGACCAACGAACGTTTTGTTCAAAGTTGTCCTCTACTCCAAGCTGTCTATCTGTCTGTCTTTCTGCCTAAATGTGTGCATGTGGTGTGTGTATGTGTGTGTATTTTGACCACTGAATGCTTTAACTCTGTAATACAAAAACCAAAAAAAAAAAAAATAGAAAAACACCAAATGCACACCTTCTATTCAACCAACTGAGCGAGCTGTTTTTGCTACAAATGAACAAACATCTGTCGACGAATAGTGCAAGATGTGATGTAAAACTCTCCATTTTGATGGACACATATCCATGTAGTAAGCCTAAAAGTATGCTTTAAAAATGTTAGAACTGAACAAAAAATACAAGCACACCAAACCAAAACAAATGTTATTATGAGTAAAATATTACTAAATCATTACTTCATTATTTTTCTATTTTTGTTGCTTTCTTTCAGTTTATTCAATTTTTATGTTGCTCTTTTCCTAATCCAAAAAATTTAATAATTTTTTTTGATTCGCACTGCTCTCCATATTATTTTAAAAAAAAATTTAAGCAACTAAAATGCATTAACAGTATTTTTGCAACTTCATAATCTATCTTTCAATTGTCTGTCTGTTTCTCAACACTACGATTTTCTGCCCTAAAATACAATATAAAATGTTTATAAAATGTATCTAGATACATTTTTTGTTTTTAGTTTTGTGTCAATTTCAACAAAATGAAATGAAAATTTTCTGTTAAATCGTTCAAAATATGCATTTGCAGTTGACATGTATCTCTTGCTATCTCTTTCTATTTAAATGTGTCTAGCCCACTTGCACTCGCTGTTTGCCATGTAGGTGTCAACAATAAATACAGCTTTGTTAGAAAAACACATTCACTTGAAACAAACAATCACTGCAATATAAATACATGGACACATATTTTTATATAAGAGTATGTATGGACAAACTTTATATGGTAAAATGAAAGGATAGTGGTTGGAAGGTACATATATACATACGTATGTAAATATAAATGTACATACATATAGATATTTTCCCAAAATTTCACTTGTCGTTGTTATTGTGACATTTTTCTGACACATTTGTAGGCATTTCATTGAAGATATACACTCGATTTTTGATTTGCTAGTAGTTGATGTTATTCTTGTATGTTTTTGTAGGTTTTTTATAGGGTCTTTAAATATATAAAATTAATATAGTATTATAAAAGCTTTTTCATTTTTTTCAAATACGCTTTATAGTTTTCATTGTAGTTTTAACTGAGGAAGTGTATTCAGCTTGGAAAACCTATAAGATAGACGTTTGATTAAAAAAAAGTTCACTTTTTGTCGACCTGTTTTATTGAAGTTTAGTAATTTAAATGAACAAATTAGTTGTTAATAATTATTTTGTCTTTTGTTATTGTTTTGGTGATTTTTGATAAATTCTAAACTGTGATTCGAACATTTTCGCCTATGAAAATCACACAAAAACACCACTTAAAGGCAGCGATAAATAACTAAGCCGCCTTTGTGCAACAAAAATTTGTTGGCTTCGTTGGTCAGATTAAAAGGTTTAAATGACCTCAACAGCGAGGTAGCCCGATACAAAAAAGGGTTATGCCAAATACTTCAAAAGCAAAAGTATAATTCAAGTCAAGTCAAACGTTCAAACAAATAGCGCCCCAGGGAATTCACATACGCAGGCAAATATATACAAAGGACTTTGAGCTTCCTCAATGCCTGTCAGACTTTCTCAGGTGTAGTCAACAAAGGAGAAAAAAGATTACAAGGCACCTTGCAGTATTTTCTTTAGCTGTACTTTTCATTTTATTATGTGCATGTGAAGTTTATACAAGTGTCACCACGACATTTTTTAGATATATCACAAAACCAGCTAAACTTTGTTAAACTGTATTTTTTTAAAGCAAAAACACATTTTAGAAATTTCTATTGAAAAAAAAAATTAAAAAGGCACAAAAATTGTCCTTATGTCTTAAGTTTGGAATACTAAGTTCCTAAATATTATTAAGTTCACCTCGTACGTAATAGTTTATAATATATATTTTCATTTTCCTTATGCTTTTTTTTTTTTTTCATCTGCAACTTTATCTGTTGGTCGATTTTCCAAACGCTTAAGTAAGGACAAAGACCAAATGTCGCCTTTTTGTACTTGTATGTGTATATCTGTCTCTATCTATCTCTCTGCAATGCAGTATAACTCATAAAAAAAAACAAAAATAAAAAAAAAAAAAAAAAAAAAGGAATGGTCAGCATATCCACAAGGATTCAGGATTCTACAAACGCTACTTGGCAAAAGTCAAAAAGCTTGAAGCGTTTCACAGTGTAAGTGACTACGGCTTTCAGGTATAATTAATCTTGTTTAGCTTTTGTTTGTATTTTGTATGTTTGTATGTTCGTCTTTTTCTAAATATCCTTCGTACTCGCCCACTCTACTTCTCATCACTTTACTTCACTGAACTTAGGTTTATCCTTACTTCTACTAAACGAATGCATTTTGTGCTGATTTTGTTGTTGTTCTTGTCTATCGAAAGTAATGTATCTGCTATGAGTTTAATTTGCACAGCAGGACATTTTTCTGCTTGACATCCTACTACTTGTTTTTGTTTTTGTTGTTGTTACTGTTTTTGTTTTCAGTTGACTATGCTTGCCGCCTTTTCGGCCAGGTTAAAAACTATTAATTTTGCTCAAGCAAGATTAACGAGTGGATGATTGCTTCAAATTGTCGCAAGCTAAACGGAAAAATATAAATTCAAAATTTCTTCAACGTCATTGCGAAATTCCTTGAATCCTTCGTTGGGTTCGGGTAGCTAAAGTTTCTGATTCTTGCGTTTAATGGCTTTCATTAATGCCAAATTGTTTTTGTGATATTTATTTATTGTATTTTTAGTAAATTTTTTTACAAAAATTGTTGTATTTTTTTGTATAGTCCCTCTTTTAAAGTCAATTTCTGCGCAGCTGTTAACGAATATTTAAAAACATTAAATATTTGAACTATGAAAAAAAAATTTTTTCACAGTTCAAATGGTTCAAAAAATTACCCTCAGATTAACTAATAAAACTTTTACGTCTATTTGTGTTCTTGTTGGTTATCAAAATACAATTGTGCTGTTAGCGAGATCTTGCATGAATGAATAAAAAAATAAAAGCAAACGATTGACACCGGAAATATTTTGGGAGGCCAAAAGAAAACTACGATCAAAGTAATGTAGGTATCACACATCAGCACAAGAGAGACCAAATAAACTTCAGATTTTGTTCTAAAATATTTTCGTCTCTGTTCAAAGTTTGGTAAAATTAACATGAAATGCAGATTATCTAAAGAGGAAATACCAAAAGCGCAACCCACATGTAGCCAGACAGTTCTTTTTCTGGGCATGGCCAAATTTCCCAAATGAGGGATAATGTCGAAGCGTTGGGCTAGACAGAAAGCAGAACGACATTGATAGAGACAGAGGCAGAGATAGCGTTCCCCCTTGGATGATGATGACATCGTTAAGAAGTGTATATCAAGGAGTTGCGTTAAAGTCCTGTGTCCTGACTCGCAGTGAAGAATAGCGGTTAGCAAAGTTTGACGTTGTCATTTTGTTTGTTTGTTTCTTGGTTGCGCGCTTGGTTGCTTGGGCGGCTTTTGAACTGAATGACATTATTGAGTATCTACTCTGCTACTCTGGTCTGCTCTGGCTGACTCATTGCCAAATCGGTTTTATTACAATTCAATTGCAAAGGCTGAAAAATCGAAGTCAACGAAACCAACAAACTAACAATGGCATGATGAAAAGTTTTTTCATAGTAAATTTTGTACGACTCAGACAATTTCTTCCAAAAATAAGTATTTAATGCAATTCGATATACGATATGTAAGCAAGCAGTAAGATAGTTAGAATCTGGCAACGCAACGGGG
This sequence comes from Leucophenga varia, assembly GCA_018903435.1. Lineage (NCBI taxonomy): Eukaryota > Metazoa > Arthropoda > Insecta > Diptera > Drosophilidae > Leucophenga > Leucophenga varia. The sequence goes on from JAEIFJ010001617.1 coordinate 2,015,356, forward strand.
CGTACAATGTGCATTGTCAGTCTTCATCAGACCTTTGAATGGGAATTTGCATTAAGTGCCACTTAACATGGAATTTCAATATTTTATGCAAAATACCAGAAAGCATTCGAGCATTGCACATACTCGTACGTATTCTGCTGCTGCTTCATGATAAGCTTAAATAATATACTCAACTTGTGATTCGTGTTCTTATGTCCCTATGTTGTTACAACGGTGGCATCGTCATCTCACACATTGTTGGCTTTGGCGGAAGTTCGCTTATCTGCTTTTGCACAGTTGGAATCGTTGGTAACTCCTTATAGTCGCTAGCTCAGCACGTCAGCCAGTCAGTCATCAGACATTGTTACTATATTTTCATCCTGGATTTCGTCTATTCACTCGTGGTGTCAATTTACACTTTGGCTATTGGATATACATACCTCACTTGATGTTGTTCTTCTTGCTACTGTTGGTTTCCTGCTTATCCTATTGGTATTGTCGTAATTCAGGATACTGTAAGGTGTTGCTAAGTATTCGCTGTTATAATGCTCCTTATCTGTCAATACTTTAACAACACAACACCATAAAAAATGTATATTATTTTAATAATCATTGCCTAAAACGATATTTTACCACTTGTCACTAAACTTTTTTTTTTTATTTAATAACATTGTGTGGTTTGGCACCTTTGGCTCAAAAAAAGTGTATAATTGATATATGTTTGTTGCCTATCAAATATGACCAGTTACAAGTGTGTAAAAAAACGGTGGTGGGCAGTCTTAATCATGAGTCTGTCGAAAAGGTAAGGAATCAAAGCTCTTGAAAGATTTGGAAAAGGGAGATTCAATTTCCATTGAATGCTTATCGAAAAACAAATAACAATTAATTTAGTAAAGTTTATATGGCAATTGAGAGTTTTCAAAGAATTAGTAATAAATTACAATACTTTTTAAAGGTTTCTTGAATTTTTACTTAAAATTGTGAATTTTTTTTTTTAATTTAGTATTTAAATGAGAATACTTTTAAATTGCACTGTAATACTTATTCTTGAAAAGTGTTTGTGTGTATAGTCCAGGTTAAATTTGCTTCGGTCTTGCTTTGAAACTCTAATGCCAACAATTTAATCAAGTTCTGCACAGCTAAATTCGCAAATAATAGCACAAGAACAGAAGGTAGAAAAACTTTTGCTGCATTTGCAAAAACTAACTCAACTAAAAAATTGCTATCTCATTCTATTTAACTACTCTCTCTGCAATTTCTCTCACTCTCTTGTACAGTCTGCAGCTAATACTTTGCTGGCTGTCTACATTCCACGCTGCATAATTTCAATGTCAAATATTTAAACAAAATCTTTGCGCGTTTTAATAAGTTTCCAACCAAACGAACCAAAGTAAATTCAAGCATCATCAAAATTCTATTGCAATACGTTGTGTGCGAACGCGATGGAATGAAAAAGAGTGATCGTAATAGCATGATGTAAAACAGTTAATTTGAAACTGTATTCTATAGGGGGGATAGTAGTGAAAAAAATTGACTTAAATTCCATTTCATTGCATTTGTACGCGCGAACTGCACAAAGAACGAAAAGAAAGTCAGCTACGGCGCCACAAAGTATGCAACGAAAATTTGATGGAGGACAAAAAGAAAACGCTTACATGGCTCTCCGCCGAATTTTTATATGCACGAAAATTTTACAAAATCAACAGAAAAATTTCACTTCCACCTGATTAAAATATCATCATCACCAGCAGCGTTTTGAAGTCTCATACAGCTAGAGTACACGTTGTAGCGTGACCGAAAATATGAATGAACGAATGAAAAGCAGTTCTCGGCTGTTTTGCTTTACTTCTCCGGAACGAATAAGTGTGGTCAAATGACGATGCGACTTGGCACGTAATTTGCATTTAAAATATGAATGCGTGGCAACATTTCATTTCACTTCACTTCCTTCAGTTCAGTTCGTTTTATTTGATTTTGGCTTCGTGTTCTTTTTTCACTTTAGCTTTTGAGAGTTTTTACCTTTGCCGCAGAGCGCGTTTTGCATGCAACCAAAGTGTGCATTTGTCCTTGTCTGTATGTCTGTAAGTTTGTGTATCGCAGTGTTTGCATGTCTTTGTAGATTTTATTTTAATGATTTTAATCGCATTTTGCCTTTTATAGTTGCGCATATTTGTTATATGTATGTATGCAATATGTGTTGAGTACTTTTCGGCGCCATGCCAGGTTAAATGCATAAAAATGGCGCCACCATGTTACAATGGTGACAACGTTATTAACTTGCTTTGATTCCAAACATCCTGTTTAAATAAATTTCGTTTCTAATCCGAACGGCATGTGAAACCTTCTTTTTACATATTACTTTCAACTTATTTAATCGATCTGGTTTTTAATGATAATTTTTAATCAAATAGTTTCTTTTTATTTTATTCCTTAGCAAACAAAAAAGTTTTTCAAAAAAGCTGCCTTTTAATTTTCAAGAGTTCTTTCTTTAAAATCCAAAAGTATGATAAATTTATTTGACAATCACATAAATTCATTGTAAATATTCCAAATATGTATTCATAAATTACAGCTCCAGAATGATAATATGCGCTACCCATGGCATCTGTTGTTGCACTAAATCAGTGCAATTTTCATATCATAGAAAAACATTGTTCACAATATTTGTTTATTTCGGTTTCCTTTGTAATACAAAAGCTGAACTATGGCAAAGAAACAAATGCGTGTATGAAATGAAATTCAGTGTACAATTTAGTGCTCGTATCTTCTGATTACCTCGAAAACGTTTTCATTGTCTAAACAATGTTTATGCCACTTGGAAATGCAACAGAGCGGAATGCAAAGTGTGGGCCAGTGAATTGGTCAAAGGTACAACAAGAGCCCAAAATGTGAGTGGGTGTATTTTATATTTTTCAGCAACAACTTGACTCTACTCGAATTGGTTTGCCTCGACAAACTGCAATACAGATTTTATTTTTTTATTTCTAAATTTTCACTCTTGTTGTACAAAATTTAAATTTATGGTTGCTTGAACTTATTGTGGCACACCAAAGGAACCAGTCGTGCTTACTGTGCACGTTGGCAGCAATAAGTATTTTTTCTTGTTTATTTTTCTTTGTATTATTTCATAGTTGAAATTTTTATTGTAAAAAGTTTATTTGAAAACAAATAGAAACATATTTTTATAAATTGAACAAAATATAAAAATTTTGAATTGACAGCAATTTAAACCAACTAAACACAGCTCAATAAAAATTAATTCGAAATTTCAAAAAAAAAATTTTTGAAAACCTGCAAATGGATAAAAGTCAGTCCAAAATAAAAAAAAAAGAACGTTGGTTAAAAGACTCATTTTGAAGAAAGGGGTACACCCCATCCCTAATTTTTTGTTTGTTTTTTTAATGAATACTTCTGTGCTATGTAATTTTTGAACTCTAAATTTTAAATTTTTATGTTTTTGTTTGTTTTTAGTAATATTAATGTGCCGCATGAAAATAGTGGATGCATTAAAAGTATATAAAGTGAAGCTAAAATAAAGCTTTCTGAATCCATGAAACTGAAAATCGCTTTTCTTGTACTCTCTTTTAATAAATTTATTAATTCAATAACATTATTTTCAACATTAATAAAATCTTCAATTCATAGCAGACAACGCTTTGCTCCAGTGAAAGCAACATTTAATTGATAGTAAAAGCAATAAAAACGATGATTATAAACATCAGCATTGAGTGCAGGTTTCAAAAATTGTCAGAAAATTGCTTTATTATCGTTTTAACAAGCGCAAACACACACTTACATACACAAAGGACTTCAGGTAGAATGTCAAGGAAGCATGACAAGCATTTAACTCAGATACACTGTATAAGCAAAAGGACCCAAACAACAACAACAACAACAAGAACAGCTCAGCATTATTTTAAAGCAACAACAACATGCCATAACGTATACAATACGACGAGAATATAATCTTTATTTATGCTCATATACATACTTACAAACACACACAGGAACGCACACCAAAGACTCACACAAACACTTGTGTATTTGTATGTGCGATCCCTGTAAAAATCATTTGTGACATACGCATGAAAATTTAATTGTCACTTAAAATGAGTTTAAAAATACACAGAGGCGAGCTCATTAACTTAATTTAATGCTTTCATTAAAAGGTATAAAGCATTGCATTTTCTCTTTATCTGTTTGACTTTCTATTTGAAACGTCCTGTTTTTCTTGTAGCTTTATGCGTGGTATGTGTGTGTGTGTGTGTGTGTGTATGCATGTATGCCTGTGTTTGTTTTTACTAAATTTAATAGTGTTAAATAAAATATTTACACAATAAGCACACCTGTGGCAAAATTGAAAAGGCAGATGAGCATTTTTGTTGACAAAAGCCAAAAGGAGTTCAATCTGTCAGACATTCCATTACTCCTTGCTGTCGTATATACATACATATGTATATATACTATGTATATATGTAGTGCTGGATATTTTTTTCGTACTAATAAAATCCCTGAGGCTTTTTTGTTTTGTCTTTATCATGAACTTACTCACTGTCAATTTTTCTGGCAGACTGTTGATGTTTTATGCAATAAATAAAGTAGAATACCTTTTTGTTTTAATTTTTAAAATTTTGTCTTTATTTTTTTTTTTTTTTTATTAATTATTTCGAATTGCGTCTTTGCCGAATTTGTATTTTTTTTCATCGTGATAAAGCCAAAAAAAAATTTAAATTTTGAAATATTTTTTTTTATTTTATATGTTCATTGAAATATTTATATTGGCATGTTTAGCGATCGGATTTATTAAGCAAATTTGAAATTTTGAATGTCGAGCATTTCCAACAAATTAAATTTCAGTAATCGACCTCAAGTCGGCTAAAAAGTTCAAAATTAAATATTACTTTTTGAAACCGAAACAGCTTCTATTTTTTTCCATTAAATGAGTTTTCTTTGAATTTTATGTTTTCATTTTTCGAAAGCTTTTCCGCACTAATTTACCGCGTCGCAGTCTTGCTCTCAGTCCTTATCCTTTGTAATTTATAAACAGTTAAGACGCACATAACTTACGTACGCACGTTTTCTGCATGCAGCCAAAAGCTGTCTTGGTTCATGGCCTGCCGTTCTTCCTGTAACTTACTTCCTTCTGTCAGACATTCTGTTCATCTTGCAACTCTGGTTTATTCATTCATTCTCTCATGAAACCAATGATTGCCTGTATCCTGTTTGTTTTTCCGACCTGGTGTTAGCCACCTTCTTATATGTATGTAGGCATTGGGTGTATACCTACTTCCGCTAGTTGTTTGCCCTTTACGCCCACCTAAGTTAATGCGCTTTTATAGGCAATAAAATTTAAGTTTACTACAGCTTCCAGCATGCTGCTGCTTACTAAATATAACAGTGCTACGTGTTATATTCTTACTTTTCTATAGATTTTCGTCTCGTCGCTTGTTGTTGTATTTGTATATATGTTATACATATTGTATTTAGTTTATATTTGAAGGACTCTGTATTTCTTTTACTTTTTACAACAACTTTTCATAAGTTTCACCCGAAAAACTTTAACAAACTTAACGAAATTTACTAGCTACAGGCAATAGTTGGCCAACCGAAACGCAACAAGGAACACCACTTCTACAAATTAGACTTGAGCTTGATAATAACGGCAACGCATTTGCGGTAGTTGTGAAAACATAATTACAACTTAATTTTTATGAAGCGCCCTTGTCCCCTAATATACAGCAACTTAGCGTTTCTATATAAAAAGGTCTGTACGCATATATAGTACCATATAATCCTGTTGCTGCTGTGTACGAATGTCATTGAACTTTTAATTTTGCGGTTTAGAAAATTATGCTTCTTAAATGTTACTTATCACATTAAGGATCACTATAAATATTACGTGTTTGGGACTTTTTCAAACGTCGTAACATTCAAGAAAGGTAAAATACTGCAAAATAAAATATATATATTATAGAAACATGTATAAACCAAACCAAATCTTACAAAATTAAAGTTCTGTTACTTACATTAAGTTTAGAAATAAATTAAAATTACAATTATTCTTAAAAAAAAAAAAAAAAAAAAAAAAAAATAAATAAAAATAGTGCAACTAAACATCGATTAAGTTGAAAGATTTGGAAAACAAATGCATAACATAATGTACATAAGAAAAAGAAGAAAAATTAGTTTTTTGACCATAAATTCAGATTTTGGGGGTTTCCCGAAAATTCCTCGTATACAGTTTTGTTTTCTTTTGTTTTTCACGTTGTTATTTTTTGAGTGCATAACAAACTTTTCTCTATTACATATATACGAGGGTGGATTGAGAATGCGGATGCTTTAATTTTCATCGATACTCTTGGGATCGATAAATTGTCTACCAGAACTCAAAACTTTTAACTCCGCCCTCAAAAAATGCATATGGTGGCATGTACGTCGACGATTGCGCTCAAAACATTTGTATCGCTCATGTGGGGCCCAACTGGGGCTCAGATGCAAGTAAACGCATTTAAAGATTAAAAAAAAATATTAAAATAGGAAATTTTTTTTTTTTTTTGTCGGTGCAAAACTTTAAAAAGCACAAAGTGTCTATTTCACACACCAACGCTTCGGAACAACAACAATAATAAAAAATGAAGAAACAAAAACGACAACGACAAAGTCACGAGCAAAACAAAAAAAAAATAAATAAATAAAACAAAAGAAAAGAAAAGAAAAAAAGTTATTCACGGAAACAGAGGCAGCAGACAGCAATGGTGGCGACTACTACGTTGAAGGTATTCGTTGTGCTTGGCAATATGGCGGGAAACTGTTGCAATTAGTTGCCCGACACAAAAAGTCAGACTCACGTTGCACAAGGGACATTGCGAATGGTAAAATGGGCGTGGTGCAGCAAAAGGCGTACGCGGAAAGTCGAGCAAATAATTGCATATGCGCAAAAATATTACCCAAGAGTAATGCGACTCGCACTAGCAGTCAGAAGGCCAGGAGGCAACTAGACTGCCAAGCTAAGTTTAACTTCATCTTGGCCTTGTCGCGGGTCTCTCTGCTCGGCAGTGGGTGAGTGAGTACTCATAGCAGTAGTAGTGCTCCATAAAAAACACTGAAGTAAAATTAATGTGTGTAAATTACGTTATTGAAGATTTATGATACAACAAACGAGCCGCGCAGCGTAAAGTCGAGTCAAGTTGAATTCTTTTAAGAAATAAAATAGCAGAAAAGGCAGCAGCTGAGAAGAAGTTGAGTTGCGCAAGAAACTGAAAGTTGCATTAAAAAATAAAAAGCGTTCAGAATTTCAAAAGCTTACCCATATTATATATATAGTACAATTCTCCTTGTATGTATGTATGTTTATACATATATATAGTGGCGTCTATGTTGCTATAGTTCGTCTATTATATGCACACTTGAGTATGCACAGGCGTTTTAAGATTTATTGCCTTGATTAGAGTTCATAATTTCAGTTCGCATTTATCAGGTGTGCATGCTTTCAAGCCTTATATTTAGTGCATCCAAAGTCTTTTGACATTTACTATATTAGGGTGGATCGTAAAAATCAATTTTTTGATTTTGAAATTATTATGTAGTAGAAAATTGCTTAGCAGGATCAAGTTGAACCGTGCATTCTGCCCTTTTCTATCGGATAATAATCACATAAACTGTTATATTATTATTACATACTTTCGTATTTCTAACGGAAAGAACAAAGATAGATTATAACGGTACAGTAAGCAGAGTGGCGCAGTGGAAGCGTGCTGGGCCCATAACCCAGAGGTCCGAGGATCGAAACCTTGCTCTGCTATGTGCAAATATGATGAATGCATTTTTTTTGTAGCTAATTGCGCTACTTCTTTGACAGTTTTAAATATATGCATCTTTTGGATCTAACTGAATATCTCGGTGCGGCACCAAAAAGTCGCTTTAAATTGTGTTTCAGCACAACTTTTTACGACTTTTGTACGGTTTTGGAATTTTATTAATTCAGAAACTCAAGCTGAAAAGTAAATAAACTGAAATAAAACAAAAAATATCTATTTTTGTATTTTTCTCTCTAAATTTATTTTGTTTCTCATTCCATGTTTTTTTTTTTTTTTTTTTTACATATTTTTGATGTATAACTAAAATTGTTATAATAAATATAATAGTTAATAAAGAGTTTTTTTTTCTTTAAAAATGTTTATTGGATTCTTCATCTTTTAATATTTCGATTTAGGAATATAACTGAATACAACAGTACAAAAACACACACACGCACACATACAGACAAACATTTTCATATACACAAACACGAGTCTTACAAATGATTTTTATAAGTATTTCTGCATTTGCCTAAGTATAAAGTGTTTCTGTGTGTGTGTGTCTGTCTGTATGCCTGTCTCTATCTTGCATTTCATTGAATACATCTTAAAACTAAATTTTTTGCTCGTTTCAATAGTTTTATATTTAATATATTTATATTTTTTTATTATTATTTTTTTTGCTCTAAGGTCGCTTAAAAAATTGTTTAAAACAATGTAAAATAAAATAAAACGTAACAATTAGTGACAAAACGAAAACAGAAAACAACATTTATTTGTATCACAAAAAATAAAGTGATATTAAAAATAGAATTAAAAAAAGATAGTAAAAAATATAATACAAAACATATTTTTATATTTGTATAAACATTTGTTTCAAAATATTTACACTTTAATTAACATAAAAAAGGTTTAATAAAAAAAAAAAAAAAAAAGTAAAAAATTCGTTAATATCACCTGAAGTATTTAAAAAAAATATATATTTGATACAATAAAACATAAATAACTAATTTATATATTTTTTTACTTTTCTTTTATAACTCGATGTTGTCAAAATTATTGAGTTTCATTAACTTTCAACACTAAACTGACCACACTTAATTTACTTTTATATTTATTATTTTTTAAGTTAATAATTATAATGTATCGTTCGTTCATACAATTTATCGCTTATTTTTATGAATTGTTTTTCCTCTATTTTTTAATAACTTTATATTGTTGTTCTTTATTTCATTTTTTTATTCTCTTTCTTAATTTTTTTTTTTTCATTCAACACATCACATCATAATTATTCACAATTTTTAAACTAAAATAACAATAGAAACTATAACTATACTGTACTGTACTGTTCTTTTATTCTGTCCTTCCATCAAACACTTTTTGTTAGTTTAGTTTACTTTGTTTTTTTTTTTTTTGAAGAAAAAACTGCTACGATTAAAAATTAATATTTGTTTTTTAATGTTTCTTCTATTTAAGAATGAATATATTGAATTGAAATTTTATGCAATCCATCGTTTCGTTTTTAGTTTTAAACTTAAAATAATTAAGTGTGATTTTTACTTTAAATTTGAATTTTTTAATTAATATTAATTATTTTGAATAATAAAACTTTAAGGCAAATAAAAGTTTCGTTTTAGTTTACAATCTTTATATTCGATTACAGTGTGTTTCAACTGTATATACTCAGTTTTCTAATCTGATTAATTTTTTTTCTTTATTTATTTATTTTAAAATTTTTTTTTTTGTGGCTTTTTATACTCTCTTTGAAAGTTAATTACAAATAAAACTAATAGCTAAATAAACTACATTTTTATGCTTATAATTTTTATGTTTACTTTTTTAATTTTTTTTTTTTATTGAAATTTAAAAAATATTTCTCAAAACGTCTAAACTAAATGCTACATTTTACAAACATTAAACAATTGTTTTATATTTACTTATTAACTAATTTTAGAACTTGTATAATTTATTAGTATTCATATTTTTACACAATTTGTTTCAATATTTTTTTGTATTTTTTTTTTTTTTTTTTTTTTTTTATTAAAAATTAATAGTAACTGTTAAAAAAATGTGTAGTCACTTATTGAATATTATGATTTTGGGTTTTTACAACGCCAAATTATTTATTTGCATAGTTTGATTTTTTTAATTTAAGTTGTATATTTTATTATGTTTTTATGGTAATTTCTAATTTCAATTTTTGTTTTTAGGTTATTTGATTTTTTATGCATATAAATTTAAGGTCTGTTTATAATGGACGGAAACTTATTAGGCTTCTTTTTTTTTTTTTTTTTGTTATTATTTTTTGTTTATTTTGTACCCTTCACAAAAAATGTTTCAAAGGGTGTTATCAGATTAATGCAGTGAAGAAAGTATTGAGGAATCAAATATTTATATTTGTTAGATTTGTATCGATTCTGCTACATACCAATAAATTTCTATAGTGATATATATAGGGTATGAGGCTTTGAGGTTGCCGAAGTTAATATACTGTTGTATAACTTTTTAATATTTATTTTGCTTTTAGTTCTTTTTAGTAAGAGCAAGTTCGAAAGTAAGCACAAAAGTTCTTTTTTTTTTTTTTGTTGATATTTTTATATATAAATTTTACGGTAAGAAGCTAGTTGTGTGTTTAGTTAAGATATTTATTTTTTGAGTTTGATAGGGAACTGGTACAGAGTCTAAGATTTAAGATATAAAAACCAATGTGTGACTTTTATGTATAAAAAAAATAAAAACAAATTTCCGTATATTATAACCAGCCCTTAAATAAATACGTAAATTATTTATTATGTATTTGTATATTATAAAATTAATTGCTACACTGCTTGCCTACTCGATGAGCTGTTTTTATACATAATTTACATTTTTTTAATATGACTATCATTGCTGCTGTTCTTACTTTTTGAGAGTACAGAGGCTTTTTCACTTTGAATAGTTGATTTGTTGGTAGAACCAGTAAATATTGATGATTTTATTTTTTATGCCAGATAATACCAGTTAATTTAAGTTAGTTAAAGTTATTTGAAACTTTTTAAGTTTTGTAACCGATTTTCTACTGTTATGTGTTAGTTTATATTATTTTACACCAGTTTGCCATCCAAGTCGGGTTCGACATACCATCATCTAACTCATCTGTCTTTGCAAATGCAGCATAGCAAATAGTCGTTCTTTAACGACATATTTTTAAACTTTTATTTAATTTTTTACACTTTTCACTTATAACTAAAAAATATTTATTATGATTTTCGTTCAACTTCATGTTTATTTATGTATGTAGTATTCTTCGTTTTCTTTTGTTAAATTTTTCTTTAAAAGATCACATTTCATGTTTTAGTTGCCATTAATGTATATATACTCTAAATATAATTATTCAAATATATGTATATATATATATAATTTATTTAATTTATATACATAAATATATGTATATTTATATGTAAGGAGTTTGGTTTTGTTGATCTTTTTTTTTTTTTTTTAGTTATACATAGTTATTGTTATAAACATAGTTTATGAGTTGTCTTTATAACCGATTAAATAATAAAATGAAAATTTAGGAAGAATTGATTTTTTTTTAATTTTTTGCATTTTAAAATAAATTTTGTGAAACTTAAATATTTTTTTATTTAAGTAATTTAAAAACAATGCTAATCAGTTAAATTAGATTATGCAATACGTGAGGTTATTTGCCTTTAATTTTAAATTTTTCTTTATTTATTTTATTTTTAATTTATAAAAAAATATTTGTTTTTTATTGTTGCAGTTTTTTACTTTGTTTTCTAAAAATGTAAAAAAGAATATTTTTAATATTTTATTTTGCTTAGACTTTTTTTTACAATTTTTAATTTTTGTATTGTTTTTTATTTGTTATATATGTTTTTTCTCTTTTTTGTAGTAAATCGTTGTTGCAAAAATAGGACGTGACTGTACTTTCTATGTATTTTTTTCAATTTTTTTTTTTTTGCATTAAGTTTTTGATTTATTTTCGGTTTCACTATTGATTTTGTTTTTTATTTTTAATTTTTTCCAACACTTATTTTCTAACACTAACTGCACGTATTTTGCTTTCCCTTAATTTTGTTTATTTATTTATTTATTTATTTATTTAATCCTTCTAATATGGAACACTATAGTTTAAAATTTTGTTTGTTACTAAGTTTTTTTTTTTTATATTTTTATTGCTAAATTGCATTTTAAACAACACACTAAGTTTTAAGTTTTAATTATTTTTTTTGTTATTACTGTACTCATATATAATAATATTTATGCATAGTAGAGTTTTTATTTTAATTTGTTATTTATTTTTTTTATTTAATCTTTAATTTTTTAGACTGTATTAATATTTATTGTATAAATTATTTGTAAGTCTTGCTTAATGTTTAAAAAACAAATTGTTATTTAATATATTTTATTTAGTATTTTTTCTTTCCTCATTTAGTTTAGTCATTATTTAATACAATATATAAACATACATATATATATATATATATTGTATATATATATAAATGTATATTATATATATAAATATATATTTTATATATATATATATATATATATATATATATATATATATATATATATGTATATATTTATATGTATATAAATATATTTTTTTTTTGTAAATAGTTCATCAACCTTTAATTTTCATAATTATTGTGTATTAGTGTATTGAGTATTGTTTGTGTATGTGAGAATATCAATTTTTTAAGTTTTGCGAAATGTGAACTTTATAATTACTAAATTTATATATATATATTTTTTTTTTGGTTTCTCTTAAATATTCTGCGGCATTGCAATATTTAATGCAATTTATTCAGTAAAAAATATACTACAAATTTAAACCGACCTATATGTTTTTTAAATTTTATTTGTTTTATTCAATTTTTATTTTTTTTGTTATTTTATGTGTCAAAAACTGAGCTTATACTTTGAACTCTAAAATACAAAGTTCGAACATTTTTCAACTTGCATTTAACTGTATTTTGATGTAAGAGTTTGCAAAGATTTTGACTTTGATTTTTGCAAAATTTTGAATTTTAATTTGTTTTGGTTTTCTGTTTATTTTTATAGAAAGTTTAGTTAAGATTTAAATGGTATAAAAAAAAAAATAAATTATGAATTATAAAAACCTTACCCAGTATCGATAGTTTTTTTTTTTTTAAATTTAAAAAAAAAATTCGATTCAAATTTAATAGTTGTTGTAAGTAAAGCAACAACAATTGGGAAATATATTTTTTTAGAATGCTAATGCCAAAGCATGAGATCGTCGAAAAATTGTAAACTGTCTATTTTTGTATTAATTAGAAATGTCAAAAAGTCAATACTCTTAAAACAAAATATCTTTGTTGATCAAACTCTATTCTATGTATTTAAGCAATACGTATATGAAACTCTTTATTCCATTTATTTCCATTTAAAATTAGAAACATATTTATAAAGTTAACAAAATTTAAAATGAATATGGTTAAACTTTACACAGGGTTGCCAATATTTTATAATTATAATTCAGCGATCAATGTTGCTGCTGGCTGCACAAATAGACATGACATAGACATGGTGTTTTCGTTGAACTTTTATCGTGTTGCATCCTTTAAACATTTCATTAGCGCTTAGATACATGTTGTTGGCGTCACTGTAGGTGCTGTAACTGCTGCTAATGTTGTTGCTACAACTGCACCAGTTGGCTGCTGTTGATAAAATTGTTGTTGTTGCTGTTGAGTTGCATGTTGTGCAACAAAATGATGTTGTTGCTGTTGATGATGATGATGATGGTGTGTTGTATATTTTAAAAGATGTTGCTGTGGCGTTGCATTTGTTGCATAAATGAATGATGGTGTCTGTTGTTGCTGATGATGATGTGGAGATGTTGTGGCTGCCAATATTGGTATACAATTTGAGTTGTAATCGCTGCCAGCTAAAACTAATGTTGGTGTGCCCTCATAGTATGCCGCAGTTGCTGTAGGTGGTGGTGGGGCGGCAAGTGTAATGCTGCCTGGAGCTGCTGTAGCTGTCGCTTTAAGAAATGTTGCTGGCAAATAATGTTGCTGTTGATGTGCTGTTGGTATTGTTGCTGTTGATGTAGTAGAGTGCGTTGTTGCTGACGAGAGTGTCGGGGAGGTAGCAATTGAACACGAGGATGATGATGAAGCCGACGATGGCGAATATGGTGAATGACAGTTGTAAGCGGCGGCAGCGATTGTTGGCAGCTGATGATGTTGCTGCTGTTGATGGTGATAAATATTACTGGCATGCGTTGTTGCTGTTGTAATGGTTGATTTGTTTGTATTGTTGCTGTTGTGATAGTTTGCCGTGTAGTTGTTATTGTAATTGAAATGCGTTTGCTGCTTCTGTTGTTGTTGCGGCTGTTGCTGTTGATGTGGTTCAATAATGATTAAACTGTTATTATAATTTGTTGTTGCAACAACATTAGCTGCTGTTGCTGTGGTTGGAATAATTGTTGCTGCTGTTGCAACAAGTCCAGTTGGTGATATTGTTTGATGTTCATATTGTGATTGTTGTTGATTGTTTGCGTTATTGTTGCTGTTGTTATTATTATTACCGCCAGTGTTGCCGTTGTTAGTGCCAATCATTGCTGCCATTATGTTTGCTGGTGGCAAAACAATTGGTATATGGTAATATTTACACTGTTTGCGACGACACTGACTATTCGCATGATCACGACACACAGCTACGCGTTGATCAATTACCTCAACCTTGTCATCTGCATTTAGCAAATCAGGGAAAAGAGATGAAAACAAAACAAAAATTTAATATTAATAAAAAGTTTATAATGTTGTTAAGTTATGTATACATCCAAAGCTCTTAGTGTGCAAAAACAAAAAAAACTTTACTCGATATTATGTATTTTATATTTGTTGTTTTTTGATTTGTCTTTACAAAATTTTTAGTTTTTCTGGCAAACGTCTTTAAAGTTTATAAAGTGGTCCAGACAAAGCACTTTACTTTTTCTACCTTTGCAAAGCAAGGGTCACCAATTTGGTCACAAAAAAAAAATATATTTTACGTTTAATTGAGAAGAGTATATATTTCGCGGTTTTATAATATATATAAATAGAAACTTAGAAACTTATTATAACAGTTTTATCTTTTTGAGACAGGCAAAAATGAAGACAAATTCTGTATATATTTTGTATTCTTCTTTGAGTAGTTTTTATAATATAATATCTTGGTTTTACGAGTCTATTGAGTGGTTTATAAATTTCAACGATATTTTTATTAAAAGTATTTATGTGGTTTAGTTTTAGTGTACTTTATGTTCGTTCTGAAATGTGTACAGTATATATGTTCATTTTCTCATCAACTTATCACTTAAGGCATACAAAATAAAAATTATATAAATTGTAATACGCCAATTTTTAAAAGAAAAAAATTAATTTGTCTTTTAATTTTTTTACTACAATCAATAGTAAAATAATTTTGCTAAAAGCACTAAAAAGCAGTTGGATAAAATATATAAAATAAACACAAGAATTGTCACAATTAAAAAATAAAACTTAAAATTTTAACTAAAGTAATCACATGCACTTACCTTCAGTTAAATGAACGAATCTACAATTTAACCGACTGCACATAGATCTATTAAAATCTTGGCACACCGGGAGGGTGTCCAGTAACTAGTTTACACAAATTTTTGGTTTGAATTTTTGCGGAATGCGTTTGATTTACGGATGCGGTCACAAAATGTCAAGACAACCAATTAAGTTTTACCATATTTTTTTTTTTTTTACCAAAAAAAATTAAAAGTTTAAAATTAAATTTCAAAAAATATGTTTTGGACAATAATTTCGACCATGATATAAACGTTGTACACGAGAACAAAAAACAAAAAAGAGAGAAGAGAGAAAAAAGAAAAGAAAAAGAGCAAAATTAGTTTTTTTTTTATATTGATTTGACTAATAAATATTTGGTTAGTACAGCTTAAAAATGTTAGTGGATTAAGTTTATTACTATTTAGATTTGTTTTTGCTTAAATTTGACATCTAAAATAAAGATGGCGGCGCAAATGAATTTGAACGCTAATTATCGGCTTTTTTTGATGTTATTTAAAATTATGATTCTTTGTGGGAAATCATATTTTATGGCATCTCCTGTCTCAACTCTGTCACTGTTTATGTTTATTGCTAATTTTTTATATATAAACTACTTAAAAAATAAAAAAATAAAAATAGTTTTAAAGCTTAAATAATTTTATATTAGTTTTATTAAAATGAGAGAAAATATTGACCGCTTAAATAAAATTGATTAAAAAAAAGCCTTAAGAAATTCTTTGAAAACTAATTAAAGCAGCAAATATTTCACAAATTAAAATGAAAGCTTTGAAGGCATAAAAAGCTCTTAAGCACATTTTATAGCTAGACTCACTTTTGTATTCATATTTGTTTTTTTTTTTAAATTATACGAATTTTGACTTCCTTTAATTTTATATTTACAGTGTAAATTGATTGCTCTAAACGTTTTTTTTTTTTTTTTTTTTTTGATTTGGTCGCTAAATTGTCTTAAGTTCTAGTGGGTTGTATTATGCAGTAACAGTTACATATCCTAATAGGCGGCACTAGAAATATAAGAGAAAAAGAAAAAAGAACAAAGGCATTTATAATGATCAAATACGTCTTAATTAACATTTTCATTTAATTAAAATTTTTTTTTCGTGTAAATTGAGTAAAATTTGTTTTCGCGTTTTTAAAGGACGACTTTGATAAGTTTTACTAAGTAAGAAAAGGCTTTAAGCTTGCTTACGATAAACTAAAGCAACGAAAAATTCAGATATATATATGAAAAGCTTTTAAGCTTCCGACACCGATCAGATGCTGCTAAGCTATTTTTTAATACGATACTAAGATCTATTAAAATGCTTTAATAATTTTTGAAAACAAATAAAAGAAAAAGAGTTTGCTATGCACACAAAAGCGTTTTGCTAATACAATATAGACATATAGTTTGTTTTTTTTATGATTTTAGGTTTTTGTTTTACCTAATTATGTAAAAAGTGCCGTTCATTAGCATAGGACACTGCGTGTATAATACGCCCCGATCCGGCTGAGCTAAAAAACGTTTAATCAAAAAATTTTGTATTGTAGTAACAAACAGAAATATTTAATATAAAACAATATTATATAGACTTAAAATTAATTGTTTTATTTTTAACAGAAAAGCTACATGTACTAAAGAGAAATATGAAATGTCAAACAAGTATTAATCGTTTTAAACATAATTTTAGCACTTTTATGTTTTATTTTCTTTTAAATGATCGTCAATAGTTTTTAAAATTTTGAATTTTTAATTTTGATCAAAAATTGCTTCACAAAAAGCTTTTAAGTTTCGAACATAACATACGAGTATTATCTTATTTTTACGCGCACTAAATTTTATACACAAATATATCTATTTACATATATGCATGCATATGCCGCGGTTTCGCTCCAGGCAGAAGCAATTCATGCCGATTTTCTTATATAGTGGAAGTGGCTTTTTTTGCGGAGCACGCATCATATGTATTGTATACATATGTATAGATTTGTTTCACTGTGCCGATTGCTTGAACGCTCATAAATTTGAAACAGAAGTTCTCCAACTTCGAACCCTAATATAACCCTAATGCCGTTTGTTTAACGAGTACGTTTAAAGTCTCTGACATTTTCAACAGAATGAAAAAGTAGGTATGTTATCTCGTCAGAACAAATATTGATGTTAAAGTGTGCGGGAAAAGTAATTTTATTGATTTAAGCATAAAGGAGCAACGATTTTATAGCTTGCTCGCCAACACTTTTAAGGAGTGTCGCCAGTATCAACATTCCGCATTTATATTGCATGTTAAAATATTCGCAGCTGATTGTCTGAGCTGAAGTCCCGAGTTTCTGTTGCTGCTGCTGCTGACATCATCGCTGACAATATGCGGCAACGCCTTCAATGTATTTAAAGAACACCCACACTCAATCCACAGCGTCAAACTACGTCAACATTTACCGTTGAACTTTGTTTGTCAGCAGTGTCGTAAATTTGTATATGTAATTCCAGTCCAGTCTGTTGTCCTGGTGGCAGGCGAGGCATTCAGTGTTTTTTTCTTGTTTTTTTTTTTTTTTACATTTTCTTCCTGTTGATGTACATACATAGGTGTTCGTCGCGTCAGTGGGGCGCGGCAGCGTATTTAATTTGATTAACCCAATTTTTTAGTCTATGTACAATGTATAAACTTGTGCTGACGATGTCAGTTGTGCCAATTATTTTGCCATGAAAAATATTTAACAATTTTTGAAAATATTTTTGTTTCTTTTTGATATTTATTTTTTCGTGTAGGAAAAGGTTTGCTTATGTTTATTCTAGTTTTGCACTTCATTGCTAATTTTTTTCTACGAGAAAGATAAAATGTAATTTAAAAAAAAATCAAGTAAAAAATATTATCAAGATCTGATTTCATCATTTTTATATATAATTTAATTTACCATTAAATATATCTTTTTTTATTTGTATTTCTAATACTTAACCAAATTCACAATTTAATTTTTATATTTTTTTTTGTATTTCGCTAAATATATACTAGTTGCGTGAACACTTGCTGCTTTAATTATCGTTTTCATAGTTTTGATTTTATTTTAAAAATTAAATAAAAATAAATAATTTAACACCAAAAATTAAATAGAATGAAACTTAAAACTTAAACTTAAAATAAAGTAAGCCTTAAAGTATGCAAGCTTTTTTGTTATTGCTTTAACATGCCCTTAACTTAACATCGACAGTTAATTTATCAGTAACAGTTAATTGTAACATAAACACTTTGTAAATACCTGTCCACTTGCATCAGTGTAGTTAACATAAGAAGCGTTTAAAGGTATTTTTTGATTTGCTAAATTATTTAATTTTTTTTTAGTTGTAAAAAAATTGCATTTGTCATTTTTAAGCCCAAAACATAGAGAATTGCATTTGATACGAAGTACAAAATTAAAAAAATGTGTTTTTGTTTAATTTTGATCCATGCAAATTAAATTTTTTTCGTTTTTATGCCAATCCGTGCAAATTTTTAAAAATTTTAAATTGTATTGTCATGCATTTTTTGTGTCAAAAGAAGTAATTATTTTTTTTAAAGAATTAATTTAATAAATTAACATTTAATTATTAAAATAAATTCGTGTGTTGGCATGTAAGAAAAAGAAATAAGAGTTTTTTTTAAATATAAATCGTTTTTGTGTATTAATTTAAAAAAATATATTAAAAGTAAAACATAACTTTATTTAATGTAAATGCACAAATGGCGATAAAAAAAAACTTAGTACAAAAAAAAAAAAAAAAAAAAAAATAGTTTAAAGATTAAAGGTTGTCATTTGAAAAAAAAAAAAAAAAAACAAGAAAAACATTAACTTCGGTGGAACCGAAGCTGAAATACCCGCCACATCTTGATTTAGTTTATTTATGATCATTAGTGGATTAGGTAAAATTTGGAGTCAATAGTCCGATACAACCAAATTTTAGACACAATGATGGGGTACAATTTTAACCTAAGTTCAGAATAATAAACCTTTTCTTGGAAAAAAAATTAGAAAATGGGTTGTGACTTTCTTAGGGGACTATATGTTATAGTGAACTGATCCTTATAAAATCAGTATAGTAAAGAAATGATGATATTAGAAGTGTTTTTACCCAGTTTGAAGTGAATAAATTCATAAATACTTACTATTTCCACGCAAAAATTACAAAATGGATGATATTAGACGCGATTTTACCCGATTTGGAGTGAATCCATTCCTTTTTTATGGAAAAACCCGAAAATAACTGCTTGATTTGTATGGGTGTGTCACTTTCATTTTCATACTTGATTTAGACTAAAAAGAGAACAGCTTAAGTTCCAAATTTCATGTCAATATCTTTAAAACTGACCAAATGAATTGCGAAGAAACAAACACACGGACAGACAGACGGACGGACATGGCTAGATCTATTCGCCTCGTCGAGCTGGTCAAGAATATATATATTTATGCTATGATGTCTCCTTCAATACGTTACAGGTTGTAGTTTGTAGATTGCAGTTTAGCTATTTGTAAGCTGCCGTTCGTTGTCCTTAAAAATTCTTAAATAGTGCTTTTACGCCTGTTCAAAACGATTTTAAAGCGACTTACATACTCGTATGCATAATAACATTACAGCGTTGGCTTGGCGCGGTACGCCTGCGCAAAATCGCATTAAGAGAAGTAATATAGTTATAAATAACGACAAGTAGACTGATATTTCTAATAGAGAAAACCAGTAGAGGGAAGAAAGTCATTGACAAAATCACATTGTCGTCAGTCTACTAGAAGCTCCATTTTTAAAATTGCATATTGATAACTCCAAGAGACAAGACTAGAGACAACTCTGTAAAAAAAAGACAACCAGAATACAATAGACCAGATCGACTCAGCAGAAGTTGTGGTCATAAGAAATTATCACCGTAAAAATAATATTTTTATTTCATTTAACAACATATGTATTTTTCTCTCTTCTTTAGATTGAAGTACAAGACGCTTAACGGGTTTTAATCCATTATCAGGAGGCTAACAATAGTCAGCAAGAAATTGTCTTCAAGAGCATTTATCAACCTTGATCGTTTATACAATTGAGATATATAGGATACAAGTTTGAGCAGTGATTTTAGATTTATATTAACCGCATAGTTTTATGTCCTTAAACGCTTTAATATAAATTTAATTGATACTTAAGGACATTTTTGTTTGTAGATAAATAAAAAATTAAAAAAAAAAAAAAAAAACAAATTGTAAATAAAACTTTTAATTTTGATTAATGTTTATTGTAAATTAATAAGTTTAATTTTTTAATATTGTTGTAAATAAATGTTTTTTATGTTTTGCAAAGAATTTTGTAAAAAAAAATCGTGTTTTAATTAAGTTTTTTTTTTTTAATTTAAATATTATTTAATTAATAATATTTTATAAAGAAATACAAAATAAAAAATTAAATTTGAAGTAACAAACAAATTAAAAAAAATATTTCTGTGCCAATATTTAAAACAGCACTGTACTGCCAACCAAATTTTTAGAAAATTTTACAAAATCTTCGAAACGCTTTTGTATTAGGCGAACAGAATTTTGTAGTAAGCAGTAAAAGAAAGCACACACTGCGTTGCAAATTTGCAATTTACCGTTATAAAAAATTTAAACAATAATGGCAGCCGTGCATATACATTTGATTCTAAGCCAATGAGAGTGCGTCAGTGTACCGTTATATAAAATGTAAACAAAATACATGTGCGTGTCTTATTGATCGTCCATTTCATTCTAACCTTCACAATGGCGTATTAGTAAAATTGTCATTTTGAATGTTGCTGAACAATTATGTTCGCCTGTTACTCGTACCAGAGATTTTTTAAGATTTTCAAATAAAAATTTGAACTTTTTTTCCTAACCCTTTACTGACCAATTAATTCAATGGTTGATTTTTTTTAATGAAAATAATAATTTTAAAATTAGCATTTTTCAAAGTAAAAATAAAAAAAAAAATAATTTATATGCCAACCAAATTTTTAGAAAATTTACAAAATCTTCGAAACGCGTTTGTATTAGGCGAACAGAATTTTGTAGTAAGCAGTAAAAGAAAGCACACACTGCGTTGCAAATTTGCAATTTACCGTTATAAAAAATTTAAACAATAATGGCAGCCGTTCATATACATTTGATTCTAAGCCAATGAGAGCGCGTCAGTGTACCGTTATATAAAATGTAAACAAAATATATGTGCGTGTCTTATTGATCTTCCATTTCATTCTAACCTTCACAATGGCGTATTAGTAAAATTGTCATTTTGAATGTTGCTGAACAATTATGTTCGCCTGTTACTCGTACCAGAGATTTTTTAAGATTTTCAAATCAAAATTTTAACTTTTTTTCCTTAACCCTTTACTGACCACAACACTTTTGACTAATTAATTCGATGGTTGATTTTTTTAATGAAGATAATAATTTTAATATAAAAATTAGCATTTTTAAAAGTAAAAATTAAGAAAAATTATTTATAAATTTTTATTTAAAAATATTAGTTAATAAATATAAAAACTATTTTTTTTTTAATTTATTTATTTTTTTAAAATAAAATTACTTCACTTTTATAATATTTCAAAATATTTAAAAATATAAACTCGACTCGTCTCATCGAGCTGATCAAGATTATATATACTCTATGGGGTCTACGTCATCTCCTTCAATACATTACAAACTTTCAGATAAACTGAATATACCCTTCGAACTACGTGTGGCGGGTATAAAATTATTCTGCATTTTACTATCGCATATCGTTCGCAACGCGTATGCAAATTGCAATTTAATTTGAAATGTTTTTTTTAAACAAAACTCTACTTTTAAAAGTCAAAACTCAGAAAAACAAGTTAATAAATGTAAATTAACGCCCATTAGTATGGGCGGTGCAGAAGCACAACTCAAAATGTTGCACAGCAGCCACAGTAAAAACTCGTTAACAATTTTCTTTTACTGTTTTATTGTTTTTTTCTTTTGGTCTGTTTGTTGTTTGTCCTTGTGGTAATTATCATGATATACATACATACATTGCATTTTTTTCCTGTTGCCAGTTTTTAGGCGCCACGCCTTTTGGCTATTAAACTTGTTGCTTGACTTGAATTTACATGCGCCAAAGTTTTTGCGCATATTATTAATTTTTTTTAATGTTTTGGTTGCAATTTTTTGTAGTTTGCGGTTGAAAATAGTTGAGTTGGGTTGAAATTCGCTTAGAAACTTTATTGTACATTATAACAGACTTTAATTATATTATTTTGAAATATAAATATTTATTGTACTAAGTTTTTTCTTTTTAAACCAATGTTTGAAAAAAAAATATATGTATTTAAAAAGCTTAAATTTAAATATTGTTATATAAATTTTATTTTTATTTAAATTAATAAGCAGCATTTTAAAAATATACAAAGCTTAATTATTTGTAATGTGCAGCAATTGGTTAAAAAATTATTTGAAACAAGAAATATATATATTTTCGCTGAAAAAAAAGTAAAAAAAAAATAAGGTGGTTTTAAGGACTAAATAAGCAAAAAAAAAAGAGGCACGTTCGATAACTGTAAAAACAGCAGTAAAAGGCAACTGAAAATAAAAAAAGCTTTTTAAAAATAATAAAAACAATGAAAAATGAGTATTTTTAAACGACACTTCAAACATTTAAAAAAAAAATTATTATTAAATATTGTGTTGTAAAAAAAAATAAAAGATTTTATTGGCTGTTAAGCATGTATTACGCCAAAGCTTATTATAGATAATTTATTTAAAAACTGAACAGTTGAAAAGCACAGGAAAAGAAGCTTTGAACACGTAACAAATGTACAAGACAGTAACTGTTTTTTTTTTCTTTGTTTGTTTACAGCTGTTTTTACGCAATACTTACTACATACAAGCCTGTAAAAAACAATAAAGATCAAAAAAGTATGTTTTATAGAGTTTAAATAACTGTTTCTTTTTTTGTCGTCAACATTTTTTTTTACAATTTCATATTAAAACACAAAAAGCTTCTTTACCATAAGTTTTGTTTGTGTAATTGGGCTGTGTAAGTTTTTTTGTGTTTGTATGTGAGCATGTTTATTGTAGAATTGAATTTTGCGATGATGGCTGTTTTATATCTAAAGCATTTTTAAAATGATAATTAAAAATAAACTAAGATTTTTCTTTTATTTATTTATTTTTTTTTAATATTTACGCGACAGGCATACATCAGCATCCACCATAAATCCGTTTGCAGCTACATTAAGACTAAATAGACGAGCTTACATACATAAAAATAGAAGTAGAAAGAGATAGATACGTATGCATAGAAAGAGATAGATAGATAGATAGATACGCGATATTATGTTTTTTGGTTGTGTCTGTGTGTGTGTGTTATACTGCTGCGTTGTGTAGAACATGCCATCCAGATATAAATAGTCATCGATATTTTGGCAAAATATTGTTTTTTTTGTGTACAATCATCTTAAATATT
This sequence comes from Leucophenga varia, assembly GCA_018903435.1. Taxonomy (NCBI): domain Eukaryota; kingdom Metazoa; phylum Arthropoda; class Insecta; order Diptera; family Drosophilidae; genus Leucophenga; species Leucophenga varia. The sequence goes on from JAEIFJ010001617.1 coordinate 2,039,127, forward strand.
TTTCAATAGTTTTGTATTTTAATGTATTTTTTTTATGTATGTATGTAGAGAAGCTCTCTTTTTTAATGTGCAGTGTAAATTTTGTTGTCGTTAAAGCATTTTTTTTTATTAATCTAATATCACCTAAAAGCTTTTTTTTAAAGATGCACTACATTTTTACAAGCGTTGTTTTTTTCTTTTGTATAAATTAAAAAAAAGTTCTATTGACGTTCAACAAACACGTATTGTAATAATTAGTAAGTACAAATATATATATCTATATTTTGATTTGTATAAAAAAATTTGTGGAAGCGTTCCTGGAGATACAAAAAAGAAAAAAAATGTGAAAAATATGTTAATAACATTTTAAATAAAGTATTTATTATGTAAAAATAAAAATTAAAAAAAAAGCGTTGAAATATAAAAAGAAATTGGTATCAACAAAATTAATTAAACAGAAAACGTTAATCAATAAGTAAATTTGTATCATATAATTTCTTTATTTTTGTAGAGTAAGGTTAGATTTTTATTAAATAAAGCTTTAAGGATCGAACAAAGCTTATTGCAATCATATTAAGTCAAATAGTTTTAAAAAGGTTTTGTAAATTTGCTGAATCTAATTTTATGTGTTTTAGCATACAAAATTGGCGTTTGGTAGTCAAGAGTTCAACATTAATTAAACTAATTAATTAAGATCTTTTTAATGTAATTATTTTTTAAATTGAAATCATTATAAAATATATAATTATATATATGTATATATGTACATATATACATATATATATATATATATATATATATATATATATATATATATATATATATGTATGTTTATATATATTTATATATAAACACTTTGTTTTTTTTGATTTTGTTGAAAACAAAAAATTTGATCATAATTTGTTAACCAATTTCTTTTTATTTTTCATATACTTAAAATATTAAAACAAAAAGCTTGAGAAATATAATTTCGTCACACTTACTGCAACCGATAAACGTTGAATTAAATTCTTTATGTAAATATGTAAATACTATGATAATATGGTAAGGCTTACAAGTTCATTGAGCCTTATAGCTTCCGTATTTGCAGTGCAACACCGGTTTACCTTATATATATAGATTCATATACATATGTGCTTGATTGCTTACTACAAAAGATAAACGTACGTACGTGAAATGTATATATGTATTTAATTTAGCATACCATGCCAGAGTATAGTACAAGTAGTAGAAGAAGCCTTAAGCATTTGCCAGCAGCCTTTTATATGTAGGTACGAGTAGAATACACCAAAGGTTTTATTTCTACGGGTTCGTTTACGTTCTCAGCAAGGCTCATTTACGAACGAATACATATGGTGTATAGTACATCATCATGCTGAAAAACTGTTTCTACAAAATGTACGCAATAAATTCACTTCCCACTAAACAAGACAACGACCAGAACAATATCTAGTAACTACGTTTATGATGAGCAAATAAAATATTTCAAATATGACACAAAAAATTGGTCACTAGTGCTGCCAGTGACGTCATTTTAAGTTGTTTTATTCAAGCCACGGGGTGGAGGGGGTATCGGAGGCTGTACAAGAACTTAAATTACTTGTTGCCAGTTCTGTTAAGTATTTGATTAATATTTTCATTGTTTAAATATATTAAATATAATAAGTAATAATAATGATACTGTTTTTGATTGAGCTATCGGATCCTTGGGAGCCAGTGCCCCCTACCAGCCCCCTTAAATGACGCACCTGAATGCTGCAAATAATATTACTGTAGTCATGTAAAATTTAAAATTGTACATCTTTATTTCTTTTAAAAGATTAAAAGCTTTTGTAATTTTATAAGAAAGTTGTGATCAACACTTAAAAGTTAAAGCAAAACAGTTGTTTGATCAATTCCAGATTATATATTCTCACATGAAAACATCAAAATGCAAGCTAATAAAAAGGATTTAAGCAGTTTTGGGTCTATGATTCTCATTTTATTATATGTTGTGTGATTTCACGTAAAAGTGTAGTACTTTAAAAATTCGTCAACAAGTCTCAAAACTGTGTAATCAATATTAGACAATTTAAAATGTATCTGTTTGATAAACCTTTTTACGCTTTCGTAAGAAAGCTAAAATAAGGAATGCCCAAAATATTTCAACAGTATCAAGGCTCTTTAAGCTTCTATTGTAAATAATCGTTAAGAGCAAAAGGTGCTATGGGTCTGAAATTTTCTAAAAACTTTAAAATTTCAAAAGTATAAAATTTAAATATTTTAAAATGCATATAGAATATAAACTTAATTACTTAATCGAGAGTATACGATAAAAACACTAACTTGTAGTATTATTTGTACTGTCACATGCATTTGTTTGTGTTCATTTGTCATTAGTAAAAAAAAATTTATGCAAATTAAAATATTTTTTAAAACAAAAAAAAAATATATATACGTATTTATATAAAAGCGTTCTTTAACATTACAAAAGCTTTTTTTTTTTGCATCATTGTTTTTAATTTTTTTCATACACAATTACTTCAATTGATTGTAAGATAATAAATATGTACTACAGTAATATTGTATATTGTATGTATATATAATACCAGTTTATATACATGAATTAAATGGTGGTTTGAAAAGCAGCACAATGTGTAGATACAAGAATTTTTCGAAAATTTTCAAATTCACAAGTGAATCAAAAATAAAACTAAAAATAAGTACCATAAATGGAAAGTGAATTATAATACTAAAACCATTAAAAAGTACACAAATAATACATTTAATTTAGACAGTTAAAAAGCAAATAAATGAATATATGGTGATAAAAAAATTAGGAAATGTGCAATAAAAAACAAAAAAAGCAAAAAAAAAAAAAAAAGAGGAAAGTCTTCCAAATATTTTAAAACAATTTGAGAAACTAGTTTAAATAAAGATTTTTAATGATTTTATATCCGTAACCAGCCAAGAAATTGATTAAGATTAGAATGGATAGCATAAAAAATAAAAATTTAAAAACAAGAGAGATACATATGTATGTAGACAAACAGACAGAGAGCGAGATAGTATGGTTAAAAGGCTTAAGTAAAAAAACAGATTTCATATTGATTTTATTTTTATAATAAAACTGTATAATTTTCATGAATTTCTTTCTTTTTTGTTTATAGATTTTTTTATATAATTGCATAATATTATAAAATGACTAATTTTTTTATTTTTGTTTATTTTGTATTTAATTTCAAACTCATATTCATAAACATCAAAACATGTGTGTAGTAAGTGTTGTGTATAGATTATATATTTTATTAATAATTATTTGCTTTTTTTTAAATGTAATTATTGTTTCTTGCATAAAACATACATGCATTTTTTTTATATTAAATTTTTTAAGTTTTAAGAATATTCATATTATATCAACTTTTGCTTTTTTTAATTCTTCTGAAGTACATTAGTAATATTTTTTTTTTGCGTACTTGAATATTAGTTATGTATATATAAAGTTATAAATGTTATATAATTGTTTTATAAAAGTTTTCTCAAATAAGACATTAGACGAAAAAAATGTATTAAAATGTTAGCGAAAATATTGATATTTACTGTAAAATATTTTAAGTTTTGTGTTTATTTTGCAGTGTATCTAGGGATACCAATAATTTTAAGAAATTTGGATATAAAAGTGTAATTTTTAAAATGTGGATTTCAGTTAACGAAGTTTTTAATGCTTCGCAACAGTAAAAAACTGCAAGATAACTTCTATTATTTATCAATTAATTTTCAATATATATTTTTTGGAACGTTAATATGGACGGCACTGAATTTTATTAAATATTTTATATAAAAACTTTTTAAATCTATTTAAAAGATTTATGTGAAAGCGTTGAGATCAGTTGCTTGTGAAAGCTTTAAAGCGTCACGCTAAGAAAAGGATTTACTTTGAAAAAATAAGAAAAATATTTTTATCTTGGAGCATAAAGCGCTTAGATCAGCAGTCCTTTGCATTTTTGTTGTTAATTTGGATGAAAGTTAAGTTTAATATCTCCAAGCACTCAACACTATTTTATTCATTTTCATATTCCCTAAATGGTATTGATCTTTTTATTGAATAAGGATTGTCTATTGTCACTATAGGCGCTAAGTGTATTTTGTTTTTAATATGTATGTTAATATTTTCAAAAGCACTACTTAACATAAAAAACATTTTTTTGCGGAAAATGTGCACTAATTCTTTGTAAACAGGTATTTTTAAAAATTATAGATATATAAAAAGCAGCAAGAAGTATTGCAAATTAAAAAACCAAAACGAAAGAAAAAAATAAGAAAGATGTATTTAATAATTCGTTGTTTTTAAATTTAAAATTTAAGTTTTACAAAAATAACAATAATTTTTTTTGTATAGTGTGCATTAAAAAACTCCACACAGCTTAAGAGTTATAGTGTAAGCTTCAAAATATCAAGTTTTTGTTACTGCATAAACAGCTGTGACTGATTATTTTTTAGTTAGGTTCAGTTTTTATGTTTTATGCACGTGCATTTTACGCGATCACGAGCAGCGTTCATAGTATTTTAAGTACATATATTCATTATCTATTAATTTTTTTTACTTTAAAATTTTAGTAACACACAACAAGGACGTATGTATGTATTTTTATTATTTTTTTTTTAAATTTTTATATATAATTTTCTGTTTGTGAATATGAACGACTTCAATATTTATAAATTTTTAATTCACATAATTGTGTATATAACGACTAGCATGTATATAAATATTTTTTAATACGTTTTATTTTGCATATATATCTCTATATGTATGTATATTCCCTAATAGTTTACACAATTTAACCTTTTTTTTTTTTTTTTTTTTTTTTATTTTAACTTTTCAAAAAACTCCAATAACGAGTACTACAAATTTTATTTTTTAAGCATTTGTTATTGTTTGTGTTATAGAAAAATACATAGATTTAATAGATGACATTGGAAGACATTTGAAATTAGCATAGAATAAGCATGGAAAAGCGAGAGGGAGACCATGATTGAAGATTTGGAAATGACAAAAAGATTTTTATGTGAAGTAAATAATGAGCAAACGTGTAGAAACATTTATGAAAGCTAGAAAAAAAAAACATGGTTGGCATAAAAAGTATTGAAGAAAACCAGAAACCAATAAAAGTTAGACTATAAAGTGAAATTAGTAGACCAATTTTTTCAAGCAGTAGATACAATTTAAAAAGAGACGAACAAAATAATTCTTCAAAAGCAGCAAATATTTAGCTAAACTCGATGATTTACAAGTTTTTTTTACGAAATAAATAGTTTCTTTTTTCGTTTGTTTTAAGGTTCAAAAGTGTATTTTTGACATTTATAAACAATAATAGTTAATAATCAACTTAGTTTAAAAGAATAAAATTATTAAAGTCTAAAATAATCAAACAGTAAAATTAAGACAAAATATACTTATGATTATTTAAACAATATTGTAATTGGACATAAAAAATAAACAAACTATACTGAATATTAATGCAACGAATTGAACAATTATAGATATTTAAATATCGTCTCATTTTTTTTCTTCTACAGTTAAAATTTGTGCGCCAAAGATTAAAATAATAGTTTTTTTTTTTTTTTTTTTAACAATGCGCATAGTTTTTTTTTTTGAACATTTAATATACACAACAAATTTTTATGTAAAAAAAATAATTACTAAATAATAAAGATAACTAACAGGAAATAATTATTACACGAGATCTAAATAATTATTTTAAACATTTATTATTCATTTAAAAAAAAAAAAAAAAAAAAAAACAAATAGCAATAATATTTTTAAATAATAAAAAATATGAGAGCAATAAGAACACAAAATATGTTGTATGCATAATTATAATTATAATGGTTTTTATAATAATAATAAATATATTAACACAAATATTGGCTTACAACATAATTAAGACATTTTGATGAATACAGTAGGAGACAGAGATAGTCGTTAAAGTATGATAGTTTTGTGATAGTGTTTGAGAGTAGTAGTGATGCTGTGTAGTTGTTTAAATTTTTTTATGTTGAAAGTCTAAAAATTATTATTATTTTTTTTTTTTGAATTCGTTGTATAAGTTTCAATAACAAACAAACAACAATGTATATAAAATTGTTCTTCTATGAACTATGTAAAGGACACCACTATTGTGCTTTTTATAATAGATTAGGACAAAAAGAAACTAGATCGAGGTTGCAATTTTGAAGACAATGAAAGTGAAAAAATCAAAGAAAAATAATATTGTAATATTTATAGTTAATTTTCGTTGCTTATTATTATTATTTTTTAACGCTAAGGCTAAAAGCTAAAAATTGTCAATAAACTGTCTTACGTATGTGACAGTTTGACAACTGACTACTTCAAAAGATAGAGTTAGAGAGCGTATTTGAAAGTTTCGTACACAACTTTTTAGCACAGCTCAAAAGTACAGCAGAAACAGCAACAGGAAAAGCTCAGAAGGAGCAATTTTCAAAAACATCAATTCAAATTTATTTTTCATTTCCATTATGGCTTTATAGGAACGGAAGTAATTTTTTAAATTTATTTATTAATTTTTTCTAACGGTCATGACTTGTCTACTGATTGTAGCTTTTAGTTTTACAGCTTTTCGAAGCTAAGGCTATCACAGTAATTTGTTATTCCTTTGCTTTGTTGATTTAAGTTTTATTATCAATACTTTATTTATTAAAATAAATAACTAGTTTATAAATACGTTAAGTTTATAGTTAATTTAAAATATATTAAAAAAGAACTACAATGAACAACTACCTATGTATGTTCAGCTTTTTAAAAGCTTTAGCAAAAAATGGCAAACATTGGCTTCGGGCATTCAAAATGGCAAAGTTTAGCGGAAGAAGTTAAAAAGGCAAAAAAGTATTAATAATAAATAAAAAAGTAAAATTATAAAAGAATTTTATTGCACCCGATAACTGTTAGATAGGCTTAAAGCATTGATAAGTAAGTAACCTTTATGTGTTCTAAAAGTTTAATATGTGTTAAGGATTGGCATAAGCTTCAAAGGTTCAAAAATAAATGATCTTTTGCGCGAACTTGTACAAAAGCTTTAGTGAACGATTATAAGCTTTTCTGCACTATGCTGATTTTTTTTCTCGAAATTATTAGCTTTTGTGTAAAAACTTAAAAAATTATGTTTCGTATTTTTTTTTTCTAAAAACTATGTATTATTTTCCTTGTAAATGAGGCACATAAATTTTCATATTTATTACTTTTTTAAAATAACATGGTATTTTTATTTTTCATCAAAATTATGATTTTATGAAATCAATTTTTAAAAGTTTCAATTGTTATGAGCTTTCGGAACTTCTGACCAAAAGGTTATTTTCTGAATATAGATATATACTAATTGAAGCTCAATTTAAGAGGTTTTCATTTTCTTGTAAGGATTCATGACCACTGCACTGCCTGCTGCGGCCGCTGCAGCAGCTGCTGCGGCTGCGCCAGACATAGAAGGATGCATACCAGCAAATTGGTAACCCGTCGGTGCTGCAGCATTAGTAGCAGTTGACAACATACCACCTGGATAGAAAAAACCAGCAGCAGCTGCTTGCTGCTGTGCCTGCATAGCCGCAGCCATGGCGGCATATTGTTGTTGTCCAGCAGCACCGGCAAATGCTAAGGATGGCGGCGTTGGTGGAGCACGTAAATAAGTTGTTGGTGTAGCAGTACCAGCAACATTGGGCCGTGGCAATAAACCACCGGTTGCTGATGCAGTTGGATGAACCGGAGTGCCACTGCCCACTGGAGTTGACATGCCCGAATTGGGAAGTGAACCGGCGGCAGCATATTGCCGCATTTGTGCAACAGCAGCAGCTTGTTGTGCTTGCGCTTGAAACATTGCCGCTTGTTGTGCTGCAATTGCAGCGTTATTAACCATACCAGGTGGTGCTGTGGCAGCGCTCATGTATGCCTTATTCAGAGACATACCAGTATAAGCTGCGGCTGTTAGTGGTTTACCTGTTAACGAGTATGCGGCAGCAGTGGCATTAGAAGTGGCACCAGTAGCTGTGACTGCGGATTGGGCCATTTTTACTGCATTCGCATAATTTTTTTGTGCCACATCTTTGGCGAGGGCAGCAGGATCGGCTACAATACCTCCAGCTGCAGTGGTATAGTAAGCCATTTGACCAGGATATGCAGCATAGCCGGTATAAGCCTGTGGTGCAGCATAAACACTGATTGGTGTACTAGACGCAACGCTGCTAATTGGCGTACTAGCGCCACTGTAGGTTGCACCATACGTTGCCACCGGCATATAATTTGCAACGCTATAAGTGGTACCACTGCTGCTAACACTGTTGTTTCTGCTGGTATAGCGTGTTGCGTAGAAAGGATTTGATAGTGTTACTGCGCTGCTTGAGGTAGGTGTAGGCAAAATGCCCCCACTATAAGCATTATTACTATGACCATTTACATAATGCGTATGACTGCTGTACGATGATGGATTGTTAGTTGGCAAATGTCTGGTATAGTAGGGTGCCTGATAAGATGTGGATAATTCTCCATTTATTTTACCATTGCTATAAGGTGTACCAGGGGCTATATATTTGTATTTGTCAATTGTTGCTGATGTTCCTGTTACTGTAACTGCTGTGCCTTTTTTGTTGCTGTTGCTAATAGCTGTTTCGCTATCGCTTATATTATGATTACTATCAATGATATCGAGATTTTTAATAGAATCTTCATTATCATTATTACCAAGAACATTGTTAGCACCATTCACATTTAATTCGCTCTTATTGGCTAAATTACTTAAAGTACTTGGGATATTTATAGCAGTACTTGTTGCAATAGTTGTTGTTGAAGTTGTTGCTTTCACTAAATCATCATTACTGTCAGTTTCAGACTTATTATGACTACTCGAGTTATTAATATCTATATTTAAATTATTATTTATATAGGACAAATAGTTATTATTATTTTTGCTGTTGTTGTTGTTGTTGCTAGACTGTAAAATACTATTGCTACCATTGCTTTGGTTATTGTTATTACTATTTAAAATTGTTTCTAATTGGTTTTGTTGTAGATTTGTATCTGAATTTATATTATTATTGGATATATCTATTGATGTTGATGATAATAATAATGATGATGGAAGTGTGGTGGTGGTGGTGGTGGTGGAGGTGTTGTTGTTGCTGTTGTGTTATACTTTTGTGCGCTGTTATTAGTATTTAACATAGCGCTTGAGGATGATAATTGTGTAGTTGTTGTATTTGTAGCTATAGTTGTTGTTGTTGCTTCATTTACTGCAGCAGCAGCAGCTATAGCATCAATCGTTGTGGTTGTGGTGGTTGTTGTGTTATTATTTTTAATATTACAATTTAATATCGAATTTTGTATATTTATATTATTATTGTTGTTGTTGTTGTTGGTAGTAGTAGCAGTAGGAATTATAGTAGTAGCAATAGTAGTAGTAAAAGTAGTATTTTTAGCACTAATACTTGGAGTAGTAATAGTTGTCGATGTTGTTGTAGTTGTTGTATTTATACTAGCATTACTTGCTTGAACTTGAACTGGATACTCACATGAGACTGGCACGAACGGCTGTTGCAACTGCATTAGTTGTTGGTATGTGGTCGCACCGGGTTGATATACTGGAATACCAGATTTTTCGGCAGCGGGACGTTTAAATGGTACCATGCCAGAGAATGCCTGCAGTGGATTAGAATAATAAAAATAGATAATTAATAACAAAATACATATATCAGTATGTATTTATAAACAAATTTTATAGCCAGTCAACATAAATATGTACTATATGCATAAATTAAAACACTAGCAACTAGCTTATACATATTTATTTTATATATATATAAAAATAAATAAAAAAAATATATATATATATATATATATATATATGTATATATATACATACATATATACATATATGTATATATATATATATATATATATATGTATATATATGCATAACAATAGCTTAAAGCTCACTTTAAACTTGATAAATTATAAAAAAAAAACAACACAAATTTCAACACACATAAATTAAACAAAAAAAAAAATAACTTGTTGCTTAAGCATAAACAGCGTTAAAGCTAAGTTCTTTGAAGTATCTTTAAAAAGTTGCAAATAAAGCGAAAAAAATACTGTTGTAGAGGATCAATTCAGATAGAAGAAAGACAGTTTATAATTTTAAATTTAAAAATTTGTTATTTGAATTTTTTTAATCATTTTTGTTTTTAATATATCACAAAATGATTGGCGTTTTGTTGTTCGAAACGTTCATTTATTTTGATTAAAAGTTTTTGTATTTAAGTTTTAAATAATCTGGATAAAAATTTTAAAAGACGAAAATTTAACATAACTTTCCGATCTATCAAAACGACAAAACAGCTTAAAGTGCGTAATGAAGATCAACAAAAGTTGTAAAAGCTTTTTATTTAAGCTTATTGCTATTGCTAGTGCATAGAAAACCATAATTGAAGAATATAGTAACATAAAATATAGAATATATTTGAATAAATTTTATAAAAATAAATATTCTATTTGGAATAGTAAACATTTTTAAACATTAAAAAGTAGAGACACATTTATAGAAAAAAAAAGTTTTTTGCGCGCATGCAAACGCAGAATTTATACTTTTGTCTTTGAATTTTTGTAATTCGAAAAATATTTTTATAAAATAACTACTTAGTTTACAAGCAGAGTAGTTTGCATCATTGAAATGATGTTTTGTATATTTCTTTTGTAGTACTTACGAAATTTTCATAGTAAAATGAACCAACCGTTTTAACATCCATCTTTTGTCATTGGGCGTACGGTTATTATTTGCATTTATTAATTTTTGGTTATTATTATTTTTATTTTTGTAATTTGAAATTCGTTTTGCATTTTGTATAGAAAATTGTTTACAGAAAAAATGGATAAAAAGAGCGTCGATTTTTTTGAAAACATTTAAATATTTGTTGATTTGGTTGTTGTTGTTGCAGTGATGAAGTTAAAAAATTTTGTTATATTTTTAACATTTTGCGATCAGCACAAAAAAGATGAAGTAATTGATGTGAAAAAACGCGCAAAAACGAATGAACGAAGTGGAAAATATAAAAGGAAACAAAAGTAGAAAAAAGAGAAACACAAGACAAATTAGTGATATTTTCGTTATGGTTAGATACATACATAGCTTATAGGTTAGCTTAATTATTAACTAGCGAGATACATCTATTTATAACAAAAGTACTTAAACTTAATTGAAAATGAATACATAAACGGCAAAGGAACAAAGTGAAAGATGATAAGGTGTAAAAAACGCGCTAAAAGCATTTTTTTGCATGCGAAAACAAAAAAAAAAAAAAAAAAAATGTTGATTAAAGTTTGATTTTTAGTTTCATAATAAATTGGAACGTTACAAAAAATGATCATATATATGTTCTATGTCTGTTCAAGCTTATTAATCTTGAATAAGCATCTTGCTTTTACTTACAGTTGCTCAAATAACCGACCGGATAAAAGTTTTCGAATTCTCGAAAACATATGTATCTGCCTATAGATGTCATTTCCCAAGCATTAATATGGAAATTCACGTCTGCATTAGACCTAGCTTTCGAAAATTCGATTTCTTTAACAATTATGTTTATTGTCTTAAATCTTAAAACTCTTTCTACCTTTATTGAAATTTTAAAACAATTAAACATTTTACCCTATTTAATGCATTTATTATTGTATGCTCATTCAATACTTACACGCGATAAACAAGCTAAACTAATTAACCTGCAAAAGCTCTTTATCAATTAAGTTTGCATGCCATTAAAAGCATCAATGTCAACAGCAACTTCATTATCATCGTTTACTACGTCATTAAAATCGTCATCATCATTATGTCCATGCGCACATTGAAAGGATATACACAGCACTTTTGCAATTATCGCTGCTTAATCATTTTAATTAACACTTGCTTGGAATGTGATTTATCATAAGTTTTGTTTAATTGTTTTAATTCAGATAGAGGCGAGAACACGCTCCAACTACGAGTCACATTACGACCCATCAATAAATGCATGTTATATGTATGTATACTCGTATAAATATACATCTATATTGTATTGAATGGATAGATGAATCGATGAATAAAGAATTAGACCAAATCATTGAAATGGTCGTTCGTTGACGGATTGACTGACTGGCGGAAATTCTACAAATCTAAATAACTCATTTCACTGTGTGTGCTATTGATTTAGTAAATGATGATGATTATCTGATGCGCTAAATTACAGCGGGTTTTCATAAAAACAAAATAATTCAAAAAAAAAAACATACATTTTGCGAAATTTACGCTATAAAATATATTTTGATTGATGGAAGTTTGATGTGTGTTAAGTAGTGCGAAATTATGTCTGTTTAAGCGTTAAAGCGTGCGTATAGCGTCAGGATTGTATATAATTTTTTATCGCAGGACATGCAAGTACATATTTTGTTCTTCTGCAGCTATGCAATATTTTCTTGTTTAGCAAGTAAAGCAAACAAATAAAAATTAAACTTAAATTGCTAAAGTAAACAAATCAAAAAAAAAAAATAAATAAATAAATAAATAAATAAAAAATAAACGAAAACACCAAAAACAAACTTAACGAAACAAAAACAAAACAGGGTCAAAATAGAAATTTTGATCAACATGTAAATAAAAAAAGAGAGAAAGAACGAAGAGAAATAAGACAAATACCAGTTGAAACATATCAGAGGAGTCTGCTGCACGTTTCTTTCCCACTTCCAAGGTGTGTGAATGTTGTTGCTGCTGCTGTTGCTGCTGATGGTGTTGTTGTTGAATGTGTTGTGAATGACCACCCATTGCAGCGGCAGCAGCGGCGGCGGCAGCAGCAGCGGCGCTTGTATTATTTGGCGTCGTAGCAGCAGCAGCGACGGCGGCAGCAGCTGCAACGTTGACTGCAGTACCAGGGATGGTCGTATTGTTCAATAATGCAGCATGTTGCTGTTGTTGTTGGTGATGATGATGGTGTTGCTGATGTGTCAGTGTTGCAGCGGAAACGGAAACAGGTGCAGTCTGCTTATGTGTGCGTGTGTATGCATGGATGTATGTTCAGATTCGTATGTAATTTGCACGCGCGCGTTATAATTTTATTTATGGTTTATTCAATAATTTTTTTTTATTTATTTTTATTATTTCGTATTCCAAAGTTGGTTTATTTTTTTTTTTTTTTCATTAAATAGTTTAAAGAAATAGAAACACATATAAAATTTTAAAAAGTCACATAAGGTGTAAAAGGCAACAAAAAAGCGTTTTAGTTAATTTTTGTTTTTATTTATATTTAATTTTTAAAAGCAGCGCGACAGTTTTGTATTTGGTTTTTATGTGCATGTATATGCGTATGTATGTGTGAATTTATATGCATATATATTTTTTTAAAATATATTTCATATGTGTATATTTAAATTTTTTTAAGTGTTGACCATCCATCGTAGAAGCAATTACAGGCGCACAGATGAAAAATTATAAAAGAAATGAAAAATAAATTAAGAAAAATTATATCGAAGAAAATTATTGAAAACTTTTTTTTACATTTTGTTTTTGTGTTAGGTAAGTTTTAACTAAACTTACGAACCTAATTTACTAGATATACTTTAATCAAAATGAGTCCAAAAATTTAAACTTATGAATTAAAGCTTGTTTCGGAAATTGTTCATATAGTCGCATTGGGTAGTGCTTTCAAAAACATCCAAAAAAAGGACTACTAACAATTAAAAGAGAGTTTGTCATTTTACAACTGCTATTTCGAATCAGAATTTCTTTAGCGACCAAATGTTGCTAAATAGTTTTTATAAATGAAATTATAAGTAGAACAAAATAATTTTATTGGTGTTAAATAGAATATCGGTTATTTTTATAAATAATACTTCTTCTAAACTCAGAGTCATAAATATTTTATTTTCTTTTCTCTTTTACTCGCTTCAATTAAATAAAGAAATTAAATGATCTTTATCATATATTGCTTCAAAATATTTTTTTTCTACTTCTTGCTAAGAAATAATTCTTGAAAATTAATTTATTATTATAACTTTAAACATAAAATAAATGATAGTAAACAAATTAATAGATATATTTAAAAAAAAAAAACGTATGAAACATAGTATATAAACTTATTTGGACAGTAAGACAGATAAGCAGCACAGTTTTGTTAGTAAATAGAATAATATAAAATTGCATTAAGAAGCAGCAGAAGCATGAAAGCTTTGCTAAAAATATTTAAAACCTTTAAAAATATAAAATATATATCTTATAAACTAACTTACTTAAGGATACGTACTACATATGTATATATTTACTAATATAAAATATATAAAATTTTAAAACAAAAATAAAAAATAAGATTTTAAATTGTTGAACACAACAAAATCCTTTAGTTGCTTCTTCAGCAGTCTCAAAATTGTTTCAGATATTTAAAATACGATATTTTTTTTAATTTCCAAATTTACACACATTCATATTTATAAATTTTTGCACAACTCTTAAAATTAAAAAAGAATAAAAAAAAATTAACATACTATCTTGAAGAAATTAAAAAACCGTCAAATTAAAAAAATAAGATGTACATATAATTTTTTTTTTTGTTGATAAAAAGATATTTACCAATATTTCGTGCATTTTTGCATACCTACCCCGATGCATCGTTGCTATGTTGTTGTATTATATTATTAAAGACAACATTTTATATTTTTATTTAAGAACTCAAACTCATTTTATGCTTATGTTACGTTGAGTGCATTATAAATTCATTGAAATGCTATACACAAACACTTTGTATGAACAGACGGACAATAAAAAAACGCCCTTCGCTATGCTAATCCATTTAACACCGCAATTTATACAGAAATCTGTGTCCAGAGTATGCAAAGAGGATGAGCGATATAAAAAACGTGCTAATAGCATTTCACATATTTGTGTATGTGCATAGTTAACTAAAACAAAAAAATAAAGACATTAAAAAAAATATATTTTAAAAAATATTGCATACATTTAGGCACATGGACGCCCAAAAAAAATTTACATTTAAATGGCTTTAAAAGAACTAACAAACAGAAAAACACACACATACAGATATCCAGTATTATTTTTTAAGATAATCTCTGGACTTTCTAGTGAAAAATATAGAGTGAAGTGTGTAATAGCTAGAGTTGCAAATGAAGCTGCCACGCCGAATGGATTAATATGCGGAAAAAAACTTGTAACAGTTTTGCTTTTTTGCCCCTTGGTCAACTTTTACACGTGCAAATGTACTGCATTTAAATGTAGATTCTTTTTTCTCTTTTTTTTGTGAACTGTCAACTTTGCCTGTGCTTTCCATTCTTATTGGCATGGAAATCTGTGCCTTTAGTTAATTTTCCGGTTCAAACGTTATCCGGCGCACTAAGCCAACCATGCCATGTTGCTTTATGAGTTTCTGTGTATTTAAGTATATAAATGTGTATGTGTATGTGTGGGTCAGCCATTCCAACAGCCAACAGTCGCCAACGGCCAGATTGACATTTACATTTGGCAACATTCATTGAGGGGCTTCGGCGCGATTACATGGGATCTCTCGACTTTTGATTTTTATTCCTCTTATATGATTTTTTTTCAGCTTTACATTTTTTTTTTTGTTGTTGCGAAACCCAACATGACACTTTGGCAATTGCCTGCCGCCAGTCAACCCAGAAGGCAGCCAGGCAGTTTGCATATTTTTGCAGTGATTCTTGTAAAAATGCATTCAGGAAATTATCTATTTTCATTGACATTTAAAAGTGCCGATAAGCTAATGTAGACATTTGCCTTTTAAATGCCTGTCAGTTAAGGCACTTGTAGTTCAAGTGACAACTTTATGCAGTTATCCTTTTTTTATTTTAAGCCAAATAATAGACTTAAACTTTGTGATTTAAGACCGTGAAAGGAAAAAACGTTGACAGCTGCAGTTTATATAAATTAGAAATGAAAATTAACTAAGGAATTCAAAGTAAAACACAAAAATTAAAAAGTTTTTTTTTTAACAATTTGTGTTAGTGTTGTAGTTGTTCACGGTGACCTGTACTCTGATATATGTTGCAGTGTAACATTTGACCTACAGCAATTCTATGGAAATGTGTATTTGAAGGAGTGTTGTATATTGTGCTTGTGTTTTGCGTTTTATATAGAATTTATAGATTAATAACTATAATAGATAAAATAATATATATAAATATTTTAAAAATCGCTAGCGTTTAAGATTAAATACAAAAACGGGAGCAAAGGGCAAATAAAGATATTTTTCTATGGGAATATATACTTTGTAATTGTTAATTATTTACAGCAATACATGTTTGATGCGTTTTACTTTTCTAAATATAATTTTAAAATCCGAAAACTATTTTCATTTTATTTTGGTCTTCATAGAGAAAACACAGAATGTTTATATAAAGCCCTATATATAATATTTCTGTTTTTTAATTAACATTTAAACTGGTTGGGTAGTAAATGATGTTTCAATGAAAATAACATAAAAATTAATGTTGTTTTATCTAAAATCAGCTTTTGTAAAATTAGGTATGTGGTTGATTTCGGTCCAAAAGATTCGAAAAAATCGAAGTTCAATTTCGATTAAATGTCTTACATGTTTTGTTTACAGTTATAATTCCTTTTGTAGGTGGAAATACAAAATTTTTAAAGAATTTTTGGGTTAATATAAGAAAAATTGTAAGAAGAACTTTTTTTTAATAAATTATTTAAAACATATTTTTAATTCGTTTTTTTTTATAATTTTTTTAAATTGGGTTTCATTTTAGAAAAATTTATTATTGATACTACAAAATCTACAAAAAACATTTTTAATATTTATTGATTATAGATTTTCTAAAAAAAAAAAACAAAAAGACGGGTATATGTTTAGTAGATATTTAGATAATCTAGTTTTGTTTTACTGTAGGTATATATATTAAATAAATTAAATAGTAAATAGAAACGTAATCTTTGGGCAGCGCTGCATCGGTCTAAAGCTAAAATTTAATGGGGTTTGCTATAAAAACCAATATAAAGAATAATAAAACTTAAATTGGGTTTTAAAAGAATTTGAACACATGAATCTAACCAAATTGTTTTGCTTTTAGGGGATTTTGTTGCATTTTATAACAAAATATAAATAGAAAATGGAGTTTAATGAAAAATTATTAGATATATTATGGCAATAGATTAGCAATACTTATGCGCTAGGATTTGAACTAAATGAAATAAAGAGTGCTAATAATCTTTGATAGCTAAAAAGTAAAAATTGAAAGCGAAATTTAAGCGTTATATAGAAAAGCGTAAACACATTATTTTAAGCTTAAAATGCTAAGAGCAGAAAGTGATATAGAGCAAATAGACAGACAAAAAATAATTATATATACGCGTGTAGGTATGTATTTATAAATGCTTCAATAATTGTGTAACTAAGTTTTGCTTTGCTGTAATAAATAAAATTATTTGGTGTGTCTACGTGTAAAGTATTAAATATAGAGTATCAACTAACTATGTATAATATTCTATATGTGCGTATGGCCAATTTTGTAAATTATGAAGGTAATTATGTTTGTCGTTACAAAAAGCCTGCTTGCTTGTTTGTGTGCGATTGAATTACGCCTAAAATGCTGCAACAATTTTTCACTTTATACGATATTATGCTGCAATTATGCGTGTCGTTGTCGCAAACCAACGTCTCTGTCTCTGTCTCTGTCATTGTCATCATCATCGTCATTATGACTCTAGCTGTGTCGTTTGGCTGTGCCATATTATAGTTGCGCCCTCATATATATCACACTCGCCTCATTCGTTCATACTCTGTCTCTTTCTCTCTCTGCGGCAACATCAAATATCGTAAATTTCCAGCAGAAAGCAATTAAGTCGCGAATTAAGTGCGGCGCAAAAATTTCACATATACACTTGTTCATACAGTAGAGTCGCCCATACGCCCATATTTGTTACGAAAATCACGTACTTGTTGGCCACGCGCAAATGTATTTGTGTGGATTATTTTGTAGGTGTTTTCTGCGGCGATTGAGAAGGTCTTATTCCTCTTTCTTTATATTTATCTGTTTGCATGCTTAAAGTTTTAACGTGTTGTAATAAATGTTAATTTTCCCCAACGAAAATCAACATTTATGGCGTGTTTTATGTACCATTATACGCAGTAACATGTTCTCCATCTATCTGTACATGCATATATCCTTTCCAGATGGTAAATTTCAATATGCTACGTGCATATGTGGTAGTATAAAATCGTATGTTATTTGTTTTTAGGATTTCTTAAATTAAAATAATATAGGTATTCACAGTACCCAGAGCGCTTTGTTGATTGACAGAATTTGCTTACTTTTTTTTAAATTACAACAACAAAATACATACATTGTGATCACTTGACCGCTTAAAAGTGTCTTAGTTTTGAATATGGTGGATCTATCTTTTATAGTCTCCGATTTCATACAGCAGACAGCAGTGTCGGAATGACGGATCAAGAGTATAATAAAAATTAGTTTATTATTTAAATAAACACCTAACAATATGCTATACCTTTTATACATATTAATATCAGAAAAAATTCATCTATAATACATCTGTCTATAAATGCATGATTGTATGCTTCGAAAATAATGTATATATTTTCTCCCGAGTTTCGTTTGCTTTTTTAAATAAAATTACGACATAAAATTAAATTTACATCTCGCCTCTTGTAATTAACACTATCAATGCTGTTCAATTAAGCATAAAATTGACGTATATATGCATGTACAAAAGTTTTATTAAAAAAACGATATAAAAACGTGTCTATAAAATGTATATATTAATTTATACAGTTTATTACATATCGTGTAGAATAATTTTTGGCGTATGCATTTAATTTACAGCTCGGTTGCAGTACTCGATTGTTTGCCAAACTATATATTCTCTTTTTATATAACGAAGCCAGTTAAGTGGCGAACAACTCATTTGCTTTTTTATAAGCATATTTTCTGTTTTTTTCCTCATTATTTTTTAATAATGATTTTTAGTAAATTGCTGCGTAATATGGTATAAAGTTAATTAAATTGTTTACAGGCTGCATTAAGTTTTTATTAAATATGCTTAAATTATTTTAATTATTTGTCATAATAAATTTATGTATAAAGTTTTTTAAATATATTTTACCAAAAATATTGTATTAAAGAAAAACCAAAGATACGATTTTTAGTGATTTTTCCAAAAAAGTTTTCAATTTCTTATGAAAGCTAACACATGTTGGGTTTTAAAGAAATTGAATAATGATGCTTGATTTGAGGATCCTGATTAACCTTAAAAGTTTCTACTCAAAATCGAGACGATAGTTAATTTAATATTTTTTTCAAGAATTTTTGTATCTTAAAAACAAAAATCAGCTATAATTGTAAAAATAAACTTTGTTTGGTAAACAATTAAGCATATTTTTAGGCGCTTAAATATATGTTACTAATTGTAAGTGCTTTGTCTTAAAATGCAGCGTAGGATTAAAGTGTAATTTGTTTCGGAAAAAAATATCTACATATATATGTGTATACAAAATTCTGATAAGCATTTATTATTTGCTTATTACTGTAAAAAAAAAAAAATTATAATAATAAAAATAAGGAGCATATTGTTTTCTTAATTATGCACAGCGTGCGCGTGTTCTTTTGTGAGTTAAAAAAATTAAATGAGTTAATTAAATTAAAATAATAAAAAATAAACAAAATTAGAAAACAAATTAAAAATAAATTCACAGAACAGAAAAAAAAATAGTATTGAAAAAATAGAGCCATACCGCAGCTGCAGCAGCGACAGCGGTGGCGCGTGATTGCGCCGCTTTTAATTGTGCCTGAAGGTGCAGGGGGGATGAAAGTAGCGGCAGGGGTCACGTGCGCATCTACCCTTCACGGCGTCCATGCAAACCGTGATGGAACCGTCATCATGTCTGGCGACGCTCTCCTGCGGATGCGCGAAACGGCATTCAGACTCGGCACGTTTACAGGCGCCGCGCATAAATTCGCGACACACCTGAAACACACAGTTTTTCAGGTTGTTTTTTTTTTTGTTTGTTTGTTTTTTTTTAGGTTCAGGTGGTTGGATTGGTTCAATTGGTGCAGTTGTTTGAAATTATTTCATTTTATTTGATAATGTGTGTATATTTATTTTTTATATCGAAGATCGTTGTTGTAATTGTTGTGTAGTTGGTTGGTTGTTGTTGTAGGCAGCAGCGGTAGCAGCAAAAGTGGCAGCATTTGGTGTTGAGCAGTGGTTCATTGGTTGTTTTTTTATTTAATTTTTTTTGTGTTTGGAAATAATGGAAGGAGATTGAATAAAAAATTGTTCGTTCTTCTTTTTCAAATTTTTTGAAAAAAAAAAAAAAAGTAAAATCGTTTTAGTTCTTTTAATGTTAACGAAGTTTTTAAAAATTTTTGAGCCAATTCGTTATTTTATAAATTTTTTGTTCATGCCTGCAATCAATGTTAGTGAATTGCAACATTTTCAATTTTTTTGCGTCCAATTGGTTAAAGAGTTTTGATTACCTAGGTTATTCATTTACTTGCCTTAGATTTTGAGTTTTTTTAATTTTTTTTTTTATTTTGAAGCGCCGATTAGCTTTTACAAGCATTTAACGAAAAAAATTATAATGCACATAAAAACACTGAGTAAACACAACAGCAACATAACAGCAGTATGCATCAGACAACAAAAAATCCTCGTTAATTAAAAAAAAAATTGAAAAACTGTTATAACATAAAATTAAATACCGAAATAAATAAAAAAAGTAAAAAAAAGTGCTGCACATTACTTGTTTAAAGTACAACTTTAAAAGTTACTCCTGCACCCAGAAAAGTCAAATAATATTGGAGATAAAAACACAAAAAAAAATTATATTGGACAATAGAAGAAAAAAAAATATTTATGGTCGCCCCAGAAGTTTTGAAATTTCAAAAAAATATCTTAAATTTTGATTCTAATGTGTGCAACACTGATTTGGGTCTTAAACGAATTTAAAATATGGCCTTAAATTTATTTAAATCATAACATATGTTTAAAAACAAAACAGGAAGTATATAAAATAAAATAATTTTTTTTCCATTTATTTATTTTATTGTATTTATTATTTACAAATTATTTGCATATTGGTAGCGTGTTTGTTTATATTTGTTTGAATTTTTGAATGTTTTGTTTGCACAGCACTGCAGCTAATAGCGCAAAAGCTTTTTGCAGCAGCACTGGAGAATAGATTTCTTTTTTTCTTTATGAATTATCAACAAAGTAAAATTGCATATGTATTTTAAAACAAATAATATTGATGAGCCCCTACTAAAAATAAATATAAAAGAACTATCTTTAAAAAAAAAGTCAATATTAAAAAAAAAAAATGTTCTGGTTAAATGTGTTAAAAAACAACAAAAACTTCATTTAAACAAAACTTTTAAGCATTATAAAATACGAATGTGTGTTCAATTATGCTTTTCTTAATAGGTTCAATATTTTATTTTAATAAAAAATGTATTAATTATTATTTCAAACTTTGATCAAACAATTTTGAGATTTTTTCGGTTTTATAAAAAATGTTAAATATAACAAAAAAAAGCTTAATATACATACATAAATAAAACTTAACTAAATGTTATAAAATAAATAAAAAAAAATTAAATAAAAATTAAAAAAATAAACGCTCAATAAAAGCAATAAATTTTGCTATTCATGCTCAAATCAGTTAATTTAGTTTTTTTATCTTTTAATTTTTTGATTTTATTGAGAACATATTTGAAAGAAAAAATAAGCATAAACTTAAGAAAAAAAAATTAACCAAGTAATTTTTAGTTGCAGTCATTTTTATTAAAAACAAAACTGAAAAAATTGTACTCACCTCTAATCTGTCAGAACGTGGGATTTTCTGTTGTGCCACTTGTACGGCCTGGGGTACGACGGGGCCTAATTGTGAGGCGATGGCCGTTGGATCGGGTCCCAATAATGTAGGCACTATATGACCAGGCGCAAAATATGGATTATATGTGTTGGCTGGTATGCCGGTTAAATAGGGATTTGTTGCCTAAAATGGTAATAAAAAAAAAATAAATAAAAAAAAGTAAATAAAAAAATAAAATAAAAATTATTTTACAAAATATATTTATTATATTTAATTTCTGTAACAGCCCATGAGTATGCTAATAATGCTTTTTTAAAACTTTGGACAAATGTTTTGAAAAAATCTTCTCACATGATGCAAGATTTTCATCCAATATAGTATTTCTAAGTATGTTGTGCCAACTTTGTCAAAATAAACTTGAAAATTTTAAGAAAAATTTGTACAGACTACTTGTGACATCAGAGTAAAAAGTAAGAAACTGATGATACATTTTTCATTTTAGAAATTTTCATATTCGTACGACATACTTAAAAATATTGCATGAAAATCTTGCATGTGTGAGACTTGACCCTAACTAAATATTTTAATCAAAAACATATCAAATGATATTTTTTGGTCAATAATTTCTATTATCCCATAAAATATTTAATATCAAATAACACCCACCACACCTATTTTTAGACATCAGTCATTACAAATTCAACAGCATCAACACCAGACAACACACGCAAACAAATTGCTATGCCTATCAACTTTTCTAACGAATACAAACAACATATTAAATAATTTAAAATATTTGTTTGAAAATAAAATGTGCGTCGCTGAACATGAAAGAAGACAGACAGACAGACAGACAGGCAGACTGACAGACAGACCAAACGAACAATTTAATCCTTTTACGGCAAACTGGTGCTGGGCGCTGTGGCTGGTTTTGCACTCTAATACGCGCTAATGAAAATTCATGCATATTTTAGTTGTGCGCACAAAACAGACAGCAAACCGGCATAGGATAAAATTCAAAACCCCATTATCATGCACATTATCGTCATCATCAACTCCAACAAGGATATCAACCAGCATTCCAACATCCTACTTCCTACTGCCAAACCCACCCACATTTGTTAATGTTGCTGTCGCGCTTCTAAAATGAACTTTTTTTTTTTAAATATATATATTATTTTTACTTGGTGAATGAGTTCTGCCATTTTTTTTTTACAAGTTGTCTTCCTTACCAATTTTGAGATGCGCCAAAAAAACCATGTCGCAAATTATTTGAGAATTAATTTTCGATTTGTTAGAAATTCCAACAAAACGTCGAATGTACAATAAAGCAGCTAGCAAGCGAGCGTTAGCAAGGACGCAAGGACATAACGTTCATTAGGATATGCAACGCTCGATGTTTAAATGGT
The DNA here is from genome assembly GCA_018903435.1 of Leucophenga varia. Lineage (NCBI taxonomy): Eukaryota > Metazoa > Arthropoda > Insecta > Diptera > Drosophilidae > Leucophenga > Leucophenga varia. The sequence goes on from JAEIFJ010001617.1 coordinate 2,062,388, forward strand.
TTTGGCGAATTTGTTCGTTGAAGTGTCAGCAATGAATAATGTATTCCAATGCGGAAGAAATGAATAAGCGCAAAAAAAATATAAAAAAAGAAAAGGACGAAAATGAATCTCTCATTTTCGCGCATTTTAAATAATATTTTTGTGGTGTTGCTGTTTGATATTCATTGCTATGGTGATCAAGGGGCTGCACGTGAAGTAAAAGTGCTAACAGCCGAAAAAGGACACACGAGACACGCGCGGTTTTTAACGCTGTACAGTTTTATTTTGTTTGGTTTGGTTCGGTTCGGTTCGTTTTCAGTTTCGTTCTCTTCTGTTCCATTTTTTCGACATTCGCCCTTATAAATATTCAGTTTTTTGTATGCAACCTAACACTTTGCTGGTGTACATTTCCATTAAAAATAGTTATACATTGTCTGCTTTTAGGGGCAATTACAGAACATTTTATGTGTCCTTTTAGCGACTGGTTTGCCTTGGGTAACATTTCAAAATTGTTAAGTTTTTCGTGGTTTTCTTTGGTAATTGAATCGTGATAGATATAAAGTTTTTAGGTGTATTTAATTACATAAAATTGCGTAACGAACAAAATTTTATATATGTATAACATATTTGCATAATTTTTCGTTGTTGTAATATTAACACATTATTTTACCGAATCCTTTTAAATATTACATAACTTACCACAGCTGGCACTTGTCCCGGTATAACCGGCTGTCCGGTTGCAATTCCAATCTGTTGCATTAGTGCATTCTTCAAGGCAAGATGGTTACGTCCATTTATCAATAATTGATCCTTCAAATGCTGTGGTGGATGAAAATATTTGCACGGCGGTTTATCACGATTACAACGTCCCTGCAAAAAGAGAGAAAGCAAAAAAAATGTACATTTAGTTTTAAGAACAAACATAAAATGATTTTTTTATTTGTTTGGCCATGATAGCGCTTATGTTGCATTAGATTCATACATACATACATATAGAAATTTAGTTCGAGTTAATAAATTACACTTTGAATTATCAATAGTAGCACATCGACAGCTATGAGAAATCATTTATCTTATTTCTTTGGCAATTCGCGTTTGCTTCTACAAATACTCGTATACGGGTATTCCAATCGATATACTTGCCTGCTACTTGCTGTCAGCGTAATAATTTAGCTATAAGTACTGCGATATTCACGTTGCCTTTTACTATTTATTTATGGTGACTAGCATTCATTGTTATTTGCGCATTTGTAGTTTGTCAAAAGTAGTCCTTTGAGTATTTTTTGTACATAAATAAGCACTTAATAAATTTAACTTTAGAGGAATGTATTTGTTAGTATCAAACGCTTCATGCTTTAAGATAAAATAAATAGTGAACAAGTTAGAAATTACTAAACCAAGAAGGGTCCTGTAACGTATGCTTAGATATTTATTCTTGATCTGCATCGAAAGCTAAATAGACCTAGAAACATTTGTCTGTCTGTTCAACTGTCTGTCATGGTATCCGCCGAAATACGGTACAAACGTAAAGACACAAAATCATTTAAACACTAAAAAAAAAATGTGTTTGAATTATTTTTGCTATGATATTATAGCAATCGCTTAATGGTTTTGGTGTAGCAATTATTATTAAATTTTTTTATTGCGAAATATTAGTTTCTTCTATTGTTAGAATACACAAAAATTTAAACTTTAACCAATTTTTTAAAATTTGTAATAAACATTTTTTTTAAATAGTTTTTGTAGACTCAATAAAAAATAAATTCAAAAGGTAATTTAAAACAAAATTTTACCCAAATTGTTTAATGTTATATTAAACTAGTAATAATTTTATAGTAACCGTAAATGCTTTAATATTTTTAAGTTTCCCATCAATATTTTTTTAAATTTATATAAAGTTATGCATTTTTGAGTGAGCACACATGTGTTCATTGGCTTCAACTTCATAAATTTTTCAATAAATCGGCATATATGCAAACGAATGAATGAACGAACGAACGCCCCAAGTAAACAATCAATTTATGCTTTTATACTTTGTATATACCTTTTACTGCATATAATATTTGCAGAGAGTATGTAGACAGTATTCCATCTGCATACAATCATGCACATGAACACGCACAAGTACATATACATTCATATGTATATATATATATATATATATATATATATATATATATATATATGTATATAAATATATATATATATATATATATATATATATATATATATATATATGTTAATAGATACACACACTTACAAAGACAACAGCATACACCAGCCAACGTATGTAAATATTTGTTAACTTCATTTTCTCTGAATTAAATATAATTTACATGCATATTTGTTTGCACGAGAAATTGTCTCATACTGCAGCAGCTGCTAGTGACTGTTTGTTTTTTTTCGATGTTAATACCTTTCGCTGATTTAATGGTACGTCCATTTTTTTTGCCATCATCAGAAGCCATAACATTGCGGCAATCAAATTATGGCTACTGCTTTCATTTTCATTATTTTTGTTTTATTTTTTTTATTATTATAATAACTTTTTTTTTTTTTTGGGACTTTAATAAGTATTTGCAGGTATGTAAATATGTAAGCATGTATGCCAACGGTAAAGCAAAGAAAGTTCAATAAGAAGTTAATTTTCATTTCGACAGCAATTCAACCAAAGTTGCCAACACAATTTCCAGGTTTTTGTTCTCATTCACATGCAATGTTGCATGTTTACACTGTTTGCGTTTGCGTTTGGAATTTTTATTACTATTCGCATTCTTCTTTATAGATTTTTTTTTTTTGTGCTTTCCGTACACAATTTTTGCTATAGTTCGTGTGTCATTAAGTCACAACGAAAAAGCTACTCACTCATAATTACACATACTAATGGACTGAAATTATTGATAAAATATATTGTGGCGCAAATTGTAGCTCAGCTACATTACGGGAATTGTGTTCGCGTTAAAAAAAAGTAAAGTTTTATTCAAGTAAAATGCAATTAATTTTTTTATATAAACTCCAATATTGTTCCAATATTCCTTACCCACCCTTCTTCAGAAAATATTACCTTGACCATTGATGCTATTTAGAGTTTCGTATGTCGGGTATGTAAACTTCAGTTGTACCGAAGATAAAGTTTTGTACTTGTTTTTTTTTTTTTTTTGTATTTTTACTTTTCTTATGACACTTTATCTAATACAAATTTTAAATTTATTTTACATTATGCATTGCACTTAATGCTTATCAACATTTTAGAGTAACGTCAAATACCAATTTTCATTCAGCATGATGCTTTTTCCATTCGTTTACTCTTTTTTAGGTCCAATTCGTTTTTTTAACAAAATCTTTTATTTTTTTATTTTCTATTTGTGCTCAGCAAGCAATTTGACGCTTCTGTTTATTATTTTTGCTCTTCTTTCTCAAATCTATTTCTATATTTCTATACGCCATGCTAAACATTTTCATGTCATTTCGATTGTAATCTGCATGACTGGCTACAAATAAAATATCGGCTGCAGCAACGATGCCATTTGGAGAACGAAGTATTGAGAGAAGACAAGGAACAAAGGAAACTATAGGAAAAAAATAAAGCTTAAAAAATTGTCCAACTAAAAAACTAAAAATTGTGTACGGGAGTAACGCGTAAAAGTAGCAAATGTTGTCCACATACACACACACACTCACACCCTTACGTCTACAACCTATATGCAAAGTACGCTGCATGGAAGGACGAAAGGCGATTACGCATATTTGCCGAGCGTGAAGAGAAAGTGAGATAAAAAGGACATTCAAAAAAAAAAAAAAAAAACATGAACCAAAGAGTGTTGAATTTTTTCTGCATTTTTTAAACTGACTCACGCCCACACTATTCTATTTTGTGTTCTTTTTTTCGCTTTTCCCTTTTTTCGCAACAATATTTTTTCATAGTGCAGATTATCCTTTTAAATTGCAATGATTACTTTTGGCTAGGACACGATACGCAGGACACGATATGATACGAGAGTATCTGAAAGTAGTGGGTTGAAGTGGTTTCGTTATTCGTTTCGAAAGTATCGTTTTTACATTGTTATGCCACTAACGGTATTTCATAGCCATTTTTCTTATTCGCTTCATATGCGTTACTTTGCAGCAAGAGCATCAAACAGTCACAGTGACAGCAGCGCAGCGTGTCGGATCGGATGTCCTTACAGAGGAGTAGCAACAATGAGGTGCACGAATGAAGCAAGAAAACGTCACACTCCTTGTATGCGTGCCAGCTTAACGCCTTACGATATACTATACTTCACTTTCCTTGTTGTTGCTTTTGTCAGAGGTCAGCTTCTGCTCCTGTTCGTTGTTGCTGTTAAGGAATTTTTCATGTTTTGCAGTCAAGTCCAGTCATGTATATCGTCGTTGTAGACGACAACATCATCGTTCTCACGCCATCGCCAAACACTGTGGCTCGACTTGTTCGTCTACTACTATTTCATCTACACTGTGTATTAATGTTGTATGTATTGCAGCTAGCAGCTACCCTGATGTCGTATCGCATTCTATGTAGTACGTATTAAATGTCATTTTGCATTTCGTGACAAGTTGGCTAATCTGACTAGAAAGTTATTTATTTCCTTTTTTTTTGAGTATATGCAATATATTTTTTTTACTCTAAACTTTTTTCAGCTATGTGTTTTTTTTTTCGTCTATTTATTGGATACTAACGCTGCAATACATTTGAATTTGAATAAAATTTAGTTTTATGCAAATTTAAAATGTGTTGTTTTTCGTTATGCCCAGTTTTTTTGGCTACAATTTATTTTTTTATATAAGTTACTATAAAATAATAGTGACTTTTAAATGCCTAAGGTGCATTTTAGTGGTTCCAAGCAGGCTAAACACCCTAACGGGTAAATAGTAATACTTAAAATATAAAACGTCCAAGTATAGTAAAAATATTAATTTTATGGTTAAATTAAAAGTTTTATTTTATGCTGCACGAATTAACTCGATACAATTGTGCATATTTTAATTTCAGGTTTAATCAATGATCATTAAATATCGATTCTTCGTATTTTAGCAATCAATCAAAAATTTCTACGAGCAAAACGGGTTTTTGTTGTATAGAATAGGAAAAAAGACCATTGCACAATTAACCTAAATACTTTCTCCAATACAAATCATTCTACATGTATAGGAGCACCAGCAGTTTCAACAAGTTCGTTATAAAAATCACATTAGTATTTAATTATAGCAAATTAGTACAAGTGCCTTTAGTGTAATGACACCAATATACAGATATACAGCTGCAGCAAATAGATAAACAAACAAACGACACAGATACAACAGACAAACAAAAACATACTGACTCGAACATACATACACATTCATATATGCCAATTCAGCAACATATAGAAATGCACATATAAATACAAGCATTGATAGTGTGATAGAGAAGATACACAGATACAGATTGTATACGATAGGATAGACAGCTGTAGCAGATACTTGAATTGAAATGGAATCTGTTGTTGATGTTTAAGTTGTAGTTCGTTATTGTTGTTGTCGTTATTGTTGTGCTACAGCTGTTAAATAAACTCAATTGAAGCATTAAATTACTGCCATTGGCGACTAATAGCAACAACAGCAAATAAATACTAAGCACAGCAACAAACACTTTCTATAGTATACTAGATCCTTTTTTCGTGTGTATCTATTTGCAATTTTTTCAAAATATTTTTTCCGTTTCTGCAGTATCTATTGATATCGTTGTACAAATTTCTGATTGAAAAGTACAAAATTATAAAGAAAAATATTTATTTTTCAATAACATCTTGTCGTCTTAATGTGCCAATGAACACAAATAAATAATATAAACATTTTGTCCTTCGTCACTAAATGTACAATATTCGGAAAGTATGCAGTAAAGAAAAAAAATGTAAGTTCCGAAAAAAAGAAAACAGTTTCTCTGAGTTAATGTTTAAAAATCAATGGTATTTAGCATGTTTTAATATATAATATCTGTTATAGTGTCAGACATTAAAAGCTTAGTGCAACTATTAGCATTAAAAGCTACAATGTTTATCACACAACACATATTAATACTTTAATGCTTATACATCCAAAATAATTTTATATGAACTTTTTTTTTTTTTTTGTTTTTTAACACATTTTTGCTACTATAATAATAATAATAACAACAGTATAAACTTTATATACATATATGCATTTTGTATGTATGCGCTATAGATTAAATGCCAATCAAAATAAATGGCGTTATTCATTGCACAACAACATGACGTATGATTAATATATGCGTTTCATTTCACTTTATTACGCATACGCACCGCAATAAAAAAATAAATTATGAGCAAAATGCAAATAAATAAAAATTCAATTGCAACTACATACTAATATGTGGCAGAGTACAAAAAAATAAATAAATAAAAAAACATTTCGCAAGTGTAAATAAATGTTTCTGTTATTTTTATACCATCACACACGCCCCTGAAGCATGCAAAGAATTTTTTAAAAATATTTATAGAAAAAAATAAAACAAAACGATTAAAGCAGCAAATCCATTTATTTATTTTCAAAATTTATATTTTGACTTTGTATTTTTATTTTTTCGTGCAATATTTCCTGTCAACTGTCACATTTAAATGCTATTATTGTGAGTTGGAGAGTTTTGTTTTGAGTGAAGTATGTAGTCGATGCACCCACTCCGTTTCGTTTGTTTATAAAAAAAAAACAGAAAAACAAAGGAAATAAAAGGGTACACATTTGTTCGTTGCTTGTTTCGTTGTTTGTCATTTTGATTGCATTGAAAATGTGAAAAATATTTACACAAATATTTGTTAAAAAAATATTTTTATGCAATTCGGTGTAATATATTTTTTTATTCACAAGTAGCGAGTGCTGTTTCAGATTCGATTTACTCTTTGTGTTTTTTGATTGTATTATTTTTAAAAGGAAATAGAAGCAAATTAAACGCAATCGACAAAATAATGGCTTAAACAAATATAAATAAAAAATATTTTGTACTTATACACACTTTCACTCAAATTTTAAATTGGGAAATGTTTCGTAGGGTATAGTTCTTAATTTAGCTTAAATGAAATGATCAAAATCATTTTTATTTTAGCGCACCTAAAAGGGTGTCTCTTTTGGAACGATTCTCATTATTTTCGTGCTAACATTTACAAACAACGACCAGTGAAAAATAAAATTGACGTTCTATAACTAAATTTTGTTAAATTTTGCAGCCACTTTAGAACTGTGATTATAGCCAAGTCAAAATAATTTGGGACCAAAATCGTAAAATATTTATTAAAAATTTAATGGTTTTTGTTAGTTTTATAACATTTTATATAGACATTTTATTGTCATGAATTAGAAAAAATTTTATAGATAATGAAAAATGGTAAAATAAAACTAATAACACTAACACAAATAGTTAAATACTTTTACGCGCCTATTTTTGTTAATAACGTATAATATTTGTTATTTTGCTTTTTGTATGCATCGATTGCGCTGTTAATTGCATTTATTGTTTATATTTCCGTAAAATAACAACACAATGACAAATAAATACAATAGAATGAGTGTATTTAGAAACGTTAAGTTTAAGCTTAAACGTATGCTATAGTTCCAGCGGCCATGCTAAAGCCAACAAAGTGTAACAACTAAAAAACCAATACATAGCTCAGTTTAACAACAATAAAAGTGGCACACTGCAAAGAAAAAAATAAAACAGATATCTAGGTAGAAAAACAGTGCAAAAATCGAATGCAAATATCTGAACAAATACACACATACACATATGCTACGAATCTGTTGCAAATCCCCAACGAATGGAAGCAAAAACATTGAAGATACATAGAACAACGACTCACTCAATACGACTATGCAAAAAAATAGAAAAAAAAAAGATGGAAGACAAATAACAGCAGGCAACAGGGAGCCGGACAACTATTGTAGTAAAAAATCTATAGCATGCTTTTTAGGCATATGTTGCATTTAAAATCGTTCACTGACTGTTCGGTCAGTTCTGGCTGCCTATATGATCGACCAAACATGCAAGCAACCAACCAACCGACCATTGACCAAACAAGCGTGCGCGCCCAATGTGTTTTCAATGTTCCAAATGACGCGGCACTGGGTGTTCGAGCATTCAGTCAAATGACCGAGGGACTGGCTAGCTCATACTGCAGAATTCTATTGTTCGTTTGCTCAAGAGGGAAGAGAGAGAGAGAGATGAAGCAACCAGGGATACAGCAGAGCTCATAAACAAATCGCTTTACAGACACAATTCAATGAAACAACATCGATGACTCTATGCGCCAGCTGTAATGACTTTTGTTTTATTGTTGTTTTTATATTTTTTTCGTAGTGCCGAGTGTATTTTTAACTCCAAATAACTTCTCTTTTTTTCTATGCAAATATTGAACATTTACCATTGCCAATTTGTTTGTATATTTTTTTTTTTTAATATTTTCATTTTTACTGCAACAGTTAGAGCCTTACTATTTCTCCATTGAATTTTAATTTTCTTCGTATGGTTCAATTTTTTTTTATTTCTACCGAAATTGGAAAATTTAGAGAGAGTCAATCGTTTTTGTACGTACTGAAAATTGTTTGTGCAAAGTAATTTTTAATCCTGAAATTTGTTCGTTTTTTCACTATTTTTCTTGTTATCCATTTTGGTGCATGCTTCTTTTATATCGAAATTCATATACTGTTTGCCTCTGCACACAGCTGGAGTTCATATTTGTGGTTATTAGCCAGTTTAGTCACTTGTTTTGTACCATTTACAACGCATAATTGTTGCCAGTTGAGCTCTCAGTTTTCATTGTACCAATTGCTTTTTGATTATCAGCATTTTGATATTTGGAGTTTTGGTTAATTTCGATTGTACGAGTGTGTAGTTGTTTATGGTTTCGGTTTAAATTTGTAATTTGTGCATTTGGTTTGTTGGTTTTGGCAATATGCTTTTGCAAAGTTAAATGTCAGTTATTTGAGGAAATATTTCAAAAAATATGTATGTTAAGCGACAATTTGTTTAAACAGACATTTTAATTGTATCAAGTTTTAAAATCGTTGTAAAAATTAATGCAAAGGTTCAGATGCAAATAAATAAAGACACACAATGACAAATTTGTTAACCAAAGGTACACATTGTGGTCCATTGAAAATATTAAACATTCTTCATTTTTGGTTCCCATAAAATTTATATACAACGATTTGTCAAATTTCAACGTCATAGAAAAAAAAAAAAAAAAGCTAAAATGAAAAGAAAATTTAAAAAAATGTGTTGCAGAATGAAACTTAGTTGAAAAACTAGTATATGAATACAAAATGATTGCAAGCGAGCAAAAAAAAGGGGGGATAAAATACAATTGAAGAGTCAATGTACGAACGAAAAAAATCACAGCATACTTTCAGGCTCTGAACACATTTTTTAGCTTGAACGCAAAGGAAAAACTGCACTCTAAAAGAGCACATTTGCATTGATATGCATTTGCAATTGGAAAATGGTAACAAATAAATACAACGCAATATGGTCTGGTATTCGGTGCCGGGTACGGAAAAGCAACATAGACAGAAATAAACATCAAGCAACTCGGCAGCAGGTCGTTTTGGTCAGTTGCGAGAGTCCGAGTACTTCAATGACTGACAGACAAATGTGAAAAGAGAAAAAAATGAACAAACAAAAGATACGGCTAGGCGGGTATGCAGGTAGCAAGGTGCTATTAGTGCAATAAGAACTGTTGTTGCATTGCATTGTGGAGTTGTGGTCATATATGTATGTTTGTTGTTTTTGTTATTGTTGTTGGTCAGTTTTACACACACACACAAACACACACATTCAAAAAAAGTAGAGAAATAGTACAGCCACAAGGGAGACATACGCTGGGGCAACACAAATGGTGACTAACAGGCGCCAATATGGCGTGCATGATGAGTATGTGTATGCATGAACGAATGCGAATCGTCATCATCTGAATAAGTGTTAGAGTGTGAGTGAGTGAGTGAAGTGTTTGTGGCTATGAGCGTATGTATGTGTGTATACAAATAAACAAATATTACACATATACCTACACTTAAGCTTGCTGCTAGTCGGTTTTCGTTTAACGTCCATATATTGTTGCCTACTTTTAGGCATGTATGCAGTAAAATTGCAGAAATATAACGGTTTGTTAGTAAAGTAGAGTGGGTGAGCAATCGGAGTATTCACCTTTTTAAAGCCTTTTAAATGTAAGCAAAAGTTTGTTGCATACAATGAGGCATACAAGCGAGTGCAATAAGCAACGTATATATCTACATACGTACAAACATACACAAGCAGGCATTGAACATCGAAGAGCGCAAGTAACGCAGCGAATTCATATGTATGTATAGTATAGAGGTTTGTATTGAAAATTGGATTTTCAATTGGTTTGCAAAACGGAAATTAATTCGGGGGCAACTAGGCAAACGAGGTAACTAACCTCGTTGCTCTCGTTCAATGCCCGGCAGCTACGTATTTTATGTTAGGGCATACAACGACTTATGCATTGATACAACACAGGAACCTACGGCTACGACTTTCGCCTCTTCCATCTAATGCACATGTTATTCACATTTCACCTGTAAAAAAGCACCGTTTGGCGTAAAAAAAATTAGGTTCGATTTTTTTTTTTCACTTTAATTAAATTAAAAGTCGGTTTTTTCATTCTACAAGCAGCATTATCTTTTTTGCAAATAATATTATATGTACGAGGGTAGTTTATTTCAAATAAAAACAAACATGGAAAAACTTTTATTTGGAAATCTAAAGCTTTAAGACACGTCACCCATGCAATTTCAAACAGACGGAAAGACGGGTAATGCCTCCTTTAATAAGTTTCAAGCGAGAATATACGAGAGTTTTGATAGACGTTTTATTAAATTTTGCTAGATTTTACTAAACATTTTTCATCCAGTAAAATTTAAAAACTAAAACATTTGATTAAAAAGTTTATGACAAAGAAACCATAACAAACATTTAAAAAATTTTTCGAGATCTTAATATATTTACTAACTCACGGAATTGACCTCGTAATCACAAATTTTTACTTACTCTGAATTCGGGTGCTTTGCAATCGAATTGGATTAAAAGTTTAACTGCTGCGTGCTTTACTTTGAATTGTTGCAGTTAAAACTATGGCGAAAAAGTAGTGTCGTGAACTTTGAACTTTTTTTTTCTATATAAAATTTTCTCATTTCATTCTATCGCTTAGAATAAAAATATAATAATAAAGAAAAAGAAAAACGACAAGAGAAAATGGTTACTGTCAGGCAAAATTTTTCGCCTGTCGCTTGCTTATCAGTTAAAGTACTTTTATGCGCTTAATGGGCGTCTTTCTGGCAGACATTGATGACTTTTTAACTGCAGTCATTTGCGCGAAAAAAGAATTTATATAAAAACGAACACATACAAATATACACGCATATATGCGCCATTTCTGTTTCCGTTGACACGCGCCGCTAAGTATGCAGCATGTTAGCGTGATAAAAATAAAGGAAGAGAAAAAATACGCATAATAATAATAAAGCACGCAAAAATGGCGCAAAGAATGTTTAAAAGTATAGCGAAAAGTAAAGAATCTAATCGATTTTCTTTTGCTTCGCAGCTAAATGTAACTTTTAATAGCATATTTTTAGGCGGGCAGGCGTTTTTCAAACTGCGTGCAAAGACATTTGACATGAATTTTTATTTCATATAATTATTTTACCAAGAAAATAAAAACCGTGTGCTACGTCGCTTCTCAATAATTTACCATTAAATAAATATTGTATTCTTCAAGCCATACTAGCCACCTACCGTTAATGTGAACTGTTAGGAAATGTCATGGCCGTGATTTCAATGACTTTTCATTTTCCTTTTCAGCCTTAAAAAAAAGTAATATGGAGCACACCACCCGAACGAAAAAGAAAAGCAAATTGATTTTATTCGTTTTCAAAGGAAAATAAAAAAAAAAACACACACACACACTCACACACCAAAAATACTATAATAAATTTGTTTTGCCGTCTTTTTGGCGCCAATGAAATTGCCTTGCCTAGCTTTCGCTTTGCATGCTATAAAATTACAATAAAATTTGCCAAAACTGGCAATTGGCTTAGTGCTACGAATAACAAATTTCATATAGGTCGAAAATAGAGAACATATGTGCATGGCGCCTAAACGTGTGCAACAAGGCAGGCAGTTTTACGAAGCAGAAGATTTAATAATTTGTGCAAAGTTATATATGGATATACGTATTTACATATATTTGTTGTACGGTTTCCAACTTCTTAGCATTCCTGCGGGTTAATAAAAACATTTAACAATGCTTAATAAAATTTTATTGTTTTATATGACGTAGTAACGTAATATGACCGCGTTATTTGCCTCCAAAATGTTTGGTTAAGTATTTTTGATATTAAATTAAAAGTTTGTGATACTAAACATTATGTTATTTAGCTAGAAAAAAAATTAAGTAAACATTATTTTCAATAAAAACAAGGAAAAACGTTAACTTCGGTGGAACCGAAGCTTAAATACCCGTCACACGAATCTTTGAATAGTTTATGTGTGATCATCAGTAGCTTATATACATTTATAAATATATATTTGAAAATAATTACTTTTTCATACAAATGTTCGAAAATAATCAATAAGTTTGTATGGGTGCCTTAGCTAAAAATGGGCGTGGCACCTTGGTTTTGATATTGAATGTCATTACAAGTGTTTTTACCCAAATTTGAGTGACTACATTCACAAATAATAGCTATTTTCATATAAAATTCGATATTGGGCGGAAAATTTGTATGGGGCTATATCTAAAAATGGGCGTGGCAGCTTGGATTTGATATTGGATGACATTAGAAGTATTTCTTTCCAACTTCGAGTGACTACATTCATAAATAATAGCTATTTTCATGCAAAAAATTAGAAAAAAACGGTAAGTTTGTATGGGGGCTATACCTTAAAATGGGCGTGGCACTTTGATTTTAACACTTGAACTGCTTAGGACTGAGAAAGCTTAAGTTCCGAGTTTCAGGTCAATATCTTTAAAACTGAGCGAATGAATCGCATAAATACAGACAGACGGACGGACAGACAGACGGACATGGCTAGATCGACTCGTCTCGTCGTGCTGATCAAGAATATATATACTTTATAGGGTCTACGACGTCTCCTTTAATGCGTTACAAACTTTCTGACAAAATGATAATACCCTCCCCACTATGTGTGGCGGGTATAAAAAGAGTTTTAAAAATATTTACAATTTAAAAGCACAATTCTATCTCTCTGAATTTTCTATAATCGTTTTTATTAAATCATTGTTGTTATTATTGATCAACATATATGTATGTATGTATGAATGTATGTATGTATGTGTGCACACATATAGTAAGAATTCTATTGCATACCTTAAGGCGCACGCAGACAAATCTTATTATACGCTTTTGATGTAGTAAATTCAATTGAAACATGATGCGATAAGTGTGAGTGTTTTAGAAAGAGTAAACAGCAGCAACAGAACGACCCGCATTATTAAAAAGTTAGCGTATAAAAGCGTTCCGCTTATCAAATTTCCACAAACGACGTCAACAATGTCGACGATGACAATCAACAATTGATGACAACAACGGAAACCAAGATGAAAAGGACAATTTTAAAAGACGTACATGACGGACTCGTAGTAAAGGGAGAAAGAGAGAGAGTTAGGGATAATCACAAAGGGCAAGTGAGCAAACGATTGCATGTAATCGCCAATAAACTGCATAAGCGCATCTAAGTTGTCGCCAACATCTCAAATCGTAGTGTATATGACAAGGACAACGATGACGAAACGAGAAAGGATTCAATCAAAGCAAAAAAAAAAAAAAGAAAGAAAAAAAAGAAAGATGAGGAAACAGTAGCTATACCAAACAATGCAAACAAAACAACACATGCCAAATGTCGAGGACGATGATTCGCAGCTATCGAATATATGAACGCTGAACAAATTGCCAACAAGCTAAGCTCAGCTTGAACTTGCACAGCATTGACAACGAGGGTAATACTAAAAGAACAAGAGATATGTATACACTCTTAAAAAACTATTCTAAATTTTTACATGAAATTGTTAATCAAGAAAGAAAAATAAACTCAGATACCTAATAGTTTATGGTGACTCTCGCACATTAGCTTTACTCGGCAGCAGTAAAAGGACCGACCTTACACATAAATAATTCAATTGTCAACATGATGCGCAACATGCGATAATATTTTTTCATTCTTTTACTTCTCATATCTCCAACTCTCTTTCTGGCTAGCTAAGCGCAATTTCATGCGGTGATTTCATGTCAATGATGATGATGATGCTGCCTTTAAGGATGAGTTAGGATGTGCATGATATATCGAAGATTCAATGTTCAAAGCAAGCAATTGTCGAACTTTTTGTTGTTTGTTTATTGTTGTAATCTGTGCAAAAACTTTCTTTTTATAGCCAGACATTATTTTGTTGACTTTTTTTTTTTGTTGAATTTTCTAGAGCATTTTTTTTCTCTTTTATTTTATTTTTTTTATTGGTCGTCTCACAAACTTCTTGGGCGTACTGCATGTTTAGCTTCAAAATAGCAACAAATAATGTAAAAGTAACAACTTTATCGATTCGTGTATAAATTGAACAGTACACGCTGACAAATATAATGCTTATTATTACATTTTTAGTTGTTACTGTAAAGAAGTGTTATTGGGAGCACACACGTTTATAAGACATGATTTTAAAAAGTTTCCCAATTGAAAAATGAAGTTAACAGAAGATATTGTCTCTCCCTAATACTATCTTCAAATACAATTTAGAGATATTTTATATTTAAAAATTTAAAAACATTTTTTAAACACATATTCAATTTTTTTAAAAGAATTCTTTTATTGTTTTAATTTTCATTTATTGTAAATCATTATTGTAACTTAAATTTTGTTACAAGATTTTTTTCTATTTGTTTGATGTTAATATTTTTTTTTTTTTTTGTGTTAAGAAATTGGCTGCATTTGAAAAATTCATTTTTTCATCAATATCAATATCTCTCTCTATCTATTTCGATCTCATTTTCATTTATAGGACATTATATTTTCATGCATTTTAGCTCAAGCTGCTTGTTCCATTTGAGCACAATTTGTGTACCCTTAACATTGTGAGAAGAGTATATTAATATTATCGCAAATACTGCAACACTGATTCATCATTAAATGTATGTTTAAACTAATGAAAAACTTAATGAAACTCAGTTTGCAACCAATTTTAGTAATGTTACAAATTATCTGAAATATCCCTAGCATCCGTTAAACCATTATTGGGTAAAAAAACCCAAAGGAACCTTTCATTAATATTAATGAATACATTTTTAAATAAAAATCTAAACTTATTCCAAATATTAATATTGGTATGGCGTCGTTTCTCATAAAATTATTGAAATAAAGTGAAAATTTTACATTTTTGAAAATAAGTTTTTTAATAAACAATAGTCAACCTTTTAGAGTAAAAAAAAACCAAAAGTATTAAAGCTTCGATTCTATCAAAATTATGACCTCATGTTTTTTTTTATTGAAAACACCATTTGTAGCTTAATATAATATATATACAATATATATATTGCACCCTGCTTGTTTGAAAAATATTGTGTTTCATTTTATTTAATTTTTTACTGCACAAAAATAAAACATAAAGCTTGTGAAAAACAAATCTTTGCAGTTAACTCATTTTATATTTTTGCTACAGAGTCCTTTTTTTTCTTATTGAACACAATATGTCGTCTTAGGCGCCACCATTGTCGTCATCACTGTTTGAACCCAAAAAATCAACCGCAGCCATTGGGTGGAAATGGGTCTTGCCCTTGCCCTGGTTAGGTTATCGCAACATATGTTGCTTGTCGTATTCCCTGCTTGTTCAGTTGCAGCAGTAAAATGTGTTGTCTTTTTAGTTTAAGCTGCTTTTCATTTTTTTGTTTTTTTTCATCTGAATTTTTCCTTTTCTACATTTCCTTGCGCTTGTTTAATTTTCCACTTTTCTTTTGTTGTAGAAAAACAAAATTCAATTTGCTTTATTTGATTTTAGTGAAAATTGAAAAATCCTTGTATGAATTTTGTACATTAAGACGCAAATAGTATAAAATGAATTGTTATATTATCGAAATAGAAGAGAATGAAAACAAAATTTATAAATCAATTTAATTTTTGTGTATTAAATTGATTGGTCGAATTGGTTTCAAAGAAATTTACAGCATTTTATAAGCAGCTGGAATTCATATTGCAATTTTAGTTATTTCCTGCATTTTTTAGTTATTATAACGTTTGCATTACTTTTAGCTGCTGTGCAGTTTTATTTAAATAAACATTTCGCTTTCTATTTGCATTCTATTTCTTTCTATTGTATTTTTATATACACCAAACCACCCACGAAAAGTATGCAATTAAATGTACACAAAAAGCCAATTTCGAGTAAATACAGATAAAATACAATCCACATATATGAAAAAAATAGTGCTTAATAAAACAATAAAATTAATTAATTAAATCAAAGTATGGAACTGTTTGTGTTTACATGTAATGCATAAAAATAAATAAAATGGAATGCACACACACACAAACTAGCAGACTCATATACATATGTATATATGTATGTATATGCATATATATGGAATGCAACAACCACAAACGCACTCATTTAACAATTTAACAGAAAGCAACAATTCTCCAAAAAAAAAAAAAAACAAACAATTTTGAATCAACGAAACTAGACAGAGAAGTGTTAAATTTCTATTTTTATTAAATTTAAATGCAAATTGCTAAAAAGTAAATTCATTGCTTCTTTTTTATTACCATTTTAATTTGTTTCACTTTGTGATTTTTTATTAAACAATAAACAAACTTCAATGTGCGTTTGTTCGATTTAACTATTTTATTGTGAGGATTTTTATTAAAGGCTTTTTTTAGGTAAAGCCGGCCACGAAAAAAAAAGAATTAAGTTAAATTAAAATCGAAAATGTTTATAAATGAAAATATATTTTTATCACTGTCAAAACAGACGAATTAAAAAAAAAAAAAGAACATTGAAGTCGAGTATGGTCGATTCCAAGAAACCCTTTACCCAATTGTTACATGCCTTTCTTTATATGTAGTACTGGATTTTTGTAACATTTTTTGTAAGTGATCATTTGACGGTTTAAGAATCAAATAAAGTGGTCCCTTTCTCTTATAGTCTCTAAGATTATCGTTTTCATACGCCAGACGTCAGACGTACAGAATGACATGGCTAGGTCGATCCGTCGAATTTCTTTGATTTTTGATGTGCTGTTCCGTACATCCGAAAATATAAATTTATTTGTAGAGAAGTATAGTTGCGTAGATGGTGTATCATAAAAACATTAGCGTGTATTTTTATTCGAATTCATATTTTGTTGACCTTTTATTTGTATCTTTTTTTTTTTTAACAGACACATGCAAACTTTTTTTGTTGCAACAAAGCAGAGGAAAACGGATTGGAATACAATAACGATAAAAACAGCCAAAACAATATTCCAAATGCAATGACTTTTTAATATAAAGTTATTGCTAGCCAGACTGTTTGACTTACTCCTCTCTGCAAATAGCGGATATTTTTTATTCTGAATATCTCTCTGTACATGTGTGCAACAATAATACTTTTTTATTGCAACTTATATAAAACAATTGTGTATATCCGAAACTGTTTGCCACTATGCAAAGTTTCTTGAAAATTATCAGTTTATTCTTATTTATACATATACATTTTAATAAAACAATAAAAAAAAGTTTTGGAGTACAAAGTATATTAAGATCTGACTATTAAATTTTAACGCAGTAATAGTGATCTATCAAATTTTTTTATATTAGTTGTGCAGCGTACAAAAGAACAACAAACCAACCCAAAAGTATGTTTTAATAAATGGAATGTTGCTTACTGCGCTGATGCTAACGGCATTGCCACTTTAAATGCTGTCGCACATACTAATAAGGCTAAGTGGCAATGACAAGTAGAAACACATACACGCACAAACACACACACTCAAATATGCATATATACAAATAGTGTAATGCAGTGAGGGACACATATGCGACAAGTGCTGCGCTTGCCTGCTCAAATTTCACTGCATAGTCTTTTTGCGCACAGCTAAAGCGTGTTTATTCATTTGACTTTGGTTACTTTTTTTCACTAAGACATTTTTCCGTATAAAGTCAGTATGAATGTATGTATGTATTTATGTATGCATGTGTGTATGTAAGTCTTCAAGGCTTATAAGCGCACATGTTTATTTCCTTTGTTGTCGCGCGTTTATTTGCTGCTTTATACTTTGTTTTCCTTTCTTGCTTCTTTGGCTGCAATGCAGCTACAGTTTTTCTTGTACAAAGTATGACCTGCAACTAGTTTAGTATTCAGCAAGCAATCGAGCTTAATCAACGTCAAAAGCAACATTATGAACACAAGCGCACATGTGGCGATTTCTACACAGTCAAACAAACGCACACACACACTGAGACATAGTTAGCTTTGTACTGCATAAAGTCAGTCGCATAGATTTGGATTTTCAAACGAAACTCTGTGTTTGATTTTATGTTGGGTATGAGGAGGAAAAGGTATAAGTCAAAGACCGGATATGACAAAGTTTAAGTAGCCACAATCAGTGCTGCTGAGGTCATTCAAGCGAAATGTAACAAACAGTGTTTGTGTTGTTCTCTTAGTTACTTTGTATAAAGTTCTGATTGTAGTAATTTGAAACATAATTGTAGGGGTTTAAAAGCACTGAGAACAAGAAAGTTGAGCCCCAAATATCCGAACCACTAACGAGTAGCTAACAAGTCTCGCAAAGTACAATATTAAAAAAAGTAATTTAAATTTATTTTTTTCCAACCATTTCGATCCTTCCATTTAATTCATATTTTAGATTTCTCTCTGCATGACTTACGTATGTGTATGCGAAAAGTAAAAATAAAATAACGTGTGCAATAAAATCTTATCGCTAAGTGTCTTTTCCAAGTGAAAGCAACCAGAAAAACTGAGAGTAGTATGCATCTAGATAAACGAAAAGCCTGACAGCATTTTTGGAGAAAAAATTGCTATAAAAATGCGCAGCTGACAATTGCGACATAGAACCCACTTCCATACATGTTCCATTTTCTTTGCTTCTATTCTATTCTATTCTTTTTTTTTTTATTTGTTGAGCAAAAGCGTTGCTGTAAAATTTCATATGCTTATCACGTGCAACATTCATGCGCTTCTGCATGTATGCAGCAACACATAACATTGAGATGACAATAGAAATAAAAACATTTTCACAGACACAAGTTTTCATACATAGCAAAATAGAATTGTAGAAATAAGAAAAAACTTAAAAGAGAGGAAAAAAAAAAACAATATTGGCAAAAATATACAATTTGAGACTTTTACATTTTTACTTTTTGGGTATTATTTTTTTCTGTACTTTGATTATTACTGTCAAACGAAAATGCAGAGGGCAGCAGAGGGGCTTGAATGTGAAATAGAAATGCACATGCGTATAATTTTATGAGTGAGCAATACAGCGGCCCAAAATACATACAAAAAATGCATTTTTTGAATCGCCACTAAATGTAAAATAAAGAATATATCAATAAGATTGTAATATTTAAAATAAAAAATTTTACCAAAAATATTACTTTCAATCAAGTCTAAAAAGGATACTCCTGAATTTGTGTACTAAATTTTTACACCTGTATAATTAGTTATTGATAATCAAAAATAAATTTTAACATTTAAGATAAGCTACTCGTGAAATATCTTAAAGGGATCTGAAATGTTAGTCTCGGTACATCATTGGAATTGAAAACTTTACCCATTCTATTACCGGGGTTTGAATGGTACTAAATATATATAAAATTAAATATAGAAATACTATTAGTATTGTTAAAGTTAAAATAATTTAAATAATAATAATTTTATTATAGTTTATGTTTTCACTCAATCAATAAGTCCATTTTTCAATCAAAATACGTCAAAAAGTATGCATCAATATTCAACTTTGATTAGCAGCTACCACTTAAAAGTCAATGAAAACTCAATAACACTTTCAAAATCCATGAAATTTACAATTTCTTAGCTGCCAATAATAAAAAGCACCAAACGCCATTGAGAACTTTCCGTAACAAAAAGAAAATAAACAAAAAGCTGAAATGGAACAATGGCAAACAAAATAAAAACTTTGACAAGAACTATTCTCAATTAACAAAAACTAAAAAGTATATTCAAACGAATTTGGAATTTTATGACTGCTGATAAAGACGCGCGCCATAAAAAACAAAACTGCCTAAGTGCAAATTATAAAAATGAGAGAAGTGCCAAACTAACCAAATTGTTGGCATTGAAAATATGATACGGGGGCCGCTAATAAAGTTTCAGAATAAGTAACTAGAAAAACATTAAGTGTAGTTTTCTCATTATAACATATGTGTGTAAAACTACAACCTAGATAAAATTATCGCATCGACGATTTTACAGACTGATTCCTTATTCCATTCAGAAATGAATATCCTACATTTCTTTGGTTGATTTTGGAAGACGAACTTACTATATAGTCATTTGTGTTTACTTCTTCGTTCTTGTATAACAGTCATTAACAATAGTAGTTACATTGGTTGACACATTATTGGTGAGATAAATCATCGCACGATTGTTATTATTTTAGTCCTTTAATAATAGTTACATAACAGTGTCTTTTTTATTCCACTTGGAGCATACAAGTATTTGTAAATTTTTCTAATGGGTTTATCAGATTTGAGTTTTGTACAAGTTATTAACTTTACATGTAATTGTTTTTTGGTTAAGTCGGTTAATTCAATAGAACAATATAATCTATTAAGTTAAAGTAGGTCAAGCATTTCCATTTTGGCGTTCTGAATAATTTTTTGCCCAAAGTTAACTAGTTTTATTTAATGTATTTTCATTTTCTTGCAGATAAATATTCACATTATGTGACCCAATCAGTTACTGATAAGTTGGTTCATATTTATAATTTCAAAGAAAGAGATTTTTGGTCTATCTAAATGTATTCAGCAAATTGTTGGCAAAACTATTTCACGTATAGTCGAGTGTAGAAAACAAAATAAGCAGACAGAAAGCCAAAATAGCAAGAGATTGCAAGCTGTGAGTTTGTTTGGCATTGTTTTCGTATCATTATTATTATTATTATAATAAAGTTAAATTATATTTTGTTGGCACACTTTTTGGCGCATTAATGTATTTTGTATAAACATATATAATAGTACGACTGCGGATGTTATGATAATAAGCAATTATAATGTTTAAAGTCAGTTTAATTTGATATTTAAATAATGGTGCTATTAGAATTTTTTAATTTAAAAAAAAAAATTATAGCATACTTATGTGCATCTTATAATTAAAAATTTTTAAAATCCAACGCATTTAGCTTACCAACGTTTCATAAATAAAACCGTTTTAGGTAACCTTAAGCTGTCTATTAAATAAAATGCATCAATTAAACTTTTAAGACTACTTTAGTTGCTTCTAAACTTTCAAAAATGTAAAAATAGCCAAAAAACATGCAACATTTTCTACTTTTGCATATTTATTACCCATGATAAATATTTAGTAGCCCATAAAATACATTAAACCGTAGAAAAATGTAGCAATTTAAGTTGCAATGCAAATTTCGTATATGTGTGGCCACTTGGGGTAAATTTTGTTTGGTAAACAAACGATTTAACTAGTTCAATAAATTCCATATATAACAAAAGCAAGGTAAAGAAAACGAAAAAAAAAAGAAAAAAAAAGTTATCAAATAAAGTATAGAAGTAAACGAACAATGAGGCGAACTACAAATAAAATTTGATTTTTATGCAAATTGTTATAAAGAAGAAGAAACTGCTCAGTAAACTCCCCTTACGTCCAGTAAAACCCAAAAAAAGAAAGAAATCGAACCCTAAACTTAAAAATAAAGCCGCAGACAAGCAGGCAAAAAAAATCTTACAAAAACATCGTAAGCTTCAAACGCCAACAACAAATACTACCCTAAAAAAACAACAAATAATTGCCAAAGCAGGAAAGTGGAAAAAAATATTGAGACAAATAATGTTCATGTCCAGGTGCTAAAAGTTTTTTTTAGGCAAATAAGCGTAGAGTAGTCGAGTCGTTTCGAATGAGAAGGAGGATTGTTCTTTGACGTTGTTGAATTGTTGAGCAGCTGCTGAAGCTTCTACATAAACTAACCTGAACTGACTGACCCCTTAATCTGCATAATTTGCACAAAAGTCTATGCGATCATTGAGTAAAATTGTCTAAAGAAAATAGGTAACAGAGCAAAGAGTAATATAAATAGTCAAAGATATTTATTAAAATGAGTTTCGGCAAAAGAAATAATGTAAAACATCAGCATGGGGTTCTATGCCTGCTGCTGGTCAGTATAGTTCAGAATATTCTAATGCTTTTGGCATAAATATTCATTAATGAGAAATACGACGTCGATGACGACGAAAGATGCTGCTGCAAAGTAGTAGTATTTACATATATATATGAAAGGGTAAACATTTGTATAGAAGACAAACAGACAACAGAGTAGGGAAGGGCAGTATACTATATAAGAGTAATGCGGAAGTTCATCTGCTTCTAATGATGTCTGACTTTTGTACAATATCAAACAGCTGTTACTTTTAATTTAGCTGTCTGCATTTTCTGTTGTCAAAGCAACAGGGATGCAGCACAGTCAGCTTAAGTAAATGACCAAGGTGTTTTGAGAAAACAATAAAGAAAGCTTCAAAATGATTTAATAAGATTCAAAGAGTAAAAAAATTTAAAAAAAAAAAAAAAAATTTTTTTTAGAACTTACTTCAAGAATGCATAACACATTTTTTGAAAACTTTATTTTTACATACATTAGAAACACCATACTTAGCATAATTTGGCTTAGATCGGAAACTATGAAAAATAGTCGCTACAAATATGTTGCAAATAATACGAAGTAGTCGAGCCTATTCGTCTGCACTGATCTTATTAATATATTTAAATGAAAACACATGAAAGTCAGTTACACATTCTCAACTTTAAAAACAATTCTTTATTTGTTTGTTACAGAAGTATTTATGTAATTTACATTTAAGATACTTTCACCTGATTGTAATGTGACAGCAAATGCCTATGACAGTCACTTTTTAATCTGCCTTATACAAGTTTATTCATATCACGAAGGGGCTGAATATAGCTTTTTTTTCTTTATATTTTTACTCAATGCTGCTGTGGTAAAAATAAGTACAAGTGACATTTATAGTTTACAAGCAAATATAACAAAGTTCATATTGTAGTATTTGTGTTTATAAATAAGTACGTTGTACATACATACATATATGTATGGCCGTGTAAAAAAATAACGAAGACAAAATATTGTGTAAAAAAATAACGAAGACAAAATATTGATTAAGTATAAGTAAAAGCACATTTGGTAGGAAGCTAAGACTGTGACAAAGACTAGCAGCAAAAAAGCAGACACATAAAGCCAATAAGTAGCTGAATAAGTTATGCAACTTGGGTCAGAATGACATTGGCAACACTGTAAGATATACCTATGTGCCTATGTATGTATGTGTTTCTTAGACTGACGAACTAACTCGCGTCTATGAGTTGGGAAACCAAATTGACTCAACACAGCAGGACGTCATTTTTATTGCGCCTATTATTGCGTCGTCTTACAATGCTTTAGTCGTTGATGTTGGTAGTTTTTATATTATTTATTTTTCGCTCACCAAAATATATCAACGCAACATTAAATCGAAGAATGAAGGACACACGCGCGGAACATTGATGCCAAAACGCAGTTAGTTGTACATGGTGTGCTGTAGTGTTGTACTTGTGAATGTGTTTCCGGTTTAAAGAACGGACGTTATTTTCTTTTTCGTTGATTTTTTTATTTTTGACTTTGTTGTTGCGATACAAAGCCTTAGAAGTGTCAGCTTTGACATTTTATTAAGGTTAAGCCAGGCGTGATGCATGACAGGTGTTTCGTTTTCAACAAACGTTTTATGCCACACGCCACATGCCACCACCAGCAGCAGCAGGCAAAAAAATAAAACAACCACAAATGACTGCAGTGCCTAAAATAACGTTGCACACTTCCTGCCTCCATATCTAAACTTTGTGGCCAGTTTTAAGTGTTCGATTTAGAGTTTGTCCTTGTTAAAATGAGTATTTTTACATTGACTATGGCAATTTTTAAGTGGATTAAAAGTGGACACAAGTTAATTATGCGCACCGCGCGCGTTCGTTCACTTATTCATTCTGTGCTCTGATTAGCTATGAAGGGTGGTCGAGGAAGCCATTGCAATGTACACATAAAGCGCGGTAATTTTTAATTTTAATGCCAACTGAGCAATTAATTGTTGTACGAGTGCTGCTTTCTTAAATGAGTCATGTAAGCAACATTCCATATCGTAAAAAAATCGAAATTGCTTGAATTGGAATTACAGGGTACACAGTTGCAATTCTGGTTGGATGTAGAAACCTTAATGAACGCCCTCAGAAGCAGAAATAAAGCTGAAACCTACTCAAAGAGTGCCAAATTTAATTGAGAGAAGAGTGCAAACGATCTTTACAAAATAACTGACAATCAGAGTAGATTGTTTCTCACTCTAGATAGCTATCTATAATAAACTACCTTATTGCTTTGCCCGATTACTAAGTTTCACACAAACTTTCTCAATTTTCGGAAGTTCAACCCCTATTCTTTTTTACTCAAACCCTTAAAAACGGTATCCGTTTATGTTGAGTGACTATAAATGATCTCAATCCTCAAAACCCGTTTGAAGGTTTTCTAATAAGAACTCCAAATAAGAATATATTTTTTATTTGAAAACAAGAATTTTTAAATTAATATTTTGTGATAATGTACTAACAATCATTTTGAAAAACAGTTTTTGTTACTTTACATTTCGTCGGTTTTTGCAAATATTATCTAAAACAGCAGCAATATAAAAAGAACTTTGTTCTTCAAAATCATCACAAAAAGCAATCAATAAACAATATTAGCATAAAATTAAACTCCAGAAATAAAAACAAAAACATAATTGTGGTGCTCAATTATCGTATAAAAACTTTTTGCAGTGCAACACTTTCAGCTTTTTACCAAACCCTCGATGAATTTCACTTGCTTGGAAAATGTAATAAAACTGAGAGAGAAAGAAAAAATACAAAAACTGTGAAAAGTGCAAATCGGTAAAAACTCTTTAGCTTACATACAAAAAAAAAGTATCGCTTCAAAAGGGTTAAATGTATCTATCCAGTCAGCCTCCACACCATCCTCAACTTCATTGATGCTGATACATTATTAAACTTGAACTGATGATGTTGACAGCAATTTGACAGCAGTCAAGCGTGCCAGTTTACAATAAGAACAAAAAATAAAAGAATGTTAAACTTTACCCAAAAGCAAACAAAAAAAAAAAACAAATAAATAAAAAAAAAACAAGCAGCAATTCGGTAAACTTCAAGTGCCTGTGAACAAATAACAAATGAATTTATAAAACAGCATTCCTAAATGGGACAAAGTGTATCCTTTTGCTGCTGCTGCTGCTTGACTTCTTTTCTCCTCTACTCCTCTACGTATACGCTGCTCGCCCTGTCTTTAATATGATTAAGGGATGACACCGTCTCGCAATCGTTACGAGTTTTTATCCCGTTGTAGAACAAAGCGTCAATAATCAAGAAAATAAAAAACAAATTTGTTTATTGTGTTGTGCATTTGTCTGTCGTATCCTTATTATTATCCTTGCCGTTATTGTTTGAGGGGAAAACAAATAGAAATAAAATCAACGCTTAGGATCTGCCTCAACTATTTTTATGACGCCGCACCTTAACCTTTCACCGCTACGCTATTGTTATAAGAAAGTATATATACCGGTAGCAGCCCTTCCTCCATACTAAACTTAACTTTTTTGCACCTTTTTAAACCGTTTTGGATTACACTTTGGATGTGAAAAGGGTTCAACCTAGGTTCATATGCCTCATGTGTGGCATTGCGCATAAATGAGACGCTTATCCTTAAACAGGACACGTCGTGTTTCGGCGTTGAAATGCGTGAAAAATTTATGAGCTTAGGCGCTCTTTACAGGAAACAAAGAAAAAAAAAACAAACAGTTTTAGGCAAACCTGCTTAGAAGTTCATCTTTTTTTCTGAGCCTATATACCGATTTCTTCTTACTCAATGGCTTATTCAATTCAATGGCGTATTACTTGCCACAAAGCTTTTGTCTTTTACATGTTAATTGTGTTGGATTTCAAGTTTTTGAGTTAATCTTGCGCGTGCCTACATGCTTTACCTTTCTACACTTTTCTTGTATATTTTGTAAACCATCCCGGGACAATTTCATATATGCGGGTAATTTATGTAAATTTATTTTCAAGCATTATCATAGACTTTATTTTTTGCTTTTATCTTTTTATAGCAGCAACGCGTGCTTTCTGTCATAATAAGTACGCAAAAAAATCTTAAGTATTTGCATTGCGCCCCCCAAAGTGTTTGTGTGCCACTGTCTTTTTTTCCAAAATGCCTTCATCTTTTGTACTAATAAATTAATAATACGCTCATTTGTATTCGCGTCATTCTTCTGTACTAAGTTATTGCTTGTTTTTGCGCCTTAAACGATGCTTGTCTTCTCTTAGGCATAGGAAAGCATTTTATTTTGACAGGTGAGTAAGCGCCGCTGATTCTTAAGTATGTTATGCTAAAATGTTGTGGAGTTGGCTAATGTGTTTTATGTAGAATGCATTATAGCAAAAAAAGTTCTGCTCTAAGCCGCTTTAAACTTTGTTCTCTTTAAAAGTATTTAATATATTTAAACGTAAAAACATGTATTTATGAGACCCTAAAGAATTTTTTTTTAGTCCGATTGTAAAAAAACAAAACATAAAAGTTTTAATAAGGTTTAGGAAAGAACACATTATTATTTAAATTGAATGCAACTTATTGTTAGTGAAATTTGATCTTTGAGAATGTCAATTTATGTACCAGAATTTTTACACTTTATTATAATAAAGCATTATTCTCTTGATTCATTTTTTATAAATATGTATTAAAAAGATCTAAATAAGCCCATAAATATAATACATTGGCTATTAGTAGTTTGTTATAGTTTAAAATTCATTCAAAACCCAATTTTAATATCTGATAATCAAAATCTAAAACCACGTGGTTTTTTTTAGAACAAATGCTTATATTTTTGGTAATAAATTTTTGAAGGGTAGCAAGTTTTATATCTCTTACTTATGTTATAAATATGTATGTACAGATAAAACTATTCTTCATGAATTGTATTATAAAAATTTATGAGGCATGTGCTACATACACCAATTAAATTTAGCACAAGAATTTTATTATTGATTTTCTTTATACGACAAATGTCAAATGCAGTATTATGTCACAGATATAAACAAGAACTTGCGTAATACACAAGTAACTATAAATAAGGAAAGTGGAGTGAATGAGTGAATGGTACATTTGCTAAATTGTTTGAGCGACTATTTCTCAATATACATATGTCCGGTTGTCTGTCTGTATAAGCCTTATTGATGGACAATTTGAGCTTTGTATGTTTGTAGAAGACAAAATCATTAATATTAAATCCCATTCCCACGCACGAATATACAAAAACAAGTTTATAGTATTGCACGAGTTCAAGAGGAACAGGATAATCTTACTGTAATTCATCTCAATAAAATACAAGCAAATATGTAATACATATGTATTGATTTGAGATGACCCGCATTGAGTAAAATAAACATAAAAGAGTTCATAGAAATCGAAAAAAAGCAGATAATAACAAGACCCGACACACGACCAAAAGTGTTGAAAAATGTGTGCCCAATAATAAGAACAATAAAAGTAGGAATAAGAAGAAGAAGAAAGAAAAAAATGTGATAGTAAATTGACTCACGACCCACAACTCGTGCGTTCTGTCGCATGCCAGTCGCAAGAATGCATATCCTGTTATGTATATGTCGTGTCTGTATACACGCGTGTCCCATTAAAGAATCGAAACAAACATACAATATAGTAAAAATTGTCTATCGCAGCACAACTCAACCCAACCCGACCCAAACCATTCATTTAATATATGCAAACATTTGCCTAAGGGGTGCTGACTTTAGTCCTATAGTTCGCATATGGGATACTACTTAACAATGACAGCACAAAGGCGTAGTAAGACAAATTAGTTTTCGTGCCAACAACAATTTGGGTTAGAGGTCAGTTTTTCAAGCTTTTAAAATTAGAATATGTTGTATATATATGAAAAATTAATATTGAAGCTCATAGCAAATCAAACAATTTTTTCTTTTTTTACAGCTGCTTGGGAAACTGTTTTCAAATGTTTCTTTAACTAAAATCTTATAACGCGTGTGAACTACGCATTTTGACCTTCAAAACATAAAATTTTATTAAAGTTGCATTAACGCTTGCCAAAAGTAGTTGAACTTGTTATCAACACCGTTGATGCTGAAGTATTTTATAACTATTCAAAAAAAAAAAAAAAAAAAAAAAAAAAAGAGAAAAAGAACATGATTTTCTTGTATTTTTACTATCAAAAAATATTTAAAGTATCTTTTTCTTTTGCTTAGATCCTGAGAAAATAGTTTTTCCCCAAAAGTAGTTGCAACCCCTAAATAAACAATTGCTTTGATGACTCGACCCCTTCGTTAAGAAATATACATAAGTGTACATATATATAAAGACAAGCTGCAAAAATATTTATAAGCACATCATAATGCATGATGTCCTTTAGCATGTCCTTTGTTCATGGTCAGCATATTAATAAATGCACCCTGCTCACATAAACCCTTCTTTTTCTATCTAAGACAATTTCTAGCGCTTCAAACGCATATATTAATTTTCTTGTTGGTTGCGTTTTAGAGTGAATAATGTAAGAAGGGTTCGGGTTTTTATAAAACGTGAGCAAACATATTAAAACTGCTTCCTTTTTATACTTTATAAAATGCGTGCGTGTATGTGTTAATGATTATCATCATTGTCCTTTAAGTGCTGCACGCTCGGTCTTCAGTCTCATCATTGTCCTTCTACTGTTGTGGTCACTTTTCTTGTGATTATAAATTTGTAACGAGCTTTTTCTTTTAATTTTCAATTTGCCTATTATTTTTTCACTTGGTTTTTATGCATAATAACGCTTATGCGAATGTGTGTGTGCGTGTGTTTGCTCTATTTTTGTCTTTGTGTAAAATTTTCTAATTGAAAAATTTTCTAACGTATTTTCTGCTTGATTTCCCTAGCTTTTTCTTCTTGCATTGTACAAAATTTCTCTACAATATTAGCTTTAGTTTAGTTTTTATCAAATTACTTACAGCCCAATACATTTGGATTATATTTTTGGGTATTAAAATTTTAAGTGTTTGTAGTTTTTACCTGAAAATAAAGAAAGAAATAAAAAG
The DNA here is from genome assembly GCA_018903435.1 of Leucophenga varia. NCBI lineage: Eukaryota > Metazoa > Arthropoda > Insecta > Diptera > Drosophilidae > Leucophenga > Leucophenga varia. The sequence goes on from JAEIFJ010001617.1 coordinate 2,091,826, forward strand.
ATAAATGACATAAATAAGTATAATTCACAAGATAAATTTTCATAAGCTTATAATAAAGTGTTATTTTAAGAGAATTTTATTATAAACTTGTCAAAAATTGTTATACAAATAAAAGCATCAAAGCTGTCTGTTCGACACATTTAGTGTACAATAAGAATGTAATTTAAATTGAAACTAACTATGTGTATGTGGTGAAGCTAAAAGGCATAGAAGAACTCTGAAATGTTTCGTATTTTTAGGTTTAAACGTAATTATAAGACAAAATGTGGACTATTTATTTAATCCAATCGCTTTGAATGCAATTAATCAAGATAAACGCTAAATAAAAACAATCTTTTTTTTGTTGTACAACTAAATCGCAACTAAATGTTTAGATTAAACACACTATCTTGTCGAGACCAAAAAGAAAAATAATGCAAAGTTCACTCTTTGCCGGCAAAACAAATAAAAAAAATTAAAAAAAAAAAAAAAAGAACAAATAAATAAAACTAAATTAAATTCTCGAATATACTAACTGTCTAACCGAGCGCTACTCTACTTCAGTAGTTACTCGTTGTATGTTGTATCTTCTGTATATTTAAATATACTAAACGAACGTCCAAATATGTAGTAGAATATTGTACTCTAGTACATATTCACTTTGTATTTTAGTTAATTACAAATACAAAACGAGAAAAATTTACGAACGGACAGGATGTTTGCATCAAAAAGAAAAAACAAAAAATGGGCAAAAATACTTAGAAAATTGTCAGCAGTTTCAAATATCCAAATGAAAAATGCCAAAGTAGAAAGAAAATGATATAAAATAAAATAGCAGCACCGTGGCATAAAAATAAAAGCAAATCGCAAGCTTAAAAAGCACAAAAATGTAAATGCACATGTGAACTGTCGTAAACGTTTAGGTAGTAAAAAAAGAAAAAAATATTAAAAAACAAAAAAAAAGGTGTAGAATAAATGTTAGTCAGGCTCAAAGCCGTAAAAAAATAGTAGAGTAGCGATCCTTGTTGGTTGCCCGGCTAGTTCGTTGGTTGGTTAGCTGGTAGGTTGTTTGGTTGTGTCGCAGTCATTCGTTTCGTTTTGCTGCCATTTTGGCGAATGCATTTTGTTGATTGTCTACCTAATGAAGATTGTTTCGTGTATGTGTATTCATTTTTCTATATTTTCTCATCAAAGGTGAATGACAGCATACAAATATAAAAGAATCTGGCAGGTAGCCACAGTGAAGTTGAAAGCTTTTTTGCATTTTATTTTAGATATAAAAAAGTAGACAAACGCATACAATGAAACCGTTCGTCCTTTAAAATGAATGAAAAATTTCAACAGCTGCAACAACTGCGATACAAATTTTATTATAAGTTTTAAAGCGTTTAAATATTTGTTCACTAACAATACAAAATTTGAAGCTGAAAATATCAAATTAGCAAACAAAATCAAGTCATTTATTTGATAAATCGTTGCATGATAATACCTTTTTGCTTAATATGTATATTACTGATTCATCAAAAATATTCTTTATCACGATAAGCAGCACATATTTTATGGCTTCTTGTCTTGTTCTCGTTTTACTATATGTATTATATTATTACTTGCCTTTATCCTAGTTACGCAACCAATTATTAAAAATCCATATTGTTAGACAATACTAAGACTCACTACTCATTATGGCATTCATTATGCGTCATATATAAGCTATAAAGCAAAGGAAAAGCTATACGCTTACAGCGTTCTTTGATATGTCCTTTTTAATCCTAAGCACAGCTAAACTTCCGCCGTTGCTGCTTCCAAGCCAATTTCCTGCACTTATTATTCATGGCTCGTAAGTTTAGCTGCTTCTACTGCTGCTACCGCCGCTTTGTGTCATTTGCCTCAATTTTTTATGCCTCTCTAATAACTTTTATGGTCGACTTCCGCTTTAGTTGTTATCTCATTCTCTTTCAATGCTACTGTATAAATTTTTTTTTACAAATGAAAAAGTTTATTATTAAAATAATAGTCTAACAAAAACTATCCGCTCCGCTAGCTCTGCTATGTTGCACAAACCATAAATGCCTGTAAATATGCTATGCCTTTTTAAAATTTGAGTTTTTTAGTTACAATCGTTTTATCTCTACGATCTCTCTCTCTATCTCTCACACTATTTCTGCATCTCTTTCTTACTAACTTTATTCAAAAGCCACAAAAGCGTTAAGTCCATTTTGTCGCTTTGCTTCATAATGAACTTGTTGCTCTTTGCTTCAAACCAATAAGTAAAAAAAGCCCATTGCCACCCACAGGTACTACTAAAATAATAATACAACTTGGCTTCATATGTCTCTTGCTCTTCATCTTGCTCTGTTTAACACCATTACTTCCGACAACTGTCTTTGTCTTTACGTTTTTTCTACAGCCTTCTGCCTATTTTCTCTCTTCTGCCTGGCCACACTGTTTTTCATGGAAATTATGAAAATTAAACAAATAGCTCAACTTTTTAATTAGCCACAAAAGCGAGCGACCGACCAAGCGCAGGAAATAAAGTTGGCACAATAGTTTTGTTTTAATAAATAATAAAAGTAGTCGTAGTAGGAGAAAGTAAACTCAGGCAGCACTCAATTCGTAGATAAATGAACTGAACTGAATATCGGTCTGTGTTCTTTTCTGTCTGTCTGCCTGTCTGTCTGTCCATCTTGTCTATTCAGCCGGCCGTGCTTTGTACAAGTTCCGCTTTGATGGCAAATAGAGCATTCAGCTGCATCTTTTGTTACGAGAAATTATGAAGCTTTTGTATTCGTTTATGCTTTTGAATTGATGAAAATATCTTACTTTGATTTGTATCTGTTTGTTTCTGTGTGTGATTATGATTAATAGTTGCAGGCAGTTTGTAAATAATTATTATTATAATTGATTCTTCTATTAAAAATTATTAAAAAGGAATAACAATCGCATTGTCTGTCAAATATATACGTGTATATTAGGGTTCGGCTTATTTATGGAATTTTTAGATAAAACAGTTTTGGACCCAGAGAACTTTACTGTCGGGATTTTTTTTTTTAGCACAATACTATATGTGTATATTTTATTCAATACTATAATTTATTTATTTATTTGTATAGGGCTTAAAAAGTGACAAATGTGAATTTCTCAGGGTCCAAAAATATTGGATTTGATGTAAAAAACATATATGTGAAGTTTTAATCATATCAGAGAATATCTAAAGGTGGCGATTTCATATACGCTGTATAATATTGGAATATTAATTAAAGAAACATTTTTAGCAAGATTCTTTAAGATTTCTCAATTTGTCCAAACATTAAACTTACAACTAGTAAATGTATTATAGAGGTCACAGGTCACATATTTTTAGAACGATTACTAAAAACTAAGAAATCAATTATTTCTACATCGTTCGTCGTTTTAGTTTGAATGCGATAGTTAAAACATACACATATTAGCCAATAAGAAGAGGCTAATAAAAATAAAAATCTAACTGAGTAAAGAGCAAATAAATCCGCAACAAAGCAAAACTAACACAACAAATAAAAATACAACTATGGATACATATGTATACAATACAATAATAAATAAACAAAAGTAAATTAGATTGTGTGGCCCATTAAAGCATTAGGAACTATTGTTAATATACACACATACATATCTATACATATGTAGTATATGAGACGGCGACATATTATAAGTGCTTATGCCCCATATGGGACAAACGAAAAGCAACCCCAACGACTTAAGCACGCACATATTTGTACGTACAAATATACATACACATACAAACGCTTAGAGTATTACATAGAATCACGAATGGACAAAGTACTAAGGCACACTTAAAGCCCCGCAAGCACTTTAAGGGTTTCACTTAAGTCGCTTGCAATGCGCTCAACGCTTTAAAACAAATTGTACGCCCCTCAACAACGAATATAACGCTGATGGTTGCCAATAAAATTTACTGTCACAGTGTCGTCTAAGTTAATACCACACAAAAAGTCGGACCTATTGTCATTATTTCGCTAGAAATTCATTAAGACTACGCAAACTTTAAATTTAAAATAACTATATTTTAATTTTACACACTTTAGCAGCTTCCTGACTCGAATTGTAAATAAACTTTCTTTTGAAAAAAAAAGAAATAGGCTATTGCAATATATTTAGCGGGTTAACATTTACTTTTAAATTTGTTATAACCCTCTGAGTACGCCACTGTATAGAGAGCACCAAAGTTTGTACACTCGTCATACACAAAAGCTCAACTACGTGACATTTTGTGGTTTGCTTGGATTTCTTGTGAAATTACTTTATTCGTTCTCCAAATATATTGTTGTACGAAAACTTATCATCAAGATTTGAAGCAACTGTCGCTGATTTTAACAACACCAGTCGCCTAAACGTCTGTCGCTATTATTTATGGATGCAAAAACATTCATTGGAATTGTGTAGAAATAAAAATATAAAAAATTGAGCATACATATATTAATGTTGAAAATATTATTGCTTAGCTTTGGTAGATGGCCTTGAATTTGTTGACATATAAAGTTGCTGAAAAGTGACTGACTTTACATTTGTAGTTTATAGACTTAGTTAGTATATGCTATGCGAATTGGTTTGCGCATTATATTTGTTTTTGTAGCAGACTTTTAGGTGCCAAAGCGTCAGCAAACAAGAAGAAATTGGTAATTTTTTACATCTTACAAATTATTCTGCTTAAATAATTATATAAAACAAGGAAGACCATAAAGCGTAAATATTCTAGATCGGTATGAGAGTTTTCTATTGAGACTAATTCAACAATTTTACTTTAATATTATTTTTTGTTTTCACCCGTATTTCGTTTTTTTTTCTCAATTTAACTCTCAATTTTCTCATTTTTTTTGTTGAACAAAAATTTTACTTTAAAATTGCTCGTATCGCTCATTAGAGCCAAGCATGGCTAGTTCAATAAGTTTTACCAATTTTTACCCTTTAGGTTATGCAAACACATTAACCATATCATTTTTTTTAGAACTAATCCAACACATATTTTACTATATAACAAATTTAAATATATTCATATTAAATTCCATTGCAACACAGTAAAAATTATGTATATTTATGCAATGTTGGTGCATGCTGTTGACCTTACACAACACTGCTTCTTGTATACACAATTTGAATGTCTGCCATAAAATGTGTAGTAAAAAAAGTAGAACGCACGCAATTCAATTAAATTTCTCACACGCATACAAAATTAAATTCTTTTCCCAACAGCAACTTCAAATATAAAATTTTTACTAAAAACCACATATTAAATTTTCACTCTTTGTATAAGCGTTAAAAGTTAAACTGACTTTAGAATGAATTTCATAAAAAACGTAAAAACTACACATTTACCAATATTTTTTTCCAGTTGTTACTTTAAACAAAAAAAAATCCGCATATGTTAAAAACCAAAAATATATTATACCCAATGGGTAGGTATTTTCAAATAAACAGAAAGTTGCAGTGTTACACAACACGCAAGTTAGAAAGAGAAAAAGAAATATGCTAAACTAGTGTGTATGGAATTTTTAGTTGTACTATGGAATACTTGAAATGTTGATGTAGAAAATGTAGAAAAAAGGTAGCAGCGCTACAAAAAAAATGCTAAACACTCAACACTATTATTTACAATTTGCAATATAAACAGTAAGACAAACATTCGGACGTTCTTGTATTACCAATATGGACAAATCTATAGATGTATTCACTTCTATTTATGAGTTCAAATAACGGTGGCTGGAGACGATGTGAGTGTCGCAACGAATAATGTTGGTTGTAGCGGTAAACGTATTCATAACTGCACTTAGTCGTGCACGTAGCGGAAACGGATATAGTGGAAGATAGTAGTTCTTATTGGCGTCAGTGTTGTCGGGTTGCGAGTTGTTGTATTTATTTCTCTAAGCTTGCAAAATGGCAATATGGTGTTAGAAGTTCGTACGATAACGTATGTACATATGTATATTCTATAGATGTGTCGCTCTACACAATGAGTTTTCGACTCATACGGCATTGGATTTCTACTTTTGGATGATTAAAGGTTGTTAAATCTATAAAGCCTAATACACAACCTTCCTATTTCCGTTTGATTACACTGATTAGCTTTAACTAAACTTTAGATATCCAGCATCTTTGACTAACCGAGTTTTTTAATTTAGTTAATTTTTTTTGTAAGTTTTTAATAATTGATACTTATCAATCCACACTCGTATTTATCCACTTGTACATATGTGTTTTCTATTATGGCAACGTCGTTGGGGACATTATGGCGCCAGTCAGTCAGCCAACAGTTCAACTTGCCATGCCACAAGTACGTTCGCTTTTTTGCCGTACACAGGGATGCAAGCAGTGAGAGTATGGTGTTTGTTTCTATGTATATTTTTTGGTTTCCGTTGGCTTTTACTTTTTCTCAATTTTTTTTTTTTTTTTTTTTTTTTGGTTCTTTTCTTCATGTTTGCCACAACAAAAATGGCAAAAGCTATAGTAGAAAAACTTGCACACATACTAGTAGCAAGTTTTATCCATAGACACAAACATAAACACATGCATTCATGATCATTTTTCGTTCTTATAATACTATTGTGGAGAGCAGTACAAATCGCTTTGCGCACTTTTGCATGCATGCATGCATGCATTTCATACGAGTAACGTGGAACTTGAGCATAGTACTGTGCTTTTCTAATATACTTGTGCTTTTACTATACGTTATCCTTCTTAAACATACATATATACACACACACTCACAGGTACTCGTTTTGTGCTAGCTTGTTTTATATATTGTATAATTTTATTTAAGGACATAACCTATAATTTGCTGCAGTCTTTTTGGTGCCTGTCGCGGAAATGTACCACAGACATGCAAACAAAACTTTTTCCCCTTCTTTACGTTTGTCCTGGTCGACATCGACGTTGTCCTCATCCTTACAATATACATACATATATACATTTTTTTTTTTTTTTTTGTCTTGGGTTGTCTATGTTGACTTGACTTGCTATTCTGTTATTGTGTTGTTTTGTGTGCAGTTTGTATATATTTTATTTCATTTTTTTTTTTAGTTTTTTCAACATTTAGCAATTTTCTTGGCAGCAGTTGCTCGCTTGCACTCCTGTCCTTTCAACTTAGTTAAACATATTTTTGTTTATACTTTTGTCGGTTTTTATTGTACTCTACTGTATCCTGTTTGGTTTATGCAGCCGGGCAAAGTGCTTTTTCTTGTTGTTTCGTAAATTATAGTTTAATAAATTTATACATAAATTTTTTTTTGTTTATATTCATTTGTTGGAATTTTTACTTTTTGCAAGTAAATTATAATGGTTTCGAAGTAATAAATTTTGTAAGTTGATTAAGAAGATTTTAGTTATCACTTTTCTTGGTGGAGATTTTAAAGTTAAGTTGGAAGTAAGGTCTAAACAGACAGTTTTTGAAAGGATAATAGTCTTAAAAATATTAATCAAAATTTGTGTTTTCATTGAAAACTTTTCAAATTTTTTAGAATAGAGATAGTCTGATACTTTATTAGTTATATTTTACATGAATGAAGATTAAACTTGATATTATTCTGTAGTGAATGTTTCTAAAAATAAAAAAAAAAATTTCAACAAAAAAAAGAATAATAATAATAATAATAAAAAAAAAAAATATACATATAAAGTTTTTGTCTCTCATAAAAATTCCTAAAAAAATTCCAACTAACCGCAAATTCAAAAAAATTCAAAACAAACAAACCACAAAACCTACAACCAAAACACTTCAAAGCAACGCATGATGTAAAAAAAAAACACCCATATCAAGCTTGAAAAAAAGTCAAAAGTATTATGAAAAACCAAAACTTTAATACGTGTTGTTTCCCTTTTTCGATTTGTTTATTTATTTATTTTCTTTTTTGGTATACCACATTTTATCTTGTTTTTGACCCTTTTGTTAATTGCATTTTCGCCACATTTATCTGCTATAAATAAAATTATATAATTACCTCACATTGTTCTCTCTCATACCATACAATCAATGAATTAATGGGTGGGCGGTATTGTGAATTAGGTTAGGTAGGGTGTTTACTGCACTACACTGGTTTGGACCCAAGTGTTCTAGCTACGTTTCCATTATTAAACAAGTTGCCATAGTAATTATGTTAAATAAAAAGGCCAAAACAAAACACAACAAAACAAACTAAATACACGCTACAAAGAAAAAAATGAATGAAGAGGAAACAAAATGGTTACACAGAATAAAGGTGGCAAACAAGAACAAGTTAAAAAAATGCGAAACACTGCAGAAACAGTAGTTAACAAAATAACTGCGAAAAACACGCATACTCGTAGTAAAAAACAACAACAAGAACAATAACACAAAAAAGCGCCATTTTAGATGTTTATCCTTTAGGCGTCCAACAGTAAAAATAACATGGAATAAAAAAATACGAAAGAAACCAAATAAACGAAAGAGCGTTGGGAAAAAATGTCTAAAAAAAAGTAGAATGCCACAACAAAGAATTAAACTGCGCAAAGCAAAGGAAAGCAGCATATCCTAGCCAAAAGGAAGAACAAAAAACGCTATGCCGGAAAAACGATTTTGCAGCTGAGATTTCTTTTTAATTTTTTTTTTTTAAGCTTTCCCTCACCACTGCACGTCTTATGCGCTCCCCTTACATACGTATTATGATAATGATTTGTGTTTCAAGACAAAAGCCGTTGAAAGGTTTAAACAAAAATTTGTTTAGCTTAAAATTTTATAAGCATTTACTACAAAATGTGCGGTGTAGTGCCTACAAAGTGTGCTGCGGTTTCCTATTTATAAGCATAAGCGCATGCTGGTACCGCCTTCAAATAAGCAACACATAATTTGTAAATGCGTTTAGTTTTGAAGGTATTTTTAACAATTTGTTGTTGGCATTTTGTTTGGCGAGCCCCATTCTTAGAAAACGTTTTAATGTGGGCAATAATAGAATTTAAAGCTTTAAATTAATTTTAACTCGTTTTAATCGGTTTATAAATTTTGTTTTGTTTTTATTTTTGTTTTTGCCTTTCTATTTAGCAAAGTAAGAAATTATGCCAGTGTTGTCAACTATATTTAACCAATTATATAATAAAAGTTAATATAGGAATATAGTATGAAATAGTTGATAAGTAACATTCGTAAAAAAGACAACAAAAAAAAAATAGTTTGAAGCGAACACAAGTATGCAATATTGCTATTTTTTTTCTTACTTTCGATTTTGCTGCCTTACTGCATATACATATATTAGAAAAGGAATTGCACTTAAATTTACTTACTATCATGCTTACTTAAATATTGCCAGCAAAGTTTATGACGCATACGTGCTAGACTGCGGTTACTGCACTCTGTTCCCCAACTCTAATAGTTTGTGTGTGTATGCTTTCTTTTCCCTTCGTAGTTATTTTGTCTATTACTATGACTACCTACTCATATACGTAAAATGACTCTGCTCTTTACTTGCATTTATTTCTTTCGCTATGAAATTGTATTATGTTGATTTCCATGGGGAACATTCGTTTTATTCGTACAGTGAACATTTCTTCGTGTCTTGATACAAGGACTACTGCTCATGACTATACATACATATACAATATATTTGCCATTGCTATACGATACATACTCAATTATTTATAGAACATTTTATACTCGCTTTCAGTGTTATTTTTTTTTCCTTTCTCTATTTTAACTATTTAGTATTTTGTAATTTTTTTCTTTCAATATTTTATGACATTTCCGTGTTTACTACTTTTCACTAAAAGAACTTTAAGTAATTGCAAATTGATTGAATAAGTAAAAAGCTTTTTAATATTTCTAAGTTCACAAATCGATTTTTAATTAGTCTACTTTCAATTATGTTTGTATGAAGCGAATAAGTAAGCCACAACTAAGCTCCTCCTGCACCTCATAGAGAAGTCTGCAATATTGCGTTGAATACTGCCAATTAATTTAATGATGTACTCATCTATTATCTCAATTACTATTACATATTTCATTTAGCTGTGCAATTAAGCTGAGCTGAACATTTAGCTGTGTAAATATTCTTTTTACTACAAATACATACTAACAAAAACGAACAAAATGCCTATGCTAAAATACTCATAGGCAGATTGATGTATAGATATATACATACATATAGTATTAATCAAGTCAGCTGAAAATGGAGAGTTGCTAAGTAGTAGTCGTTTATATATAACAAAAACTTTAAGGGTGCATAGTTTATGCAATAAACTGTGCTGTTTATTATGCTAAAACTTGCAGTAACTGCACCCAACTTAAATAATAATATAATTTATCTCTTTTGCATATCGGAGCGCTAGTACCCAATCTAATTTATAATACGAAATTTATACGAAATGTTGTTTGCCATTTTTAATTGCAATAGGCAAAAGTAATTATGAAATTTACTAAACTCAATGGGGGAAAAACAAATAAAAATTTGCCATAGAAAAGAAAAATTATAAGCAAACACGCAAAACAGCCACAAAAAAAAAAAAAAAATACTGAAATATACAGACACCCACAATAAGAGCATAACAAACAACGAAGGTCAGGGAAAGAGAAGGCAAGACCTGTGTGTGTGTCCTAACTTGACCACGAAAAAAATGGTCGCTAGAAAAATAAAAGCAAACCACACTAGTTGCAAATGAAAAGCTTGTTGGCTTAGAGTTACAAAAAAAAAAAAAAACAAATAAAGAACAAAAAACAAAACAAGGACTTGCCCTCAAGTTAAATGAAAGTGAGTGAGTATACGAATGAGTTTGTTTTATATTTTCAAAGCGCAAATCAAATTAGAAACGTTCACGAAATTTTTTGATTGCGTTTTTGCCTTTCTTTTCATTTTGATATTGCTTAGCTTTTCAATCTGCAGTGCAAAATATGAACATAGCGCTATAAATTTCAGAAAAAAAAAATTATATTTTACATTGTAATCGTTATCTACTAATTAACTCAGTCATCATAATCAATTGATCATTGCTTGCAAAGCTACATAAAACATGAACCGATTTGCAGCCTTGAAAATAGGTTTCTTTTGATATTTTCTCTCAAAAATCTCCCTTTGCTTTTGCATTGTTTTTATATCTTTTATTATATTTCCAAAGAAAAGTTAAACAGTTAAAGCGTTCTATACACACGATGAAGCTTGTCGAATTTAATTTAACAAATTGTTCTCTATTGCCGCCGACTGACGCTGAGTCATAAAATCTGATTAGCCTTTGGTACATACACACGCACGCACTCATACACTTACAAAAAACAGTATACATATATATGTATGTTTGTTTTGTTGTGTATGTGGCTCTTCACATCCATATGTCTTGACCCTGTTGAGTTTGGGCGTTTTTGACCAACACCTAACCAATTCGTGTACAGCCTAAAATCATAGCGATTTGTTGCAGCTTTTAGGCTGAAATATTTTCTTGATTCTACCGTTTTTCCTAGAGTACTCTATGCAAAAGCTACAACAGCAGGCTTCAAACGTTTACCACCACTCGAGTCAATTTTTTTCTTGCTTATTCTAACATAGAGTATGCTTTGCATTTCTCCAACCACTCCGTTTTCTACACATTTTTTTTTTTCACAAAATTCTTTTTAAGGTTAATTTTGCTAATTGAAAATCGTAATAAGCCCAAAGGGTAAAATTTCACTCACACATTGCCGCTTTATTCTGAAACATTGTCAGTAAATACATACTATATTTCACTCCTCAATCTACTGTTGTGTACTATATGTGTGTTTCAAGTGAAATGGACATGAGCTGTTTTTGCATTTAGTGCAAATAGCTGTTTTTGTACATACTCCGATATATATATATATATATAATATATATGTATGTATCCGTAAGTGTTTCTGGGTTTGTATCTAAGTGCGTCTTTCTGTCTGTCTGTTGTGCATTTTGTGGCCAGCTTTTGAAGCTCATCGTTCCCTTAGCTGTCTGCCAAATGTCGCTTGGTTTACATTTTACTTTTAGCTCAATGAAACTGAATTCGAAAGTCTGGTTTTGTGTCGTTCGATACACATAAAAATATAGTAGCAAAAATTTGCAGCAAATTAAAGATTTTTGATTTCAAATGTATGTTTTTTATGCATCTTAAAAAATTTATATTTTTATTACCTAGGAATATATGGGATTGATTTTTTTAACAAAAATTTAATTTTAAACAAAGTTATTTTCGTTACCATTATTTTTTGACAGTGTATAAAATAGAAAGTACTTGAACAAAGTATTTTTTTATTCTAGCCGTACTAAGTGGTTTTGACAGTTGCTGCTATTCTTCTAGCAATTAGTTGATAACATTTATAAAGTTAATAATTTCGTTCATTAAATTAAGTTATCGATTTAAAAAGTTGCAATAATCATGTATTTTTTGCAAAATTTATTATGCAACGATGTTGAAGGCAAAAAACTATTTTCAGAAATAAACTATAATGTAAATCTTGTGCTCAATTTCTGACACTAATTGCAACTAAAAATTGCAAGAACAACAACAAAGATGAGCACGGAAAGCCAAAACACTGTCAAAATTCATAATTCAACAAGCGAAATGCCAAAAAGATACTTTTGCTTTGCTTTTTTTTTTTTTGAATGCAAAATAAATTTAGCAGAAATATATTTTGCCAAAATGTATTCGAAGACAAGTAGATGGGAATAGATATACACAGATACATAAGGGGTTGAGAGTTGTAGAATGGCATGACCAAAATCACTTTTGAGAAATGACAGCTGGTACAGCGCACACAAAATGTATCGAAGCGAAAATTATTGCAGCGACAACGAAAAAAATAAATATATATGTATTTATATATCGAGTATCTTAACCCAAATAGAAATCCATGAAAATGTATCGAAATGCATTTTTGGCAGCATGCGCACGAAAATTTAATTTAGCGCAGGAAAAACTTTTCAGTAAGCCAAAATAAATACGACTGCAACGGCGACGATGACGACAACATCATAAAAGACCGCATGAAATAAAAATGCATACAAAAGATGCAAAAGTATCTGCAACGTCATCGGCGTCATGCTGCGCGCGCCTCAATCAGCGTCACTCATTCATATACTCGAGAGCAGCTAAAGACGTCGTCGTCGTTGATGTCGTTGCTAAAAAATAATTGCTGGCAAATTTGTCAAGCGTACGCATACAGATTGCACGCTTTTTATTTCATTTCATACTTCTTGTATCTTGAAGATACTTCTCATACTCGACATTGCCGTCGTTGTTGTTGTTTTTGTTATTTTTGTTTTTGTATTGTAAGTACAAACGACGACCACTCGAAATAAAATTTGTGGCATTTACACAAAAATGCAAAGTGCCGCAGCCTCTGAGTGCAAATGTCGCGACATCGAATGTGTACTTAAATGTATCTGCATAGCGCACTGCATTATATGTGTAAGTATCTACAGCTAAAATTTGTTTGCGTTCGACGCAAAACAGCAAAAAAAAAATATATATATATAATTTATGAATAGTAGAAGACAAGTCAAGCAGACGGGCTGGGAAAGTGAAAAAAACACATTAAGGTGTTTTTAATTTGTCTGTACATAAACTAAGCATTGTATTTAAAGATGGTTTTACATAATGACAACATCTTTAAAAAATACAAATATCTTTTGCTTTATGTATTTTGTACTTAAATTAAAATTTTACCAAGCACAAACAAGAAGATTCCAAAATATTTAAAAGGCGTAGACCCAGACCATACATTGCTCATATTAAAAGTTTGCATAGTTGATGTCTTTAAATAAATTTAAGGTTGAAAAACAAACTTTACTATGTAATCATTTCTGTCTGAATATTTTAGAAACCTACATTCACACATAGTATGTATGTAGGTAAATCAAATCAGCAATCATGATACACTTTATACGAAACACAAAATATACACATGATATCTTCTATATATATATGTATGTATCTATAGCATAACAAACTGTATCTAACTAATATCAAAATTAAATCATATCAACATTTCATCCGTTTAAACAATTAACGCAAAACTTTACTTCCGCTACTTTTAACTAAAAATTATCCAGAATAGACACATACCAATGCATACATACATACGTTCCACAAATAGTTTTACATCTTGCCTTCAACTTTTTGCACAGCACATCAACTTAGACTTGAACGCGTCACGCAACTTTACACATTATAAGACGGCATAGAGACGATGAGAATGACGACTACTTCAAAATGCAAAACTTCTTCTAAACTCAAATTAACACGAGACTTCGTTTTGACATGCAGCAACAGAAGCAGAAGAAGTAGAAAGTTTTTGTTACTGTCAAATGCAACAGCAGAATTGTACGTCTTATCTGGATCCTACGTAGCATTTCTATACTAACTTTACTCACGCAGTAGTTTGACAGTTTGGCGCGTTTCACTTCTATGTGCTCTTGTACCTGTGCTGGAAAATGTCATAAGTGGTTTTCCTTTTTTCACAGAGCGTATGAAAAGTGGTAAACAAGCAGAAAATTTCGCGTACAACAAAAACAACAAGGATAAAGCTTAGTATTTCCTATCTCCCTCTAGCTTTTGACAGTTAGTGTTGCCAACTTGTCAAAGTTTTTTTTTGTTTTATTTTTTTTTTTGCTAGCTATACGAGTGATATGAGCGAATGAGGTAGAGTATATGTGTTGCCAATTTATTTTGTTGCAGTTAATTTGCATGAAATATAAATATCTTAAAGGAAGCAAAGAGTATTTGCAAATGAAGATAGATATCCGTCGTAAAGTTTTTTTACACCACCAAAATGATATAGTCACTTGCAATTAAACGAGTTGGTAACCTCAATTTAATCCTGGCTAAATTTTACAAACAACTTAAAACAAATAATAAATATTAACAACAGTGAATAGCCGGTTGAATATATAAAAGAGTATATTGCTTTGTTAAATTGTGGTCGTTCTCACTAGAACGTTTTTTTCATATACTTCATGGTTTATTTATTTTTGTAAATGAAGCTTTAATGAAGTTTTTGACAAATCAGCTAAAATGCCTTGCAAAATCCATTCGTTCAGCTCGTTTAAATATTTGAGCAAATAAATAAATAAAAGTATCGCAACAGTTCATCTAGTACAAAGTATCAGCAAGTGTTCAACACGCAGTTCAAATGGCAATTAATAATTTTGAAACAATTTTTACTTCCATTTTCTTCTTGCTGTTTGTTAGTTGTAACATTGATTTAGTGAATGGTCGTTGGACTAAGCGTTATATTGAGAATTATCATCGGCCGCATTATTATATTAAATCACATCGTTCGAAGGATCATGTTGACTACAATAGAACTGCAATTGAAAAACTGTTTGGCCCCAAATCGGGTTACGCTCCAGGACATAATATTGGAGGCGGTGCACCACCATGGTATGTGCACATACTAGATAGAGGTTCGGTTATTTGTGCTGGCGCATTGATATCAGCTGAAGCTGTTGTCACATCGACTCGTTGTTTTTTGCCAAACTCAATCGATCCAACTAGGGAGTATCTTCCAAAACATTTAAGCATCATAACCGGGAATTATATTGGAATAAGAAGGAATAAGCCTCCGTTACCAGCTAGTGCACTGTATCTACCATCAGGTGCCAGAAATGGAAACCAAGTACATAAATTAGCAGTAGTAATATTGGCTAAAGCCATTAGGAAAAAAGGCGTCAAGCCGCTTAAGCTTTGTAAGGCAAGCCCAGGTGATGGTCAATCAGTTGTACTACCGTTCCTTAATACATCCATATATAAAGTACAAAACTTTAAAACAAAAGTTATAGCGAATTCCAAGTGCGAGGAGCTTTATAAGAGTATGGGGTATCATCGTGCATCAGTTAGTGATGTAACATTTTGTGTAAAAAATAAAAACAATGTGCGTGAAGAATTGTGTGGTACACGTGTTGGAGATCCACTGCTTGTCGATGGTAAACTGTGTGGCATTAACTTATATGGAGAACACTGCCTGGATCATGATGGCACTGATAATGCTGATATATATGCCGATATTATTAAACTAAAAGAGTTTATAGATCAAATTTTAGGTAATGGCGGAGGCGGTAAAGAAAAGCCGATTGAAAAGGAGAGTGGTGACGGGGTCGAAAGTGCCGGCGACGTAGAATCTGGTGAAGAAAATGAAACTGAAGGACAATCTAATGCAGCTGAAGAAGGATCTGAGCCGAAGGATGTAAAGGAGGAATCTGAAGGATCTCAAGTATCGGAAGAATCAGAGGCAGCTGGACGTCAGGATGAATCACAAGAAATTGAGGGAGGACCTAAAGATTCTGAAGGAAATAATGAAAAAGAAGTTACTGAAAGCTCTCAAGCAACTGAAGGAACGGATGATACTGAAGGCTCACAAGCAATCGGAGGAAAAGAAGATTCTGAAGGCTCACAATCAATCGATGGAAAAGAAGGCCCTGAAGGTTCCGATGCTATTGATGGAAAAGAAGGTTCTGAAGGCTCTCAAGCAATTGAAGGAAAAGAAAGTCCTGAAGGTTCCCAAGCAATTGATGAAAAAGAAGGTCCTGAAGGCTTAGAAGCAGTTGATGGAAAAGAAGGTTCTGAAGGCTCACAAGCAATTGATGGAAAAGAAGGCCCTGAAGGTTCGCAAGCAATTGAAGGAAAAGAAAGTGCTGAAGGTGAAAGTGCAGAGGAAGGTAAAGGATCTCAAGCAACGAAAGGAAAGGAAGGAGTTGAAGGATCACAAGCAACGGACGGAAAGGAAGAAGTTGAAGGATCACAAGCAACAGACGGAAAGGAAGGAGTTGAAGAATCGCAAGTAACGGAAGGAATTGAAACATCTCCGCCAGCGGAGGGATAAGATTGGATTTACTTAAACTAAATAAACCAAATTATATTGTTATTGACTTTTGTAATACCAAATCTTAGAATCCTAAAAAATAAGTGTATGTAATTTGATTTACTTTCCATATTTACTTTTCAATAAACAATCGAAATTCTTAAACTTTTGCACCCCAAATAACTACAACTATTATATAGCTCAGCAACATTAATAATTTAGTAAAGAACAAAATTCGATTTTATTTAACTGATAAAAAAAAGTCAAAAATGATTTATGTGGCATGTCGATAAAATAAAACCAAAATGACAAAGTATATCAAGAACGCACAACAAATTTTGTAGCGCAAAAATCAAATCTAAAGTAACACATGTAGATAGAAAAAAAAATCTAAAGAAAAACAGAACGCGAGCAAAAAGAATAGCTTATCGCGAGTATGAGTTAGTTTCCAGCCATGTTAGATACGCTACTCAAGTGTAGCAAATTTGTGCTGAGGGGTTATATATTGCATATACAAACTTGTATAGGGAAGCAGATTTTGCGTATAAAATTTTCTTTTTTACAATAGATTGAACATTTCCGACAGCAAAGTCGAACGGTGCCTTGAATGTTTGCGCAACAATACCGAAAGTAAAAAGAAAACTTTTCTTTTCGGCTTTATTTCTTTTATTTTTTTGCAAAGGAAGTTTCAAGTTTGTTCGGTTTGAGTGAGACTGGCTAAACATATGTAGAAGTTTAATTTAATAAATTTTATTTTTTCTGCTTTTGCATCTGTTTAAAAAGGACCAAAACGAGTCAGAAAAGTCAAGAAAATAACATAATATGTTAAACATGATGATATCATGTATACAGCACTACAAATTGCTTAAAGGCAAACTTAACAATGAAGCTAAAATTTTATAAAATACTTTAAACATCAAAATGTTCAAAACGGCTTCATCCCAAAAAATATGACGCACATAAATAAATCATGCATAAAGTTTATGTTATATGCTTAATATTAAAACGACTTGTAAAACTTTGGAAACTGTATTTTGAAGCAAAAAAAAAAAAAAAAAAAAAAACAACAACAACAAACTTTAAATATTTTATTTAGATTTTTTTTTTCCATTTAACATATATCGATGATATTTCTAATTAACAATTTTTATGTAACATTTGTGGAATCATATTTGAGAAACTCTGTATGTGTATATTCAAAAATTATGTTGTATACTTGCAAATATGTAATGATATTTTGCTATACAAATTTCTATTTGTAATTTTTGCGGCTTTCTTATAACTTTAATTACTCATTCCACTTCTATATATGTATAGTACATATAAAGCTTTTGTCTTTGTACGCTTTACGCCTAAAAGGGAAGCCACAGCTGACTTCCTTTTTCGGACAAAGTCGACAATGACAAGAACTTCCTGCAGCGATGCCGTGAATGTAAACGGACGTTGAATGCTTTAAGCAAACACTTCCGGCGGCTTTTGGTTATCTTGTCATTATAAAACCCACACCAAAGACGCTGCAGTCTATTATTGACAACTTGTCAAAAGCGAACGACTGACTGACTGAAGTGAAGTAAAATAGACTCATTGTCCTAGTCATCAGCATCGCTTTAAAGTTCGTTAAATAAACACAAAGACAACGAGACGAACAGACTAAAAGACAGTCATTCTATGCCGACATTCTAGCAGCAGCTCAATGTCGACAAGCTTTTCTAAATGTCTAATGTTGCCACAAAGGATCTTTTTTTTCCTATTAAAAGAGTTAATAAAGAAAAAACATTTGCTAATAGTGCTTCTCTCAAAGTATTTATAAAGTATACAGTGTATACAGCCTAAAAAAATACTATGACAATATTACTTTTAGCTATTTCTTTTGTTAACATTTTTGAAAGCGTTTTATTTTATTTTTTATATTTTTTTTTTTCAATTTGAAGCAAAAAGAATGTTAGTCGTCCCTTTGGGTACTATTATTTCCTGTCTTTGACCGGAAACAGTGGGTAATTCCATATTTTCAATCGAATTTTTTCATCAAATAGCAAATGGAATTCGTCGTTGTAAATTCAATTTTTGTTTGTCAAATTCTTAGAATTAAGCTAACTCGTTTGTAGGCCTTTGCATAATAAGCATTTATTTTTCACACGCTTCTTCGAATGTGCTTTTGTTAAATGAGACTAACACACAAAAAAAGCGAAAGTGCTACCTTCCTCTTTGTGCGTATATGAAAAAGGATTTTAAAACGATAAGGGCACAGGTGCTTTTCTTTTGTCTGCGGCTAAAGTAAACTGAGACAATGCAGCAAAGCAAAGCAATTTGAAATAAAAAACGCGCTTACAAAAATGACAAGAAAGATAAAGCAACGAAAAAGGAAACTTGCCAAAGTTGAAATCTGGCACTTGTTTCAAGGACAAAAAGCAATGCGTCAGCATAAAAAGGTAGCAACGAATTTATTTCTGTAGATATATGTATGTGTATCCTGCAGATAAGCATAGACAATGTGGCATCTCGGGCAGGTGCTTGCAGCCAGGCAGGAAAGCAGCCAGTCAGTCAGGTAGACGTTGTTCAGAATTTGAATACAAAAGAATTACTGAACTATGCTTTACTACTTTACTCACTGAGTATATACTCTTAAGTTCTTTGCTATAGAAAAAACTTTTTTATTAGACTAGATATGCGAGACAAGAGATTTCGTTTGGAAACTACAAAAGGATATGCGAAGAGATTTTCCTATTGAAACTTATGCTAAAGTTGGATTTATAAATGAAATAATTTAAGTTTGTATCAAATTGCATTTAAGTTTGTAACAAAATGCATTTAAGTTTGATGCGCCCAAAATTATGCAGCAATGTTTGAAACAATCATATTACAAATTAATTTTTGGAATTAAATTTTAGCAGCAACCAAACTTTCTTTTGATCGAGTTTGCTCAAAGTGAATTAACAAAATAAAAAAAGCCGTTACACTGCATGGTAATTAAGTCTACTAAATTTTGCTTTAAAGCGTAAATAATACCAAATTCCGTTGCTTACTTTCTGAAAATTAAACATATAAATTTTATTTTTATATCATTTATATCTTTTTTCAAATACCTTAAAATAACAAAGCCATATCGTATAGCTTTTTCAGCAGTGCTTATCAGCAGAAAATGCGTCTAAAATGTAATGCTTACATTTATTCATGACGCTGACACCAACCACACATAGGACGACAACGAAGTACAAAGATATGAACAACGATGTCCTTTGTGTTGATAACTTGAGCGCGATATATGTATGCAGGTTGTCTTTTTTCTATTTTTTTTTTTTTTGGCGCCACAAACCAGAAATTCAGATATATAAAAAATACATTTTTTTAGTCAATGTTACTGAGAATTTTGTGATTGTATCTCAAGTTGAGTGGGTGCTACTATGGATGTTTTTATCATATTGCTTACTGTGGTTGTTTTTTTTTTTTTTTGTTGCCATATTATTATTATTATTGTTGTTGTTGTTTGTGGCTTTTGGTATTGTTGTTGTTTTTGTTGATAATTTTATGTAGTTGTGGTTTACGAATTTGTGTTTTTTTGTTTTTTTTTTTTTTTTTGCCATTTTCTGACAGGTTATAAAACAAATTTTTATGAAGCGAAAGATGAGCTGCTTCGTTTCTTAAGGACAACAAAAGTCTTCTTCATGTATTTTTATATGAATTTATTTTTTTCTTTCTTTCTTTCGATTTTAACTCATAGAAAAAATGTTTGCTTCGCTTGTAAAAAAAAATTTTGCGTAAAAGGAATTTTTATGTTTGGACGAAAGAAAAAAGAAATATATATATAAAATTTAAAATGTTCGTTGAAAGCTTAATGCGGAAGTCGCAACTTTTTATTGGTCTAATAAGTGGCTTTTAGCTGCGCTGTCCAATACGAATATTTTGCTGCGGCAATAAAACTTTTGCCGTAGCCTACTTTTTAGCATAAATATGTATATGTATATATAATTTATGCATGTGGCAAATGATGAGGACATTGGTGTTTCGCTTGGAATTTAAATTGGGTACACGTTGCTTAAAGTCCCTGACGAATCCTTAAGATTCATTCAACAGTCAAGTCAGACAAAAATCGCAGCATAATAAAAGCAAATAAGCCGCCCAAAAGTATGCAGCAGCAACGTAAAATGTAATAAAACGCGCGTCTTTTAAATTAAAAATCAATTGTGACACCCACGAGGAGAACTCTAAGGCGACATAAAATTCTAAATTACATTGTTTGACAAGTAAATACAAATCCATTACTGTCGTCATTCTAACTTACAAATACAATACCAAGCAGCCACCCGGTTTATGTATGTGTGTACTATGTTTGTATCCCTAGCGTTTTTGTAGCTGCTGTTAAATGTTATTTAATGCACATTTAATTTAGTCGTAAATTCTAAACGTATTCTAAGAAGGAAAAACCAGCACCAAACGTCCAAAGTCGATATTTTTAACTTTACGTCACTTTATTTGACTTTGACTTTTGTACCCAGGACGATAGCGACAATGAAACTGCCAGCAACGAAAAAGACACCCTCAATGAAAACTTTTCATTCTACATATAAAAAGTATCTATACAGTTGAGTCCTTTTCTTGAAATGGCCAACCAATGTTAACTGAAATTGCACGCCTGGGAAAGATTTTTTGTGTAGCATTTGCCAACAAAAACGGCAAAATGGACGACGACAACGACTACAAGAACTTGAAGTGTTAGACAGTCTTCTTTGCGACGAATTTAAGTAATTAGAAGAAGTGTGCAAAAACAATTACAAGCAATAGCAATCGTAGTAGTCGGTTTGTTTGTCTAGCTAATATAAAGTTCAAATAAAAGAACTTTTAGTAGAATTTCTGTAAATGTTGGAAAATGAAAATAGCCAAACTTCATTGATACAATAAACTTGTTAATTGAATTAATTAAATTGTGACCAAACAGAATGTAGACTATTTTTATTGTTTTAGCATGTTTTTGTCAATCATAATTAAGAAAAATATAAGGTAAAAAAGTTATTTGAGTATCTCAAATGCACGTAATAAAAAAACGTAAAAAAAAAATAAAATCTGGGATAGATTTGTAAATGGGTTTATAAAATTAGTTTGATAGAAACTACCTTCAAGGGTCTTGGATAATCTAAAACTAAGTTCGAACTACAACAGAAAACTATTGAAATTTGAAATGAAATTTTTATAATGTCTGACTTTTTAAAGTTCAAAAACATTGTTTCGTTCAACGCATTTTAAAACTTTAATTTGACTTTATGTATTTCAACTGAAGGAAAATGTTTAATCAATCCAACAAATTAACTTAATATTGCTTTTGCTTGCAACTCATTTATTTGCATTAAAAATACTTACAAAACTTAATACTAGCTAACCCGCATTGTCGCAAAGTAATTAATTATGTAAATACACTGCACAACATCTATTTTTATGTGAAAAGCAAACATTTTCATTTAGTCTCATTCAATTTGATTTTTACGCGCGTGACAAATGCTGCATGTCAATTAGACTACGATTTAGTTTTATAGTGTTTGTGTGTATCCAAGCATTTATCTAGCTAAATGTAACCATAGCGGATTTACGTATTGGGATTAGCTGTTGATTTTGCAATTAATACGCTCTTGCTGCTATGCGAAAAGTTCATTAGACGACAATATTAATATATGCTATACTCGACTGGGTGTCCAAGAGAAAAATTTCTAAAAAAAATTGCAATGGCAGCAATCGATGAGGAAATTACTTTGAACTGTATACTGTTTATCTTCAGTCTTAGTATACGTTTATTTTTTGAGTCCGTATAAAACTTACTATTAGCGAAGTAAAATAGTTCACTTATCATTTAAAGAGTCCAAGTCGTGATGACGTCTTCCGAGTGGATACCATGCACTTTGCCATACTCTCATTCACCGCTAGTTCCATTGAACGGGACTCTTTTTTAATTCCGGTGAAACACCTACTGATGTTTTAACAAATAGAGTAGCTTGAAAGCACGATTACTCTTTTTTTTTATTTAATTTAATAATTTCTCTGTTTTTGTAAAGTAACAGTTTTGCCCATCACTAACAAAAAAGCGTTTTATATAATTGCAATTTGACAGTTTGTGTTGTCCGCGTCATTGTTGGTCGTTAGAGAAAGTACTCTGAAACTAATACCCTGTAAGGTTATCTCACTTTTTTTTTTTTTTGTTTACTTCTATTGCAAGTGCTTATTGTTTTCTAGCTTATTGTTCTCCACATATGAGGATTTTTTTTGCGCAACAGTTATTGACCGTTTTCTGGACAGCTTTGATGAACAACTGTGGTTAGACTATATTGAATGAACTGTAAGAAGTAAGAAGTAAAGCCATTTTATGAAGCAACAATGGTTCGAATCGATTTAACTAAAAACTGAACTGAATGCGTGTATATGGCAGTTAGTTAAGTACGAGTGGTGGTTCACTGACCAGCATGTTGTGGTAGCATTTGCTATGTGCACTCATATCGTATATAGACAGCCAAGTATATTTTGCTGTACTTTGTACTTTCGTAGACAGATTTATTGATTTTCAGTGTACATTTGTTGAAGGCATTAGCTGCAACTACTGAGAGGGAAGTTTTAATTGGAAATGACGACGCATTGTGTATTATGTAGAACGTTTCCGAGAAAGCTTTAAGTATTATTATTGATTTGTAAAGGAAATATACATAGCAGCTATGTAAGTTATTGCCAAATTTAATCAAAATTTAGCAATATTATATTTTAAAGCAAACTTTTAGACATACAAGCATGTTTTAATGCTTTAAACTTTATATTAAAGCAATTCTGCGATAAAAAAAAAACTTCAATAATTTAATTAAGCCAAATTACGAAATAAAACAAAAAATAAAACTAATAACTAATAAACATTCAGCGAGTATATATTGACACCTAATTAAAAGCGCATTAATATGTAAAACATTGCGATGCAAACATAAAAAAATACACACAAACACAGCCTCCCACACACGCACACAAACTGAATTGCGTAATTTTGTGTGCAAATATTTGTTTATGATAATAAAAAAAAAAATTATTCAATGAAATAAAAAAAAAATAAAGCGAAATAAACAGGAATTATAAAATTAAATTAAACCGAACAAAATTAAGTTTAAAAAACACAAAAGATTTTAAGTGCTCATAAAGTAAATGTATACACAATCCGTTAGAAATAAAATTACAATTGCGCCACAGCGCCCGAAAGTATGCAGCAAATCTCACGCAAAAACGCAGCTTAGAACAGCTTGAGGCAAAATGCTAGGAATAAGATGATGGACGCATAGACAAGCAGACGGACAGATACACAATAAGATGGTAGACGAAAAGCGTTGAAACGCGAGTACAAAAAAAAAAAAAATAATAATAATAAGAAACAAGGAAAAACGTTAACTTCGGTTGAACCAAAGCTGAAATACCCGTTATACAAGTACTTAGATTAAATTTCACGATGAATTTGGTCAAATTTGTTTGGAGGCTTTATGTTATATTGGCCCGATCCTTGCCATATCGAAAGTGTTCACTTAGGTGGACATTGGAATTGATTATACCAATTTAATTGAATTCATTCAGAAATAATAAATGTTTTCATACAAAACCTGAAAATGGGTGGTAAGTTTGTAAGGAGGCTATACCTAAAATGGGCGTGGAGCCTTAAATTTGACATTGGATGACGTAAGAAGTGTTCTTACCCTATTTGGATTGAATATGTTTATAAATAATACGTATTTTCATACAAAAAATTGAAAAAAGTGGTAAGCTTGTATGCGGCCTATATCTAAAAATGGGCGTGGCAACATTTTCTTGATATTGGATGCCATTAGAAGTATTTTTACCCTATATTGTAGTAAAAGCATTCATAAATATTAACTATTTTCATACAAAAAGTCGAAAAAAAAGTGGTAAGTTTGTATGGGGGCTATATGTAAAAATGGTTCTGACATACAAACTAACTAGGAGCACAAAAAGCTTGAAAGTTTCAAATTTAATTCAACAGACAGACAGACGGACATAGCTAAATCGATTCGTCTCATCGAGCTGATCAATAATATATACACTTTATAGGGTCTCCGATGCCTCCTTCAATTTGTTGCGTTACAAACTGTAATATACCCGTTTACTCTATGTGTAACGGGTATAAAAATAATAAAAATAAAAGAACGCTAAGACGAGTTGGTTATATTTCTACTGTGTGCTTCATTGAGCGCCGGAAGTGCTAGCGGAAGTAGCAGCTAACTTGGAACGTGCGAAAGCGCCGGATGTATGAGTATCAGGAAATATGTAGGTACAGCATAAAATTAAAGATATAAATAAACAAGAAAAAAGTTAACTTCGGTTGGACCGAAGCTCATATACCTGTTACACAACATTTGACATGGATAGACCTTCGTGTGCAGCATTTGTATTAAATTTTATTTCAAAATACTAAACAAAATAAATATATTCTTAAAAATTTAGGAATTCGCGGTCCGATTTAGACCAATTTTAAACTGAAGATTTGGCTTAATATACGAAGCATTTGTACCATATTTGAAGCCATTTGCTTTATAAATAAATTTTTTTCTTATAAGAACTTGACAAAATGTTATTCTTTTCTATGGGAGCCATATCTAAAAGTGGGCGTGGCACATTGATTTTAACATAGAAACTACACAGGACCTAGAAAAGCTAAAGTTTAAAATTTCAGCCCAATATCTTTAAAACTGAGCGAATAAACCGCGCAGCAACACACAGACAGACGGACAGACGGACGGACGGACAGACGGACAGACAGACGGACATGGCTAAATCGATTCGTCTCGTCGAGGTGATCAAGAATATATATACTTTATTGGGTCTACGATGCCTCCTTTAATGCGTTACAAACTTTCCGACAAACTGAATATACCTGTTTACACTAGTGTAACAGGTATAAAAAAATACAAAAATTAAATAAAGGAGCAATATTTACAGCACAACATTCGGCGCTATGCTAGAAATATAGTACAGCACAACGCAATAACAAGTTGACAATATTGTCAGGTAATCTGCGGCTTACTTAGCGGTGTTTAAGCAGTCGACTAACTCTTGAAAAGCATTTAAAAGTTACATAATGCTTGAGGCTGTTGCTTTAATTTTGCACAGCACATAATAAATGGCAACATATTTTTTTCTTGAGACGCACTTTAAGAAGATTGCTACTTTGCGTACTTCATTTTAACGCTTTTGATTCATTTTTTTTTTTTTTTCGTTAATACTACTTTAACATTTGCAGCATTTGCGCGAAAGTACGCCTAAAAGCATGGAATGACGCATAAAACCAAAACAGCTTTTAATAACGACGGCAATTTAAAGGGAAAAAAGAGAACAAGTAATAATAATGGCGTTGAAAAGGATTATTAGCCAAGACTAAAAAAATTCAATATTACCTGATTATGTGCGACGTATATTGCCGCCGGCTTTTGACGATTGGTTTCGCAAGCAATGTAGTAGAGTCGATGCATTCAATAGCACTCACTTCGTACAACGTAGTACATGACTACATTTATATGTTTGAATCTAGCTACCATGTGACTGATTGACTGTCTGTCTGACTAAGTGAATGCCTGCGAAAGCGCACAAGTGGCGGAAATTGCTGCATAAAGCGCGCTTGATTGAGTTGACAAGTTGTAATTTGCACGCGCCCACCCACCCAATATCGTTGAGCACTCAAAAAGCTGCCTCTTTTCCCATTTTAATGCTATGCAGTTGAACAAACAGACTGTCAGTCTGACTAACTGTCTGATTGTTTGTCCGACCGTTCGTCTGTCTGTCTGCCTGTCTCTCTATCTTTGCAATAGGCGCGTTTCTCATGCTTATTGCGTTGCTGTCGTCGTTGTCATCATCACCAACACATTTCTCAACGCTCTGTTCTGATATTGCGTTGTGCTATAATTTTATTGGCATCTCAATCTACTTAATCACTCTCAAGCCGTAGCGCAAATGACGCACACTAACAAATAAAGACAAAAAAAAATAACATTGGTAATAATAAAAGGAAGAGTTTTATCTGTATCTGTACACTTTGAAAGCGAAATTTTGTCATTGTGTGCACATTTGTCTTTATCTTCTGATTCATTTAACTCATTCACTTGCAGTAATTGAGCTAGCTCAGTGTTTGCTATGATTTTTAATTTATGCGGCTTTAGTTTGATTGAACCAGCCCTAGCAACCTGACTTTACTTGTGCGACTTTGACACTTGCCTAATCGCTTTTGATTTCTTAATCTGAGAGATTAGTTAGTGCAGATACGCATAAAAATTAACTTTTGAGAGCTTTACTATGGCAATAATTTGTATAATAGAAGTATAATTTACTTAAGATAACGATGCGTCGTATAGCTTACTTTGTACTTGTCTCTGCGAGTGGGAATACACAGAAAATTTAAAGTAAGCGATTCAGCACTCAAAATGAAATTCCTGAAGAAGGCAAACATTTTCATAAAAATTGTGACATCAACGAAAATTGACAGTTGTGTTTATTTTAATAATGAATTATATATCACTATTTTAATAGAAAAAATATACAAATGTACATACGTACCAGCTATAACAACTACATTCCTTTACATTACCCGTATTACCGTAACCTGAAAATAAATCAGCTTGGCACAAAGTATAAAGCCGCATATAAACCGTGCTGCCCACTCGACTTATACACAAACAATTTAAACATCTACTTCGTGTTCACTATTACGAATATGTACTATATGTAGAATATATATGAAGACCATGAAACCTTCAACTTTAACGCAATAAATAAAATTAAAGGCACGCAAGAACAAAACAGAAAGCGTTGAAACGAAACTCTGGAAGCTGAAGCTGGCAAAATGTAATTAGAATTGTTCAGAGTGTGGTTAATATTTCCACCTACTTGAGACCACAGCAGGCGTGCGAGCAAACCATAAAGGAAAGGCAACATTAAAATAGTAAACAGAGGCGTTGCGAATTCAATAAAAAAACGTAGCATATTTTAAGGCTACATACAAAACATTTTGTATTATGTATGTATATTAAAAAAAAAACACACATATTTACTCGCTTTAACCCTTTTTTGATCACCATAAGCCGTCACTGTTGTGCAATATGCTTTTAAAACAAAACCAACGCTTGCATGCGTGTAAATTTGAACGTGTCGCATGTCAAGCGCTCGTATTACTACATTTCACAAACTCATGCAACCTATCCCAACTTTAGGTAGGTAACAAAATGCTTTCTTATTTTTTTTTTGTAAGCCACGCCACACGGTCTACATTTTCTTGGTTTTTTTTTAAATGAATTTTTATTGCGTCAAGACAGGCACTAGCGAGTTGCAAAAAATAATCCACGTAAAAATCACATACACAAATATAATTTTAATTTTTCATATTTTTTTCCTGTATTCTGCTCCTTGACTTCATTATTTTCTTACTTGTTTGCGTACATCGTCGCCTGGCATCTTATATTGCATCACATTTCATTTTTATTATACTTGTCAAGTGGCAAACTGCTTGTTTTCAAAATGTATATAATTAGTGCCATTTTTCTTAGTCCTAATTGGAAAATTAACATATGAAGTGCCTTCTGTGTAGGAGTGAATTTTTTTTCAATTTTTTTTTAAATATATACAGCACCATTATGAACTTGAATAAATTTTCATGGACTTACACACAAGTTGTCTAAGAGATTTATTTTTATTTATTAAAGCAGTCAACATACCTGAAATGAAAAAAAAAAAAAAATTATAAAATATTGAAGCATTTATTTAATATGATTGTTGTGCTTAAGTTAACTCATTAATGATAAAAAACACTGCCAAATTTTATGCTCAATTAGACAAGTTCAATAAACTTTGTCGTTATTACTGAATATAGAAACCCTTTCGTAGATCGTCTTTTCATATTTTTCTCGACATAATTGCCTACATTATTCATTGAGAAAAAAATACTTTTATTCTTTATAGGCGTACACAACACAAAGGCAGCATGCCAGGATATAGACAATAGAACGAAGCGGCAACAATAACAAAGAAACAGCAGGGAGAGAGCTCTATATAACTCTAAGACAAACAACAACGCATATCAAATGCAGCACTTTTCTTTTGGTTTTTTAATTAAAATCTAAAGTCATTTGCATGCTTTAGCAGCGGTTAGCAACGACTTACATACTAAGGATATCAATGCAAATAACTTGAAAAGGAAGTCGAGTAGAGTAGGTTAGCGATAGGAATATGAAAAAAGAAGAATAAAATGAATAAAAGATAGCTAGAGGAAGTAAAGTATAACCATAACAAAGAAGAATCAGTTGAATAAGAGCTGAATGTATTAAAAACGAATTGGCAGCGCTATTATTAACATCAATTGCCAGTAACAACAACAACAACGACAAGGACAACAATGACAAAAAGGATGCCACAATATGAAAGACGTCACACACAACGGAAACGGAAAGCCTTATTAAGCGGAAATTCTTCGCCATGCTTCTTGTTGTTGCCGCTCATAATTTATGCCAATATTTTCTTAAGTGACACCACAACTACAGCTTTTCATGTTTTTAACTTCAATTTTACAATATAGAAAAATAAAAAAATAAAAATCAAGCGAAAAAATTTAAATTTTCCTCCGGTTTATTGCTTTTTGTTATGGTGTTGTGTTATACTCAGCAATCGTTGTTTTTTTATTTATCAGTGCTCCCTTGGCATATTAATTGAAAAATTGCAACTGGCTGCAGTAAAAATAGTAGAAGAAGAAGTAGCACTGAGAAACGTATGGAGCGGTTTCTTAAGGCAAAGGGGGTATATTTGATTTCTTTGGGGATAAACTAAATATCCTTCTTTTTTATCTTGTACGTATTGCAAAGATTGCAGAGGAGCTCATTTGGTTTTTTTTTTTTTTTTTTGATAACTTTTGGCTTTATTTAAGCTGTTATACTTTTTTTAAGACACTGTGCTCCGCTCCTGGACATTTTATTGCCACGTAGCACAACAACAATAATAAAAGAGAAAAGAAGTATTTTAAAAATAAAAAGTAGTCTCAAAGGATATAAATTCTTTCATCGTTTTCGCTTCTTAAAGGCGGCTTTTTGAAGTGTAAATCAGTATCAAGCGGCAATTTTTTCCACTACTTATTCTTCCTCTTTAACCACATTAGATTCTTTTCAGCCACTTTGCGGTTGAAGCGTTGAAATGGAATTGAGGCATACTACAAGTGGGCATTAGTGGACGCAAAGCGTATACTTTTGATATTAAAGGCATGACACAGACACTCAAGTGCCTGTTGTCGCTATGCAATGCCAATAGTGTCTGTCTTGGGCTAATAGTGTCTGTCCGCCTTTCCGACTGTCTGTTTGCAAAGTATGGAGAGATGTTATTACAACTCAATGTACCAATGGGAATGTTCCGATGCACAATTATATTTTTTATTTATTTAACTTATTTTATTTTTGAATTAGCCATTGATAATTGAAATGAAGTAAAGTTGAATTAAAATATTAATATATAACATTAATTTAGATTTTTGATGTTAATAGATTATAAGCTACAAAAAGCGAAAGAAATCAAACCACGTCTACTATTTTTAACTTGAGATGAGAGTATTTTATAAAAATCATAATTACTTGACATTTTCAGTCAGTAAACCAAACTATGTCTCGACTTTATGGAAGTATTTTAAAATTAGAACAAAAATGTGATTGAAAAGAGAACGACTTTTTCAACTTTTGTGGATAAAAAGACGCTGAAGCACAACGTTTGTGTAAATAAATATTCATCATTTCAAACTACAGCAGCAGCTTTAAGTGAATAAAAAATTTCTACCTAAGTCTAGAAAAAAAATAGGATTTTAAGTCGAAATGTACATAGTAAAGCGATATAGAGTGAGCGATACTTAATGTATTAATGTATAAACGACGAAAAGAAACTCAAACTAAACTCAATTGTCAATGAATAAATTTGGACGAGGACCAACGAACCAAGCAAGCAAACACGACAAAAACAAAACACTGCAAAGGAAATACTATAGGAACGCCGAAGCGGAAACGAATGAACTCTGCCGTCCATTATCCTTATCATGAATGGCAATCAGCGTGTGGCGCGGAAACTTTTTTCCACTCGACCAGCAGCAGAGAGAAAGCTAAAAGACTTTTCCGCCAAAAAAAAAAAAAACCAAATCATTTTTCGAAATTAATGACGCAAACGGCCGGAAAATTTAGTAAGTTAGCAAAGGTCCGCTGATACATGAAAAGAAGTGTGGCTTAGCAGAAAAGATATTTTGATATGGATTTGTTGCATGTATTAAAGGACCATCCCATCCATTCCTTGTGGCATATGCGTTTGTGAAATGAATGCGACTATAAATCGATATTTATGACCGGACGCTACATAGATCTCGAGAGTTTAATAAATTAAGTAAGTAAAACTTTTACTTTTATTAAAAAGTTTTTTTCTCTACTTTTTGTAAGCAATCGTGAATTTGTTCGAGAATCATTTTTTTATATTGCTTTTCTTTTTTATTGAAAAGTTATTTGTGTTTCGGAAGGATGTATGCTGTGGCGTGCTGAAAATGAAAAAAACATAAATCTGTCAAAAGTTACGAGGATTGTAAAAATGTTGTTTTTATTATAATAAAAGTTGTGTTGTGTATAAAAGAAACTCCAAACAGGAAAATGCGTCAGAGAGCGATTAGAAAATTCTAATTTAATAACAGATTTGATTACACTAGTTCTTGAAAAAAAAAATGCTTTCAAACTTCGGTTTACATGCAAATTTTTTTAACTGTTTTAAAGATCACTAAAAGGTTTACTAACCGGCAATCAGCTTTAAATTATA
Organism: Leucophenga varia; assembly: GCA_018903435.1. Lineage (NCBI taxonomy): Eukaryota > Metazoa > Arthropoda > Insecta > Diptera > Drosophilidae > Leucophenga > Leucophenga varia. The sequence continues at coordinate 2,123,426 of JAEIFJ010001617.1, forward strand.
TTAAAACTTGAAATCCATATGGCATCCACTTTATTGCCAATCGAAGCATATATATAAAAAAAAAAAGAATTCTGCTCAATTGAACTAATCCTATGTAATTTTATCAGTATACAACCTACGAAAGTCTGGATGACAACCCACATGTACATACGTACAGTAGCAAACTAAATAGTTGAAAATGAAACTTTGTGTAAAACTTGTCCTTCGACCAACGTTTTTCTTTTTTTTTTTTTTTTTTTTTTTGAAACCAAACGCCAACTGCCTCTTATAATATGGTAAAAAAAATTATAAAACTTATGCAAGCATTTGCGCAAGAGTCAAGAACAAGAGCAAGGCAAGAGCAAATCAAACTAGCTGCTGTTTAACTGGCAGAGAAGAGTGCGATTCATGAAGGGAAAAAACAAACTTTGCTCATCATTAACAAACAAAATATTGAACATACCCAAAAACCGGAGACCAACCAAGAAAACGAGATGAAACTTCTTTTCACATTTCAAGTTTGAAGAAGCAAGCGGCTGAGCTAACACAAGAAGTACAACCACTCACCAAAGAATGATGGCAGAAAGGATGAGGTAGTAGCGTCACAAGTTGCACACAAGTGCCTATTTATCTTATTAAGCAGAAGCCGACCGTCTTGTTTAGAGTATCTCTTTTGCAAAACTTATACCTTACACTGCGCGCGTTCCACAAATGCTGGAAATAGTCGTTGTTAATTTTGTTCTGTATAGCTTAAGCAGCGATGGAGTCTGATGGCTGGCGGCCTTCTAGATTTGTCGATGATAGTTTGGGCGGTACATTGTATTCTGCTTGTTGACTAGTTTCTTGTAAAGCAGTTTGTGAAAATCTTCCAATGCCGACGACTTGCCGGGCTGCTGTTGCTCCTTCCGCTGTCATATTGCTTACAAAAGTTGCAAGGACATCTTTAGCTACTTTTTCTTCTTCTATTGCTTTGGTTATTAGTTTATTTGCTGCTTGAAGTAATTTCCAAGTTTTTCACCCAAATATTATGTTATTGCGCGCAAAGAACCCTCCAGACCTTTCTTACCTCATTCAGCTCACTTTCATTGCGAATTTTGTTAATTTGCTAGAAGTCCGGAACAAAGGCAAACGATTTGAATGACTCAAGTGTGTCCAGCGCTCTTGTTGATTCTTCTGTTCTTTCAATTGCTGACGACAACGGTGCAATGATGATATGTGTCGTGGTTGTTCAGTTATGTTAAAACCATTGACCGTTCTGCATTCTGTATGATATCTGTCCATAAGCTTAAGACGGTATTTTATACTCGTACTTCTTCTATATATTTCTACAACCACTAGCACTACTTGAGTAAACAAATGTTGTTGACATTTCCTAGATATATTGTATGTAGAGCTATGAATAAATATCTTCAAAGTATGTTGATTTCTTTGCCACAATATCTATACGTTCTCTTTATTTTTTGCTTCTTCATCTTTTGTTGGAACATAATCTTGCAGCTTTACTGAAGTGGTCAGCAATGTATGCTAATTGGCTTTTGATGTACGAGTATTAAGTTTCATGATAGTGTTCTTCGGCTGCTATTTTTACTCTAAACCTAAAGCAAACAATAGTTTCTCACAGAGTGGGTGTGTGTGTGTGCGTGTTTGTGTACATTTGCATTTGCATTTGTCTTTTTATGTTTGTACTTTATAGAGCTTTGCCAAGTGGTGTGAGCAATGCATTAATTTTGTAAAATAGCTTGGAAGTTGTCTTTTGCTTCAGTTTTTAGTTGTGGCTGAGAAATATTGCATTTAATAATTTTTGAAAATTTACTTAAAAGCTTAAATGTGCCTTAATAAAAATAATATTGACTTTGTGCGCCAGTTAATCAATTTTAAATTAAATAACAGATTTTTAGGCTATTTTAATGAAGTGAAACGTAAGAGTTTTGTAAAATTTTTCGTTATATTTTCACAAATTTTTTTTGTTTTGGTTCGTTATTTACCTGAAAAATAAAGTTTATCTACAACAGAAAAAATGTATTGTCAAACTTATGTTTTTTTATAAAATTGGAAAACATATTCGACCAAACAAAATATGAATTAAATGCTTCTTAATAATAGAAATAAACAAGTTGAATGGCACAACTATATTTTAAACATCTCCCTTTAAAATTCTAAGAGGTAACACTGTACACGTTGCGACCGCATGTGTGTACGAGTATTAGTATACTCGTACATAGCAATAGACCAAATAAAAACAAAAAAGCAAAGACCGCGAAAAATAAAATGAAAAATAAACTGAAAAGACGCAAAAAACTCAAAATAAACTTTTGCGGCAAAACACGTAATAACATTTAAAAAGTGCTGATGGTTCATGTTGCTTCAGAGACCCTTCCGCTGCTGTTGGCAGTTCTTACTTATTTATTTATTTTTTTTTTTTTTTTTGCTTTTCGTACTACTAAAAATGATGATGATGATTATCAGCAGTCTCATTTGTTGCTGTTGATGATGCTGTGGGGCAACAAGCAGCAACAACTTTTGCTGAATCAACACTCTCGCTTTTTATTTTATTTATTGTGCGATTTATATTTTCTTTTATTTTTTTCTGTTGTTGTTGTATTTATTTCTTTTACGCTTAGTCGCTACTGCTGTGTTACTTCTTCATTTTCTACACACAAAACCAAACCATGTCGTACACATATTCGCATTTATTCTTAATTATCAACATGGCAGCACTTTTGCTGCCGCCGGCAACGTCTATAAATCTAGTTGCCACTGCCACTGTTGCTGCTGTTTTTCTGTTGCTCTTGCTGCCAGCCAGTGTTGCCGGATTTATTTGCCAATGCATTCCAGTAACCAAACGTTTCGTTCTTCTCTTTCAGTTTCTCCGTCTGTCTTGTGGCGTGTGCTCACACTTAAACTCACAATGAAACTTCTTGCATGACATGCACGCGCGGCGGCAACATATTTCAACATATCTTCGTTCTGACAGATAGACCAACAGACATGTCTGTCTGTTTGTCTGTCTGTCTATCTGCTACTGTCTGTCTACTGCTCTGTCTCGTTCTTTCCATGCACGTTGTTGTCCCCACAAGCCGTCCAAACTCCAAATCATTCGTATATATGTACTATATACAAATGTATGTCTATCTGTCCACTCGTCCGACTGTTTTTAACATATGACAGTTTAATTTACTTTTATTTTTGTGGCACTGTGGTTTTGAGTGTTTTTTGTGTGAGTTGTTCATATAGTATAATTCTCTTACTCATCCCAAATATGCATCTCTTTGCTCTACTAAAGGCATCATTGCCATTGCATTATGTACACCGCATGTGTGAATGCATTCCACACACATATGAAGAGTATATATTGTAGTATAGTCCATTATCATTTCATTTGGTTGACCGAAAAAGACTATGGAGTGTGAGTTGCGAGATGTGTTTCTGAGTGTGTAAGTGTGTGTGTGTGGTTTTAAACTTGCGATTAAATTTTAATAGTTTTTCGCAACTGTGTGTCCTGCTCTTATTAATTTCATTTTTTTGTCATTCATAATTATTTTTGAATGCATATTTATTTGATTATTGTTTAATTTTACAGTGTCAGTCTATTTGTCTCTGTGGGTTTCTGTCTCTTTATTTATTCTAGCGTAAATTAAATTATTAAATTGTTAGTCTTTTACTTTAATTATGCAAAGTATTTCTCGTTGCATTTTAAGAGCAAAAGAGAAATATAGCACGAATGAAATATTGCATGTGAATTAGATTTATATGCAACAGAAAATTGCTTTTACCATCGAAATTTCATGCATTTAGAAATATGCACATTTCTTGTAAACAAAGAATTCAGTTGCCGCAAATATTACAAAATTCAAAATTATTTATTTTGCTTGAAAAAATCAACTTATACTAATTGCTTTAAATGCAATAATAAATTAAATATTTATAAGGTGGAACGTAAAAATTATGTTCTTTTACACTACTTTAAACAACATATATATTATATACACATATAACTACTACAAAGCTAATATTTGTTTCAAAATTTCGCTCATATTCCTATCTGGGCAATGTGGAATCCGTGTGTAACAAAAAACATTTTACAGACTAATTTCATTCAAATAAATAAAAAATATAAATATATTTAATAATTGTTTTAAAAAATGTTTGTAATAATCGTAAACTAAACGAAGTTCCCGCTTTAACTAACATAAATAATAACTCGCATGAGCGTCAGCGTTCGGTAAAAAATAGTTTAAGTTTTTCCAGGAACACTGCCGTAGTTTTAGTGTTTCTTTTTCGTATTGCATACAAGCAAAAAAATACTACATGAACTTTGGCGTCGTTGTCGCCATACAGTCTGAACTAAGACTTCAAATTTAATTTTTACATAAAATTTCTTCTATTCATTCCATAGCTTTCCATAGAACCAGTCAGCCAGTCTGACTGCCAGCCTGCTTTTCAACACGTTCGCTGTTCTTTTTTTTTTCTGGTTGGACTTTTTAACAGAAGATTTGTACAGAGCGAAAATACATTGTTTGGATTTAATGTATTTTTTTTCTTCTATAGAATAAATATTATTTGTGTGATTTCTTTATTTGAAAAGTGCAGTTTGGGTCCCCATTCTTTAGCTTTTTCACAAACTTTTGGCAGCTGGATTGCTTTTCCATGTTTATCTATTTCCAAACGTTAGAAATATTTTTTATTGCACTACTTTATTCATTTCAAAAATTAATTTTAAAAAAATATTTAAAATTGGTAAAATTTTATTTTACTGAAATAAGATTTCTTGTTTCTTATTTATTAAAATAAGTTTATTTGAAGTGCAAAACTGCTTCCACGGAGTTAAAAACAAATTTCCCGAATGCATAATATACTTATGTATATTTATATTGTATCTAGATACATACTGTTAAAAAAAATATTTCAACATGTTCCTGACATTGTGTTGTGGTTATTTCTTTGCGTTCCAAATTTTTTTCTCTTGTATTTTTGTATTTTCATTTTGTATTGCTGTTGCTGTTTGTTGGCACATCAAATACCACAAAAGATTGATTTTTCTCAACGCTATCGTTTCTAGTCGCCATTGTTATTGTTGTTGATATTGCTGCTGCTAGCCTGCTGGCAAGAGGCCAACGTAAAATTTGTTTTAAGCGCAAACAAGTATTGAGAATGAAGTTCTTCTTGGCATTTTTATTTCAAGAATTTTTTTTACTGTTCATTCTATCCGTTGTGCAGATTTTGTTTTAAAAGTAAACATTGCAGCAAATCTTTTCAACTTTTGAGTCAAACAAGTGTGTTGTGTGTATGCTTAAAGTCAACTACTTTGTCCGATTAAATGTTAAAGAAAAGTATCGAGCAAAAACCATAGAGCACGAAAATTTCTTTTGCCCTAATGCTTTCAAAACTAGCGACGAAAGTTAAAGCTATAACGTATTTGAAAAATGATTTAAATCGATTCCACACGGTAACTTCATCAGTTAAACACATATTTCTTGCTGATGTGCTTATATAATGTAGAAATAAAATGTTATAGTTTTATAGTTTACTTTTGTCTCTCAAGTGAAATCCACTCTTTTCATTTTCGTTTTGTTAAGAAATTGTATACATTTAAAGTTTTAAAATATTTTCTTCTTTTCGTATTAAAAAGTGCCATAAGCAGCTTAATATAATTGCAATAAATGCATTTTCTACATTATTTCAATGACTGTCAGCATATAAAAATAGATTTCATAAATTTTATGAGAGATAACAATTGTTGTTGCTTGGTTACTTTACCATGTACAATAGTTACTTCGTTCATTCTTGTGGATCCTAAGGCGTAAAGCTGCAAAGAAGTACACAAAACGTGCAGACAGGGAAAATAATGCCAACAGAATGCAACAACGCGACGAAGGAGATGAGATATTGTCAACATATTTATAGCACTGATCTAACAACAATTGCAATAAAAGACAGCTACTAGCTAAAAGAAGGACTACATTTTTTTTAGAAGCAATAGTGGAACAACAGCAAGGAACAATGTCATAACTAAACGAACCTGCTGTTGCTATTTCCTGTTTACGCCATGAAGCTGCTTTTTAGCCTTTTTCTCAAGTTTTTTTTTATTTTTTTTTTACTATTCATATCACTTTTTCATGCAGTGCATTGGAGCCTTGCTGACAGCTTTACTTGAGTTCTTCTTCTTGCAAGAACAAAACTAAAAACATCAGCAGCATTTTACTACTTCTAGTTTTACTTTATTTTCGGGGGCAAAGAAAAGCGCATAAGAAATTTCACAATAGAATTTTCTTCAAACTACAAGAAAATGTAAAAGAAAGCAGCCACTCGTTGATGTTGCTTAAGTTTGAAATTTTACGCGCATTATTTAAATTTAGTTTAGTTGAGAGCTGAACAAAAAAGTAAAGTGAAGAATGTGTTGTGTAGTGTGCGCTTGGTTGCGTGTGTCTAATGCAAATTTACATTTTATATATATATATATATATTTTTTTTTTTTTTTGGTTTGGTATTTTCAAAATTGGGCAGGGTTGCACTTGGGGTTACTACTATTCGATACTAAATTCTAACCACTTTCATATACCAAAAAAATGCAAAGAGCAAAGCAAACTGAAAAAAAAAAAAAAAAGATCTCTTGAGAGACTTTGAGTCTTACTACTTCTCAAGGCATTAGAGATTCTCGACAGCACCCGCCCACTCCTTCCGTTTCCTTCTAATTCTTACTACATTATTGTACGGCTGTAGTTTGTGTTTTCATTTATACTAGATATTTGCACACATCCTTGCTTCAATATTTATATATACAACTAGATATTTTATTTTTCTTTCTTTTTGGTATACAAGCTTTGCTTTTGCTTGGTTTACTACAATACTTTATATTGGAATTTTTTTATTTGACGTAATTTTTCTTGTATTTATTTCTATGTATTTACTTGAATTCTTTGGCATGACTTGGTTTCGTTTGTTTGGCTTAGCTTGGCTTGGTTTTTATTCTTTTTATTCGCATTTCTCAACGTTCCCTTTTCCAATTCAAACACTACATGCCACAACATTATTCTACTTATCAGCAACATGTCATTTGGGGATTCACAAACTGATTTAGTTCGATGCGCATCGCAAGAACTCAACAATAACGACTTGAACGAGCATAATAAAAGGTTGCAAAAAGTCTGATGCTATTGGTAGAAATATAAATTGAGATTCTAAAAATTAATAATTGGAAACTTGAAGTAGAATTTTATTTAGGCACAAATTAAATATATAAGATAAATATATGAGAGAATACTGTACTTTCAAAATAGACACATCAGCAAACACAAATAAACTTTCAGCTGCTTTAATTCATTTTCAGATTTCTGGTTATAAAAATATCACCACTTTATAGGATACATTTTAAAATAACATCCTAACCATTAATTTAGGTTATCTATTAAGGAAGTTCTGTTATTTTCTAATACATAATTATTTAATAATTATATAATTATATATATTAATGTACCTTCAAACCACTAAAGATTTGCACCAAATTCAATAATTTGAATTTTACAAAAAAAAAAAAAAATAAAAAAAAAGCAAAAAAACACTGCCACAAAATAACACAAAAAAAAAAAGCACTTGCCTATTTGTAGGACATTGATCTCATCGTATTCAGCTGGCCAGCTACCCAAACATTCGTCTCCCCCACTTACAAACTTAATCTGAATTCTTATGCATTTTTCATGCATTGTCAAGTAGATAAAATTTTTTTAGCGGCTAGACTTGAAAATCGTGCCTTGGATTTGCTGCTTTATTCCAGAATGACTGCAATTCTGTCATTTATTTTTTATCCAGAAAATTTTTTTTCAGGACGACAGAAAAAAAGAAGATCAGCAAAAGATGTTGAAAAATAAAAAGCTTGTCTAATAAAAGTCTAGTCTACATTATTTTGTGTCGCGTACATTTAAAAAAAAAGAGATTTCCATGCTTCAGCGCATAAACGAATAAACCAACGAATGAACGAACGAACGAAATAATACACGAAAGGAACTTGCCTTTGTCCTGGCCTCATGTGCTGGATGCTCCTTAACTTGGCTTTGAGTTTCCTTGTGCAAAGTTCTATCATCATTGCAGCAATTTTCAATGTTGAGTACGTGGCTTGAATTTCTAACTAAGTTTTTCCTATGACAACTAATGCCTGATTGTATAAAACTACCCTCAAACGTTTGCAAAAAACAAAAAAAAAAACGAAAAAAAGAAACAACAAAATATCTCAAAGAGAAAAACATTTTAACAAGTCAATAACATGTCAAGTGAAAACTTTTTTAATATTTTTAAATTGTTGTCCTCGTGCATATCCTTCGCTTTCTCCTTTTTTTATTATTATTATTTTTTTTTTTTTTATAGTTGCCTTCCGCTGTTCAATTTTCACCCTCAGTGTATATATTTGTCTGGCATGAGTTGCATATGTAATAAGGAATACCATTTTGGCTAAGTCATCCTCACATGACTCTAAATTCGTGGATTTTCCTTCTAAGTATTATAAATTATTGAAAATTTGTTGTCTTAATGTGGCGCCATTCTTAGGATTTGAGATTTGACACTGAGTAGCTGACTGGGTGAGTGCCACTTTTCTGACAGCACAATTAATCAAAATTTTACATAATTTTTTACGCTTTTCATGCGTATTACAAGTAAATACACAAGTCGAATGAGTGGTATCATGTGTAACATTTGTTTCGGTTGCTTGTTGATTTTGTATGCTTTTATTGTGCATGGTTTCAAGTGGACGCGACGCATAAATTGTGGCTTTTCTTTATTCTATGTTAAAAATTATGTTTTTTTTTTTTTTTTAAATTAAATTGTTCGTTTTGGAAGTCAAAATGGGTTAATTCAAGAGCTAATAAGTATAAAATTTTAAAGGTACTTCCCAATTAAACATAATTAAATTGAATACAAAAAACACGATAAGTAACAATATTTAAATCTAAATCGATAATAACATTGAGAACAATAAGAAAAAAATTGCTACGATCAAATTAAAATGAATGCATCAATCAAAAAACGATACAAAGTTTTAAACAAATTTTTTTATATATCATAATTGATTAAAGCAAGCCATTTAGAGACTGCATTTTGTAGACCACATTTCCGTTTAGAATATTTAACTAAAACTTTAAACAAAAATTTACAAATGAAATTTCCAAAAATTTGACAATGTCAAATATAAAAAAAATTTTAAATCAAGCACCATTTTTAATTTACTTAAACTTTACTTCGTTTATTGCAACTACTTAAATAATAATTTCAATAAATCAACGTCACATTTCTCGAAGCAAAATTAAGAAACTTTTTCATTTAAACGAAAAAAAATGTTTATATGTAAATTCATAGGCCAAAAGTGTTTTTCAACACAGCATGAATGGGAATAGCAGCACATTAAAAACATTTAGAAAACTGCATGAATGAACTTAAGTAGCAACAAAAATAGTCAAAAAGAAAAAAATAAATAAAAAATAAGCAATAGCAACGTAAGGTATGCTGCATTTTTTTCTTCGAAGAATTTACCTAGGCACGAAGAAATTGCTGAAGAAAATTGTGAAGAAAATTTCTATAGTAAAATACTTTATATAAAAAGCAATTTTTATGCCGCATTTAAGCATTGAATGCAAGGTTTACTTAACATATTAAAATGTTAAGCACTTGAAATGAGAGTCGAGAATGAAGCAATTTTATGATGGACTCTTGGACATAATATTTGATTAAGTAGTAGGAATATCAAAAGTAGCGAACGGCAGAAATAAAAAAATTGCAATCTATAAACACATTTAATACATTTGGCAAATATTGACGTAGACTTGATAAAGTAGTAAAATGATATGAACAGTGCACACATACTATATACTCGTATACATGTATGCAATAGGTATGTAGCTCAATACTGGCCAATAGGAATTTTTGTATGCTAGTTGCAAAAACTTGAAAAATTTTTTTATATTTCAATAAGGCTGAGCGCTCTTTAATATAACTGCTGCTGCTGCTTATAATATATGCTTGCAAATTTTTTACATCAGATTTTTTTAAAATAAGCTGCTATCGTCATATTGATAAAAAAAAAAAGTAAAGCTCTTGTTAAAAATGAGTTGCACTGCAGGCGAAAAAAGTCAAAGTCGTCGAAAGTAGCAAAGTTGACTTCAACTTTTTAGCTTACAGGCTTCGAGAGTCGAATAAAGTAGTTATTCTACACTACCACATCTCATTTTAAGTTCCACAGTGTGTGGTATGCAATTTCAACGCTTAATGTGCGCACGATTTTTTTCTTTTGATTTGCTTTTTCTTTCTTTTTAATTTTTTCTTTTTTTCAGTAATAACAGTTTAAAGTTTTACCATTTTTCTACTCCATTTTCTTCGTCTGCACTTTTTGACTTGAAAAATTGTCATTTTTTCCTTCTATATTTGCAGTATTTTTAAGTAATTTTTTTTCTTCCTCTTACTTCACTTCTCATCTAGCATCCACTAACACAAACTGCTGTCATTTTTATTTTCTTGTGAAAATCATCGTAAAGTTTGCTTCAAGTACGTAACCAAACCAAACTAATACGTAGGAAGGGTATGTGCATAAAAAAGTCAAAGTTCTCCCTGGGGTAAGATTCATATTTAGTTTTTTTCTTTTTAGTCACAATTTAAGCGCTTTAAAAAATATTTATATTTTCTGAATCGATGTCATTATTCTTGTCCATTTAATAGTTTAAGTTTTTTTTTTTAATATTTCTTACAAAGAAGTTCTTTAAACCCATTTTTTTTTTTTTTTCAACTAAATATAAGCATCTCCAATCATTCTGATTTAAATAATAATAAAGAACAAAAGGAGCATTTATAAGACTTACAGTAGAGCTTTATTAGAGATGTTAACTTACCTGAAAAAAGAGAGAAACAATTTAAATAAATTAATAATTAAGTAAATATTTATTCGATACAGTTAAAAATAAAAATAAACGAAATTCTATAAATAAATGGCTGTGACATTCAAACGGTTTTGAATAATGTTCTATATATTAGTGTAAAACATTAAATAAGCCTAGAACTGCAAGTCATTAAAGATCAACGAACCGTTGCAATAAAATGTACACATACCACAGGATTAATTACGTATAAGCATGGTGCACACACAGACACACATTTAAATTTATGTTAAATACGAGCGAGAGAGACAAGGGGAGAGAATGAGTAAGTTAGTCAAACAATTTAGTAAACTTTTTGTTGTTGTGCTTGTGTTTGGTAAGCCATAACAAAAATTTAATACATGAAAGTGTTGATGATGCTGTTGCCCCCGAAATAATGTCATTGGTATGCATCGGAAACCTAAAAATAACGTATACAAAATACCAAAAAGCTTAAAATTGAAGCCAAATAAAATTGATATTAAAACGGTGACTATTTAAAATATTAATGCATAACATTTAAATGATTATGGCACAAAATAGTCAAACAGACAGATAGACAGACGTACATACACATATATACACATATATACACACGAACATTTATGCATTCAGGCATGCAAGAGATACAAATACAATTCACGCACACAAACGCAGATGAATTGTAGTTACAAACATTCACATACATTTATGCGGCATTATACAATGCAATGATCTGATTAAACATGGTAATGAAGTAGTCAATGCAGCGAACTTTACATATACATATATAGTATATGCAGAATGTGTGTATATATACATATGTATAAATATTTATATATGCATACATACATACACATAAATAAGTATGTATGTACAGCGACATGTGGACGAGGACATCTGAATGGACATACACATATAGCTGCATGAGTGTGTGTGTGTATGCGTGTATTTGTTTGTTTGTATTACACAAGTACTACTCTTGCAGACATGTACTACTAATTTAAATTTACGCGCTTGGCTCGCTGCATCGGCATGTAGTAAATCCTAGGAATACACACACGCACTCTTAGCAAGCGATACACAAACACACACAACTACCAACCTTAGTACTCGATTTTAAAGCCAAATCAAAAATATGCTTACGAGCGTATATTGAAAAGTTGTTTCAATTTGTAACACTTTTGTTTGAGCACGATTTTCGATCAACTATAAACGTTTTTTTTTTAATTTAAAACTTTTAAAATACACCGCAAATATTTATACAATTCACTCAAGAGAAAGGTATTCGCAGCTCAATAAATTGTGCGCACGTTTCACACAAACACATGTGTTAAAATTTTATGTTATTCATTTGTGCCTGTCACTTCTTCATCAACGACGCCATTTTGTTTGTATGCGTTTACTATGTAAACACTATTTCTGAGTTGTTTAAACCAAAGACCAATAAAATCAACTTGTATTCACTGTATTTATTTGTTTCAATAATTTAAAGTTGAACATTTTGCGCAATTAACTTTTGGTTTTGTCACGCGTTCCACATACGTTCCACTGTGGTCAACTACACTGATTGCATACGGAATGTAAAAGCAAATTAAAAAAACAAAACAAAAAAAAAACACAAAAATATGGGGTTTCGGTAACTGTTAAATAAATATTAACCGGAAGCCGCCATGACAATGACACTATTTAACAGTGCGAAAATGGCGAAAATAAAAAAGTTGACGCACAGGAATCTCATGCCAGCATTTCACATACTAAATGCATTTTTGATGATGACAATAAAGACAACGACGACTATATAGTGTGGATATTATTGTCATTGATGCCACTGCTACTGATGTCGAAGGCTTTTGTGCTCGAATTCTGTAAAGTTCTGTAAAACGTATACTCGTATGTGGTTCTCTATTGTTCTTGTTCGTCTTGTTGTTCTTGTTGTTCTTGTTGTTGTTGTTGTTTGATGCCTTTTATTATGCGCATATGGATGACGTTTGTTGCTGACGCATTTCAGTCGTTTCCCTTACGCTGTATGTATGGTACTAGCAATATTTTCGTCAGCAACTCACAATTCAGTATTGCTTGCATTTTTCATTGATTTTGGTGCGCGGTTTTTGTTTCAATGTTATTTGAAATCCTTTTTTATTTTTGTTTTTCTTTTTTGTTATTCATTTTGCTTTTTCAAATCTACAGTCACGTTATGTCATTATTTGTTTTCGTTGATTGTGTTTGATTTGAATGATGTACAACGCGAAATTTTCAATCGTAATATTCACTTCAAGTAAAAAAAGTAGTGCAATGTTGTGTTTTGTAATAGTTTATGTAGATTTTTAATTTTTATTTGTCCTTTGTGAATACGAAAAAAATGTTTGAAAAACAATTAAAATTTTTATTTATGTCTATCTTACCTAATAAGAAGGAATTTATGTTGGAAAAACAATTTACCAAAGCAAAAGTGGAAAATATATAAAATTTATACAAAATTTAAGTATTCAATTTTGTATATACTACATTTTTTGTACTTTAAACAATATTAAAGCGCCACTATTTAAAGGTTTAAAGGTTTGAAATGAGAAAAGGCAATCTTGTTTGTAATTTCAAATTCTTAAACTACAAAATTAGCGCACTTCTGCTTACAACATTTTCAGCTTAAAATCGTTGTGAATACAAAGCTTGAATAAAAAAATGTTGGGAAAAATTCTACTAAACTTTAAAACCCACAACAAACTTATTAATAACATACCAAAAATTATCGCAACAACATAAAGTCGAAAAAATTCACATGCAGATAGACACACATACAAAGTATACACATATTCATATGCTAAACTAAACCTTAGTCATATAGAGATACGCAAAACCGAGACAAATATTTTTCATTGTTTGAATTATAACCGAAAAATGGCAACAATAAAAACTTTTTTTTCTTATGTTGCAAAAAAAAAAATAATAAAAAAAACATATGTCCGCAGCATAAGCAGAACATGAAAGATGCCTGCGACAGCGGTAGACGGGGAGATAGGCAACGCATGAATGTATAGCTAAAACGTTCTGTGAGTGGTTGCGTTTGTATCTAGAAAATTAACACAATAGCCAACAAAAGTCAAACAAAAAACGCTTTGCATATATGCACAGAGCATGAGAGGACATTCAGACAAACATACAAATGATAACTGCTGTAGAAATATAAACATTGAAAGACCAACCGAATGACAACAAAATGAAAGCGTTATGCGCTTGAAATATAAATTATAACACCGGCGTGTCTATTAAAATGATTGTATCCGCTCGATTATGCACACAAAAATACACACACATGACTATTGCCTGCAAGCAATATGATGCTGTAGATACAGAGAAAGAAACAAGGAACAACGTTAACTTCGGTGGAACCGAATCTTAAATACCCGTCACACCAAGATTAGACTAACATTTCTTGAATGAATATGTGCGTTCGGTTTGTAAACGGGTTATGTGCTATAATGATCCTTCTTTAATCATGTGTCCTATTGTGATTATAGGTTGCTACAGGAACTGTTTTGAAGATATTTGAAATAAATCGATTCATAAATAACTAATTTATTGATACAAATACTTAAAAATTAGAGGTAGATTTCTATATGGGTTATATGTTACAGTGATACCACCTCAAACATGGGTACTTTTCTAAACATGGGTTGATTTTATAAGTGTTTTTACCGTATTTGACACAAATCGATCGACTCGTCTTATTAAACTGATCAAGAATATATATACTTTATGGTGTCTACGGTGTCTCCTTACATCCGTTACAAACTTTTTTGACAAACCTAATATACCCTTTCACACTATAAAAAGAATATATAAACGAGCGACGAACAGATATGTTCAATGACGGACGAGCCGACAGACGGTCAGAGAGACAAAACGCACATAGAACAAGTTAGACAAACACAAATGCAGCAGTAGAAACATAACGCAACAACAGAAGCAACAGAGCATCATCATCATCGTGTGTGGACAAAGTTCAACTTGCTGACTTTGTTTAGTATTTGTACGCTAGCTACACTCGATGTTGTCCTTTACATATTCGCATCACAACATCACAATGTAACTTGATTTGTGCAAATGTATCTATAACCGTTGTACGCTTCATCATCAACAGCAAGCAGCAAGGTATTGTTGATTTTTCTTCTAACTGTCACAAATGCTGTCCAAAATCGTTTTCTTTATATGTTTTGTACACAACGAAATAATTTCGTCATGATGATGTCTCATTTTTTTGCCATAGTTGTTGCACGATACAACTGTATCTCGGTAACTGTATCTTTTTCTTTATTGACAATATAAATAATGCACACACACAACCACGTACTCTGTTAAAGTTTATTTAGCATATATGGTACTATATATTATACATGTATATCGGGTTTTGTTTGCTTTTCTATTCAGTAGTTATTATGCTATTTTGACAGCTAATTAGTTCAATGTACAATTTGTCAATCGATGTAAACGTGTACAAGAGAAAAGAGGTACTTACACATTAATACGTGAAATGTGTATTTTGAAAAGCACATTTTAGTTTTAATTGACAATCACTGAATTTGTTTTTTTTTTTTAAATTGGAAAGCTGTTTATTAGAGCTTGAATTGATTTTAAACCAAATATTTTGTTTAATTTTATGAGTTGATATATGATGTACATTAAAGAGCTTCTCATTGGTTTAAATTTAATACTACTATGCCTTTTGTTTCTTCTACTACTTTATTGAGTTATTTTTGATACCTAGTAAGTATAAGCATAGGCTTAACGTTAGCAGCACGCTCTAATTTAAGCCAGGTACTTTATAATTTATGGCTTAAATAATCATCAAAACACATATAAACAAGTAGCACCTTTTGAACAACATACTCCAACAACTTCAACACTCAAACTAAACTTGAATAATTTTAAAACGTTATCACGTTGCCGCTATAACTTTCACAGAGTTACACCACATAACACGACAAAACACAATTTAAGCTCAATTGTTTTTCAACTAAGCTGCCTTGCGTGGGCACACTGTATACTCAGACAGGTACACCCAAACACCCACCATTCACCATACTTCAGATACATGCATATGTACACATATTTGCGGCAATATTCCGCAGGCTTAAAGTTGCAACGCGATTTTGTTGCTGCTTCACTGCCTTAAAATAGCTTCGTACTTCGTCAATTCCCACCTGACTGCTCAAAGCTTTTTGCATTACAAATGCCAACGGCAGGCATGACGTATACGCAACGCAAAGATTCACATACCTTAACTATGCAAAAGTGCGAAAGAGAATTGCGCTATATAATAACAAGCGAATTTATTTCATTGAATTATAATGAAAATGTTTAACAACAAAAGCTCTTTTTACAGATGCAGTTTCATATACCAACGCATATATGTACATATGTATGTATGCACATATGAACACACACTAATAAATTATTAAATACACGCAATAAATTTCAAATTAATCGCTGATATTTATCTCTCATTGCAAAAGTCAGTGCATAATAAAAACAATAATTATGGCTGGACGCCTCTGATGTTTTTATTCACATTTTTTTTACTTTTTATTTAATAAAATAATTTCATTTGAAGGGTATTGGCTGGCTGTCTACTCTATACAAATTTGTTAAATGGCGTTGCGAACATTTTCAAGTTAATTTCATTTTTATTGTTTCCAACTTTGTAATTATTATAAAAGTTGTTGCTACTTTTGCCGATATGGCTTAATTAAATTATATTGTAAAATCATATTTTATGCATTTCACAGTTTATTAAATTTTAAATTAAAATCATTTGAAGAAAATCTTAACAATTTAGAAAACAGTAGACATTTCTTAGAAATTTAGTATAATGTTTTTTAGACAACGATTAATTATGATCATTAGCATCATTGCTAAAATATCGTCTAATCCAAAACTTAATCGAAATCTTTGGTGTATAAATAAGTTTAATACAAAGAATACTTTCAACTTTATAGCTCTATTTAGCACAGCGTATGTTTGTTAAAATACCAAAATTTGCAACCACAAAATCCACACACCTATACACTTTCGGCTTAGGTAACGTAACCACATTTCTACCGTTGCAACCAATTCAGAGTACACTGTATATATACATAACAGGCATATCATGTGTACTGTGTGCTGTTTACACACACTACCTCCACTATTGCTACTTATTTACCTCAGATCTTCTCCTTGTACGTCCGTATGTTCAAGTATGTAATAGAAAGCAAATGACCAAAGGTCAATAAGTTGGCCAAACTTTTCGCTAGTACACATAGGTCAAATGAGTATATAATGTATGTGTATCACAAGGAGTTCTGTAGAGCTCCATAGCCGCTCCAATGCCGCAGCCGCAGCCGTCACTGTTGCCAGTTGCCCGTGGCAAAGTAGTCACTTCATTACGTTCCACAGTCGTGCACTCAACTAAATTAGCAATTAGTTTGTTTCGTAGACGTTGGCGTCGTATATACCGTTGTGTTATTAATTATGTGTATTAAGTCGAGTCGAAAACTTCGACAAAGACTCTGAGAACGTTGTGTACTTTTCCGTTGCAATTTGTGCGCTCGTATGCTGTTTTGTGGTCATATGTAATTTTTGTTGTATTACTCGCACGCTTATTGACACTGCTAAGCACATACACATATATATGTACGATGCTAATACGATATTATAGGTGAGGGCTTGATTGATTCTTCTAATGCACTGGAAGTGCGTACAGGTGCTGTGCGTTGCTACTTGTTTGGATTATGTTAATCTTAAAAATCCTTGAGTAACTCAACTAATTTAATATTGATTATGAGTTTGCATAATTCATTTTTTTTTTTTGTGTAGAATAAAAGATTTATGAGTTGCATTTTATATATTTTAAAAAATGTTAATTAGTATTCAATAAAAAATAAAATATTTTACTAAATAAATGACAACATTTTAGTCGCATTTCGTAAAATTTTACTATAAAACTAATTTCGTTTAATTTAATTAATAACTAAGTAAACGAAATGCTTATATTTAGTAATTTGTCTGGCAGCATAGAGAAACCATAAGATAAATTGCTACAGCATTACTCAAGTGATGTAAAGATAAATATTTAAACAGCTCAAAATAATGAACAACAAACAGTTATTCTTAGAATTAAGCTCACAGACGCTTCGATTCGTTTAATAGCAACTTTAGTCAAACGAAAAGCAACTTAATGCAAAAGTTTTCTTTATAGATACACATTTTCACAATAGTTATATAGATATGTGTATATGTACATATAGATAATTAGCATTAAGAGCTTTAATTGATAGTTAGAACACATTCTCAAAATGCATACAGAGACAACAAAGATGAAGAAAATTCTTAACAAACAAACATTTGCACAGCATGTTGCCAAATGGAATATGTTTGCAATTCAGACACATGTCGAACTCGAGTATAACAGTATATAAAATAAAACAAATGATGAAAGACAGTAGTATGGTACACAATTTGCTTTTGGATATGCTTTTTATATAGATCATTTGTTTTCTAAATAAACCTGATGGCACTTGACGTTGCTTAAAGTTGATGATGCAAAATCGTTTTACATACACACAAACATATATAACTTTTATGGCAGGTATGTGTGGAACAAACGAGAATACATTGCATAGAATCGGGCGTATTAGCTGTGATGACGATATTGCTTAGCATACCAACTCGACGACAATGCGATCTGAATGCTGATGATGTTGATAGTGATGCTGTTTTCGTTGATGATGTTGCACATTAATCTGCTATAAATGGCTTAAATTACGGTCATTGTATATGAAGCGCACACACTTGGCTAGATAAATAAAACCGCTTTAACTTTGCATATTTTCAGGTGCTGCAACATCAATGCTTACTCACAGTATTGATGGCTCTTAGGTTTCAACAAAGTCGACTTTGTCGTTCTTGTCATTCTTACTGTGTTTCATGAGTATGCATTGGTATTTTGCATTTAGTTGAAGTCAAACTATACTGCTTACCGCCACTGCTGGCATACTGCGGTTGCTATATTATCAAGCGCATAGCTATCTGCATTTATATACATACTTATGTTTGTTTGTCTATCTGTTTGTCTAACTGTCTGTCTGTCTGTCTGTTTAACTCAAACTCCAACACACATTGTATATAAATTGCTAACGTGCCACCAACACCATACATTGTCTTTTCTATATGTATGCAATTTATTAGCTGCAGTTTAGAAAATATATTTTTGGCTTTTATGTCTACGCACTTTTACTTAGCAGACGAACTGACAGACAGACAGACAGCAGAAAGACAGACAGACAGACAGGCATTACATTAAATCAGACAACTAACATTTAATGGACGAAAGACAGACGACACGTGTGGCTGCGGTTTGCGTTATTAAAGCTATATGCACATTTTGCGTATCTCTATTATTTTACTTTGGAGAGATACCGTTATTAGTTGCAATATTTATTGGTTTGTTAGACTGCGGTTTAATATTTAGTGTGTAGTTTATTTTAATTTATTATTTGCTCTAACATTGCGACAAACTCAATTAGTACTGCCATGTGTCAAAAATTATTTTAGAATTTATTTATAACTAAGCAAATCATATACATAGAAGTACAAAAACTCAATTGTAAAGATTCAATACTTGTAAGTATATTTAATTGAAAGTTTGATTAAAACAAAACACATAATAGAAGTCTATAGATATACGCATAAATTTTTACATTTTATTCATTTCATCAATTTAGTTGGAAAGTGATTGAAAATTGTACTGAAAGTGACTGTTTTTAAATCATTACTTTTGCCCACTTCAGTTGTTCTTGGTCCATCGTATTAATTTAAAACGGTTTAATCGATTATTTATTTAAATTTACAGTAAATTAAAATAAGAAATGTCTTAAACGATGCGTATGTTTGTTGAATACAATTAAAGTTTACACTAAGACTACTAAGCTGGCTGAATCAAATCAAATTTAAATTATAACAGTAGAGGCAAAGCATGTTGCATCCAGTATAAATGCTGAATGAATTCATATCGACACAAATGCTGTTGTGTAGTTGCTGCTCTATTAAAAAAACCTTTGTAAGTTTTCAAATGAAAGAATAAACTTGATTATATTCTAATTACTTCAGAAATCCAAGAAAATTAAATATAATTAAGAAACTTTTGTTACAAACAATTTTGACATTGTCGACAATGTTGAAATTTTGCGGCTGCTATTTGTCAATGCCTCAAAAAAAAAAAAAAAAAAAAAAAAAAAAAGCTGAAAGTACCCAAAGAAAGTGTAGCAAGTTATTTCGTTTCAATTATTCAATTTTACACCTTGTGGTATTTCGTACAAAAAAAGAATGGGCAGCAAAATACCGAGGCAAAAACAAAAAAACAAGCTACTCTATAACTGAGGACCAACTTTCATCAAAATAAAGCAGAAGAAAAAAATTACAAAATTAAGTAAAATAAGAATTTTGCAATAAAACGAAAGAAGCAAGAGAACGACAACGTATTACAAAATAAGTAGAAAATTATATTTGCAAACAAAACCAAAGCTTTAAGACTCTACAGTTTAAAAAACACACAATTTAGAAAATAAAAAGAAGAACATGGTAACTTCAGAAATATTATATAAAAATATAGTAAACTAAAAAAAATTGGCATCGTTTTTTGTCTTCATTATAAAGATTTTTAATCTTGATTTCATAGATATTACAAAGACAGAAATGACTAGATCAAGTACACGGAAAGCACTCATCAATATAGTAAGAACTTTATGGGATCACTAATGTTACAGTGATATGAATTTTATTATTTGTACAAAGTATTGATGGCCACAGCTTTACAAATTTCACAAGGAACTTTATGGTATATACTCTCTTTTAACGTTTTAGGTATAGTGCACAAAAATGAAATTGTTGTTGAATTCTTGAGCAAAGAAATGTTTTCGAAAGAGCTTTAGCTAGAATGAATAAGTAAGCGAAATGCGTAAGGAAAATTGCGGCAGCAAAAGAAATATCTTAACAACAACAATGAAGAATCCTTGGCCAGGCAAACTGAGCAACGAAATTGAGACAGAGGTGGAGAAGAGAAAATTCCGCGAGTAATTCGCTTAATACAAAAATATTTCCCAGCTTTTTCGTTAGCTGTTTTATTTGTTCATGATGCTTTTGAGTTGTTGTCTTTTTGCTGACATTTCTTGCTTGGCATTTGTTGAGCAATATTTCAAAAAAATTTTTTTTTTAAGGAAAAGCAAAAATCAGCGAAAATTACAAAACGATTGTGAGTTGATTTCTGTTATTTTGTTTTTATTTTTTCTAAAAGACTCATCTACTTTTAGTCTAGAGTTGTGTCGCGTCGTTTGAACGACTTCCAGCTTAAGTAAACTTTTTAATTAAACTTTATTTTTTCTCTTTTTGATTCTAATTTAGCTCTTCGCACGTTTTGCTTTGAATCAAGTCGAGAGTTTAGTCAAGTGTTTCAGTAGCTATCCAACAATTAAAATGTTCCACTTAGCCACTTTTGTGGCGAGACCTCACTCACTCAATGTGACTGAGTGTTTAATTCGCAGGAAAAATGTTTGTCGTTGGCATTTTGTGCGGCTAATAATGAAGAAGTGTGCCGAGTGCGTTTGAATGTCCCAGTGGAAAAAAAACTAATTGAACAAAAAACTTAAATCCGCTATACTTTAATTGAACTTATTTCATTTTAAAGCAGAATTTCTTTAGCCTATACAGTTAAAAATGCAGCAAAAAAAATATCTGAGGATTAAGCTTTAATTTTTAACAGTTTATAACATCTGTCCTTATTTTTTTGGCACATGAATGTTTACGAAATTATTTTCATTTTCTGTTTGGCTGTCTGTTTAAGTGTTTTAGGTGTGTGTGTGCAACAAAACGCCTGTTGGTATGCAACAAATATTGTTGCGATTTAATCTCTTACAAGCACTACACCACACAGCACATAAACACTCACATTCACTCGAAGCTATGCAGCAGCTTTAACCACAGCCCGAATGCGTCTCATGTGGTTTATTACAAATTGATTTTATTATTGTTTTTTCCTACGCATTGCATCGCCGTCATCATCACCAATGAAATTGTCAGTGGGAACAGTATCAGCTTTATCAACAATGGAACAAATGTTATTGGACTCATTGAGCAATGTGCAACTCATGTGCATATAGTTTTAATGGATGCTACTGTGCAACTAAGTCATATCATATACGCGAGAGAAGTTCACAAAGTTGATGAAAAACATAAGTTTTAACAGCTGTTCTTGTATAAGAGCTTAAAGCAGTGACATTGGTTTTATATTTAAATTTTTTTAACATTGACTAACGTTTAAAGATTTTTAACCGAAAATACTACACTTCAATGGCTACCTTTGCACCATGTTTATAATTTTGTAATTGTGCCCATAGGCGTATTTGATTCTGTTACTGATTTGAAACTGATTGCAAAAAATAATTGCAAACAGCGCACAGATGTATACAATTTCCGGTCACTAACTCGCGCGCTCCCATCTTTTCTCTGCAAAAAAGGATATACGCAATGCAATACTTGAATTTTAAATACAATACACTTACATATACATATATGAACATTTATTTACAAATAAACGCGAATATATACACACATACCTATATTTGTACTGATGTTTCATCAATTGTTTAATTAATTTTATAATGAGTTAATTTTAATTTTATTTATTTTTTCATACCGCAATGTATCTGTAAATCGTTTTGAACAGCAGCAACGTACGAGTGTGAAAAACAATTAGAGCGCATTGTGCATAATTCGTTGCATACTTTTTCTACACACAGTATGAATATTTAATTGTTCTATAATAAGAATTTTAAACTTATTGTTTCTTTTTTCCCATGCATTGTAAATAATTATGCTGATTCATTTGAAAATATTTTGTATAAAATCGAAACTTGAATTAATTTATGTAATTTAATTACTTTGAGGTTTATTTGCAAGAGTTATAAAATTCTGATTATTAAATGCAACAATTGTTTTTGATGTGAGCTAATTTATTATAAAACGATATGGTTTTTTAACAAAAAATGTCGAACTGAAAAGAAATTAAATTTGTGAAACATTTGACAAGTTGGAGAAACCCAATAAAGCACATCGAAAAAAATGAGACCCTGGCCTGAAAAAAAAACTTTAAAAAGTATTTTGAAATACATATTTCTCAATAAAATTCTTGACTTTGAATTGACTTTCCGAACATATCATTTTCATCGTTGCATATTGCTTTAGCGCAAAATACAAATTTGTTTCCCATAAAACAAAATAACACTTAAAAATTATTAAAATTATGTTTCACAAAATTAACGAATTTGCTTT
Source organism: Leucophenga varia (assembly GCA_018903435.1). Taxonomy (NCBI): domain Eukaryota; kingdom Metazoa; phylum Arthropoda; class Insecta; order Diptera; family Drosophilidae; genus Leucophenga; species Leucophenga varia. The sequence continues at coordinate 2,146,639 of JAEIFJ010001617.1, forward strand.
CAAGCATAAAAAATAATTATCGCAATGACTACACATTAAGTTAAGTGAGTTCGAATATGAAATACTCTATAGTCAGTTCGTATAAAAATTTTAAATTTGAATATAATTATATCGAGGACATAAATTAAATTATTTATTATTGTCCGATTTTACTTTGCATATTAAATTGGTTAAGACAATCATAGAAATTATTCTCCAAAATGCAGTAACCGTTATCGTATCTCAACTCGATTCGAAATATTTTAATTTACAACTTTGTTGAATCTCTCTTTTATAATATCCAAGATCAGAGCATCCCCACGGTAAACGGAAACATTTTTACAATCTGAATATACCATTTAATTCTATGGATGCAGGGTATAGAAATAATATACGTAATTTTTGCAAAAATAGAAAATAGCAAAGCAAATGACAACAGTCACATTTGAAAAATAAATTACAAAAACCAAAAATAAAAAAAAATACAGAAAAGGTTAGCCTTCTTATTTGCATAGTGGAATGAATATATGGCATTTCATAATTTTCGAAAGACTGCGTTTTAATTAAGTAAAATGTGAAATCTATTTAAAACTAAATTAGTAATATATTGTAAATAAAAACATTTTAGTCTTCATTTTGATGCTGTAGCATATTTGATAGTACCCGCCATTGTACAGCAATTTCGCAATGTGTAACTTATAAGATTTTAGGATACAATTGAAAGAAATTTGAGTTTTTACGGCATTGCTGTACAAACATCTATGTCATTCCTTAATACTTCACTCTCGTGTATTAAATTCATTTCGCGCAAGTTGTCTACTACTACTCCAAATTAATACAGTAATCCTTATAAAAATGTTGGTATAAAGATACAAATATATATCTATTTTTTTTTCATTTTTTATTATTCTTTTCTGTTTTTTAGATTTTGGCTTATTGCCAGACACTATGTGCATGTTATTCCCTCATATATCTCAGACAAATTATTGGCGAGGTTAGACTATAATTGACGAGTGTGTTTGTGATTTAAATGCAGCAATATGTATGCGAACAAATTTATGCTTGCTTGATGAAAATCGTATGTGTGAAAAGACGTCAACGTATAAATTCAAATTTATTTATTTATTTATTTTCTTTATTAAAATTTGCATTTAAATTTATTTCTTGATGCTTATTATATACTCATACACTAATTTAATTACGTCACAATGTTAGGCAATTAAGGTGAAAAGATTTTTATATCTGATTTTAAATTATTAAAGCGTAAAAAAAATGTTAATATTTTATTTATTAAAGCCTAAAGTTCACTGTCAATTACAAAACTCTTTTCATTCATTGTCACTTCTATTTGCGCTTTAAAAACAAAAAAAAGGTTTTATAAAATTAAAAATATAATAAAGTACGTGCAGCAGCGCACCTTTCACATGAAAAAAAAATGTCGCTGACACACAGACACATGGAATTGTGTTGGATGCGCCGCCGGATATAGGCAGACAAACATATAAAAAAGAAAGTTCTATATAAGATACTTAAACACACCATACACTGAACTCTACACACTAAATATCTCTCTCTTTCTCTTTTTCTTTTTCTTTCTTTCTCTGTATACTACAAACAATTGCAGGCTGACTGCTGCGAGGCATATAAAAGATACTTGAATATGTCGCTTTATATACAAAATATAATATTTTCGTTGCAAAGTACAACAAGACAAGAACAACAAGAATAACAGTGGCAAGCAGCTGACGACAACGAAGATGACGACGACATAGATGATACAACGACACTGTCACTTTTCTTTTATCATTTTGTTTTGTTGCAAAACACTCGCAGATACAAAGACTTACAACACACACACATAGATAGAACGCCACGTGTGTACAAAATATCTGCATATAAAGAAGACCTGCTCATACCCCAAGTAGCTGATTCCACCCATGCTGCTCCTTTTGCTCCTTACTAACCTATGAACAAACGAGTATACGTGTGAGTGTCAAGTGCTAAAACGACGCGAAATTGTATTGTACATATGTATATGAATATTGCAAAATAATAAAAAGGCATTGCCCGGCAAAACTTTTACCGAAAATAAAAGTTATTGTAAATACCAATTTTTGTTTAGGATACAAATGTAGTTTAAATGTTTTTAGGAAAAATATGCCACACACACTTTCAAAACCATATGCTCCCATTGAAAATATTTAAATGTTATTTTCTATTAAGCATATTTTAATACTTAGAACGCAGGAATAAGTTCTACAAGCGCTTGACTTCAAATTGTAATGTAAATTAAATGACAAAGTCATAGAGGCTAAAAAATACAATAATTGAATATAATGAATGTACCAATAACATTTACGTACGTACAATCGTGCAGCAATATAACTAAATGGTTTTCTCACTTTTCCTACATGCTGTCGCTTTTTACCTGTTATTATTTTTTTATTTTATTTTTCAACTTCGTGTCATGCCTGCACTTTACGTCATTTCAAGCGTGCTTAAGTCGCATACTTTATACGTGTATTTATTTGTTTTCTCGGTTAGTGTGTGCATGTATGCATGTATGTATATGCGTATACTTTTGCAACAATTGAAATCTCTATGTGGTTATGAGGGTTTGCTTAGCTATGGTTTGTACAACATACTTTGCATATTCTTAAACTTTTGTAGCTGACTGCGCTATGTTTTTTTTATTTTTCTTTAGTTCTTCATTTTATTTTTTATTTTTTAAAGAATTTTATAACTTAATTAGCATTTTTATAAATAGCAAATTGTTTTGTTTTTGTCTAATATTCATTTTCTTTTTTTTTTTTGTTGTTGTTGTCATCGACAAAATTTAATTAAACGTGTACCATAAACTGTAAAATATTAAATTAAAAATAAATTGGACCCAGAAAAAAATATGACAAAAAATAAACGGAAAAAACGATTCTAAATTTTATTCGCTACAGCTTTAATGTAAATTTAACTGCACAAATATTTTTAAATCTCTTTGTAAACTATAAAATAACTATCTAAAAGAGTAAAATTTGAAATGTCAACATCTAACGCCTCAACGTATGCAACACTTTAGGATTATTATATACTTGAAAAGCACAGTATGTATCTACATAATTACAATTAAATCTGTTTGGAACCACTTCGATAGCGCTGCTTAATGAGCAACAATTTACATAACTTCAAATAATTCTCACTGAGAGGGCAAGTGGAGAACGAGTGGTGTGTGCATGTTATTATAAGGCAGACAACGTCGACGACGACGTAGACGAAGACATCTAACAGCATTACCAACACTTGAGATATCTGTAAAGCTTTTATACTTTATATGGCACCAAGTATATAGAACTTCATCATCATCAACGTATCATAATGCTCATAACCTCACTCAACAGGCGGCAACGAAAATTTGCACTTGAAAGTATGCTAAAGTGAAGCGCTTTTCAAGTCATTAAAACGAGCAAGAAGTACAAATGCACACAGTTATAATACACAAAACGGACTAAGAAGAAGCGTATGAAAGGAAAGGAGGTATTGAATGCATGCATGACTGCATGAATGAATGCATGCATCATATATATACACCTACATACTCTACCCTAGCTACACAACGAATATAATGCAAGCTTTGTAGCTTTATGTCATCTGTTTGGTTGTGCAAATATTTGTCCACCCGCTTAAGATGAGGCGCAAGAAGATGATGCAGTGTATAAGAAAACATAATTTTCAGCATTATAAAAGCCTGACAGACAGACAAACAGGCAAACACTATACATCATACATGATGTATACAATTACACGATGTCTTTGTACAACATATAGACAAAAAAAAAAATAAAAAGAAAGAGAAAAGTTAAGACATGACTGCTATTTGTCGTGTTTACACGAGTTCTTTATATCGTTTGACTGATAGAATGTATACAGAATAGCGCTACCTAACACTAAAGTCCGTCCGTCCGTCCGTCCATCTGTATGTCAGTCTGTGTTTGCCTGTCTCTTTGCCTGCACTATACACAACTACAGAGCGCCACAATTTCATGTTATTTGCACTTCTTTTGCAAGCGAATAATTAATTAGTGTATACTTAAAAATGGAGAAAGTGCCAAGAAGTCGTGCCGAGTTTTAACGCTTCTGCTAGCTATGCTTGCGTTAATAGCAATGAGTTGAAGTATGCTTGAAACTTGACTTTGTTGCGCCTTTTAATTTGGTTGAATATTATGTATGCAACTAATTATTTGCATATGAAGTTCTTTGATATTTTAATAATATGACTCTGTAGTCTAGTCTACTTTTAGGCGTTGCATGAAGTAAATTATTAAATTTGACTTTACTTACAAATTAGCTCTGTACAGTTGATGCTTTTATTTTATTTAATGCTTTTATTTTACATACCTGCAATAAAAAGAAAGAAAATATAAAAAATTTATTACGTTTATTCGACAAGAAAAATGCTTATGACTGAAACTAAAAGCGCACAATATTTTTTATTTTTTAACTTTTATTTATGTTTTAAGCTGTAATTAATAAAATACCCAATTTGAAGTTAACCATAATTTTTATAACATAAGCGATCAAAATAATAAAAAGAAAAAAAGTCTTCCCAGCATTTGGACAAAACTAAGAAGGCAAATCGCTCGACCGGTCATTAAATTCAGTTGTTCTCAGTCTTTAGATATTTTTGCCAAAATTTGAGCAGTAAGATTTCATTAAAATTTCAATGGCTTAACACGCGCTACTGAGTGAAATATTCACAGCGACAAGTCAAGAAAATATTAACAAATTTTGCAAATTGCGCATTTGCCATACTAGAGCAGCGCTTAATGGCTCCAAAAGGACAAGACAAAGAAGGAAGCTTCTCCAGCAGCATCAGCAGCAGCAGCACAGTATCCTTAAATTGTTAAAGGCAATTCGGAATAACTGCTGCCGTTTATCTGCTTTAGGCAAATGAACGACAACGAACGATGATGTTGACTACAAAAATCATTATCCTTATAAAATTAGAAAATATTCCATTTACTATTTGAAAAATGATTGCAAGCAATTTCATTTCCGCTTCCGCAGAAAACAAACTAAGAAGAGATGGATAGAATGAGACAGATATATAAATAGAGCAAGAAAGAAACAACAGTGAGAAACGCCGCTGCCTGCTGTGTTCGCCCAAAAACTAATTACAGACACATAAAAGCAATGGGAGGTCCTCACTCGGTTGGAATCCAGCTACTACGGCTACTATACAACGGAATGAGCTGGGCGTATTGTGAAATTCACTGCCATAACTACGACTCAGTTTTTGTTTTTTGCTTTTTTACGAAGTAACTAATGCGAAACGCGAAAATGTTGTTAATCCGTAAATGAATGAGGGATTTACTCTACGGCCAGCAAACGAAAAGCTTACAAATTAAAACTTTTTTAAACTCAAAAAATAAGCAAAAAATACGAATTGCAGTCAAATATATCAAAACACAAAAGTTCTGCCAAATCTCACCAGCAATATAGTCATAATTGTAATATCACAACAACAAAAACAAAAAAATACTTTCTGTCTACGTAAGGCGTGGTAGTTGTCTCTCAAAATATTAACAAATACGCCCATCAAAACTGAATTTTCAACCAAAAAAAAAAAAAAAAAGTTAAGTTTTAAATTTAAAAAGAACATTTGTAAAAATGTTGAATCTGTGCTAATAAAAAATTTCAATCCGCATTAAAAAAATCGCCAAACTTTGAAACGCTTCACAGCGAAGTCCTTCTCAATTCTCAGCTCCCTTATTGCCCATTTGAGCCCGCATTTTGTTCAAAGTTTTTCCTTTCAGAGTTTTTATTTTTATTTTGTGGCACATTAAGACAATGCGTTGCACATTCTTTGGCTTAAAAATGGTTTTTAAACTGCTGCCGCCTTGTATACTTTCAACTTCATCTTCATCTTAATTTGGAGTGCATACATTAGTTTAGCGATTAGATGCTTGTTTTTTATCCAATAGTGGTTTTAGTGATATCAAAATTGTTTTTTAAATATAATCGAAAGTCGTAGTTGATGCTCTACTTTTCATATCGTTTCCAAACAAGTAGATATTCAATTTATTTTGCTCATTTTTTTTCAGTAAAAGCAAAGTATCGGTAATATGTATCAAGCGCATTCGTTGTTAACTCTTAAATTAATCATTTCAATTTAATTAATTTACGGCAAACAATAAATAAAACATTTACGAACTTTGAGAATCGCCAAAATATGGCAGAGCAGTAATAAATTCTCTCAACTATGCAAAGGACAAGAAACCACAAATTATTCACCAGTGTCGTGTAGCTAAATATGATGATGATGTTGTTGATTAAAAAAAGGGACTGACTAATGTGTATGTGTGACTTGCCGCAAGTCAACCAAATCGAAAGAGATTAACAACATCGCAGTAAGACGCTAAAGAAAAATAGAAGAGTATGGTATATAGTTCTTACACCTATTACTATTACCTTGCTGACATTAATGATTTTCTAAGCATTGCTTGATGACAGTCGCCGCAGTTACAAAATACACTGTATATTTTCAGGCACTTAAGCAGACAGTAACACCGACGCCGTTATGTGTAACCTCAAGCAATTACCAATTTTCTCAAGAGTTAGTTGCTGTTGTTGTAGCGAAGGGCTTAGAGGCGTGGTTGAAACGTACATCCGCCGGTTTACCCGACAGTCCCACCGACCGACCGACTGAGTACATTAAGTGGGCGTAATAGAGGGCAAAAAGTGCATAATCTAAAGTGTCATTTGTAGATTTTAGCAGCAATAGCAGTACTTAGTTGTATATATGGGGAAGGTACGTTTTAGTAGTCATCATCAACATAGCACTAGTTTCCGTTTGTGCTACTTAAGTGGGCGGCAGTTATCACCAAAAGGCGTTTCATTCGTTGAACTAACTGCAAGAATTTGTGTCAAACGAGCACAGTTCATAGTTTATAGAATGTGTGCGCTTGCTGCTATACTATACTTTCTTTTTTTTTTTTTTTTTTTTTGATTGCAACGCGTTTCAGCTATCAATAGCCAAAAGACATTTGCGTTTTATTTGATGTTCTTGTAGCAACAATTGCAGCATGTCAAATAGGTTCATTTTGTGGTAATTTTCTTGGTTGCGAAATTTGTGACATGATATAAAGTCAAATACACTTTCAGTTGTTTTCAAAGCATACTATTAAGGCTTTTTTTAGAGTTTCAATTATATTTTTTTAGGTAATACTAAAGATCAAAACATATTTTTCAATGCGTCTTTTGAATATTTTTTTAAGATAATTTAAAAAAAACACACCAAATGATACCCGATACAACAAAATTATTCTCTTTTAATTGCTTTCAAATTAATTTTTTATTTGTAGTTTACGGCGCAGACTACACTTTTAATCGTTTTCTAAAATTTTTCATTTGCTTCCCCCACACTAATTACCTTTTTAAAATATTTAATTTCAAAATTAAACGCTCAATTTAACAACAAGGAATAAAAAAACGCATCATATTATGCAAAATAAAAAAAGCAAGCAACGAAGCGTGCGCAATGACCAGGACAATATCAACAAGCTGTCGTAGTGACAAGCCAAAAGATACTGACTAAACGACAGACAGAGAGTGCTACTAAAGTAAAAAGTCCTTCAGACTGACAGCTTAATTAGAAAAACAAGAAAAACTGCCGCGGAAAACCTAGTCAAAAGTACGTATAAAGCCACCAAAGGAAAAAATACAGAATTTATAGAAAAGAAAAAAAAATAGAAATATAAATATATTTAAAACTGTCCAGCAGTTCGTAGTTCCAAGCAAACCATGCGAAAATATGATTTTCACTACGTCTCGCGCACTTTGCCACTTTCATAATGACTTTTTTTTCAGTCGAGTGCATTTGTTCATTCATTTCTTTTCGCTTATCGCGCATAAAGTATCTTGAAAAGTAAGCAAGTAAATTATAAAAATTTTTTAGCTTAAAAAAAAAAAGAGAAATAAGTAAATAAATAAAAATAAAAATAAAAAAATTGAAGTGCAAAAGAAGCCAAACAGTGTTTGTATCCAACGAAAAGCAAAGTAGCCATGTCCATTCGCATCATTGTTGGTATTTCATTTCCGCTATGAGGCGCGAATACAAACAGGATGCGACGAAACGCAGAATGCAACCAAGGACAACAACAGCAACGACAACTGCCACAAGCGAAATTGCAGCGTAAAACTTGTTTAACTTAATGCAGTCCTCCTCTCCTACAGGACATCGCAGCATATCACTTTGATTTAGCGCAAAACATTTTTCTTGATTATTTTATGCGTTTTGCTGCATAAAAATAGCGAACAACTTTCTGTAAAAGTTTTTTTTTTTCCTTTTTTAATTTGATGCTTTTTTCAACTTATTTATTGCAAAGAAAACAAATTATTAGAATTTTTTTAGCTGTTTCCCCGTAACACTTTATAAGTTTAACTTTTAGCCTAGAGTACAGTGTAAGGACTAAAGTGATTTGTCATATTTATACAAGTTGATAAAATTATAATGCTGTGTGAGCACTTCTTTGCTTTCTAGTTTTTTGACTTTGGCTGCATTGCTGAGTGCTTGATAAGTCAAAGTGAAAAGAAAACTGCCTGAAAGTACGGATTTTCTTTAAAAAAGTATTTTAAAAAATGCTTAGAAAAGCACTTTTAAAAAGCAACAGCAGTTTAATTTTGTAGCAATATCAAAAAAAAAAAAAACATGAACACATTATACAAAAATTGAATAATTGCGAACAAGATGCCCTGCGCTCTGTATATTTTTTTTTTTTCGTTTTATTGTATTACCTATTGGCATTAAATTTGAGTTGTTTTGTATGTACAAAGATTCAAAATATTAGTTGAATTGTATGAAGCTAGCACTTGAATTTAATTAACTGTATCTTATGCAAAGTCTGGGTCATTTAGTTTTGTGGTTTCATACAGATAGCAGTCTCCTTCTTCTCTTCTCCTTGTTCTTGTACAACAACGAGTACAAGATATACAAATTGATTAAGGATTGTCTCTCTACTGATTTAGTTATCAGTAAGACTAGAAACGAATTAAGCTAATTTAAACAAAATTTAGAAAGAAAGCTAAAAAGTTTGTTAAAAGAATAGCGTGCTAGATCGTTGAAGTTTTGCTTTCGAATATAAAATCTTTATAAAAGACAAATCCCGTCTATCGTTAATATAATAAACATAATCGTTAATAAAATAAGACTAGACAACCAAAGCAACTAAGAAGAGTAAAACAATTTCATTAAATTAAACAAAATATGCGATGACAATTCCCGCAAGGCACCGTTTTAGCTTTACTGGATCTTTCTCTTTTTTTTTTTTGGCTCTGTATATAAAGAAATAAATACGCATAAGACACGCAAGAAAAAAATTAGGAGAAAATGAAAAAGCCGCCAGCGAAAAATACAAACACGCAGAAATACAAAAAACGCACGCACGCAGGCACACTTGAGTAAATACAATGACTGCAGACGCAGCGCCACCAGCAGCGGCGGAAGCGGAAATGAATCAACGAAGTGGCACCCGAAAGTAAGCTTAGTAAAAGCCAGTGAAGGTGGGCATATCATGACAAAGGCACATGAAACACACCAAAAATGAGCTTTGAGGAAAAAAATTTAAAAACCAATATGTAAACACAAAAATATACAAACAAAAAATATCGTGGCCGGAAAAAATACTTTGTTAGGCAGCATGTAATGTGAAATTTTTGTGGGAGGGAAATAATATGCCATGCACCAATTTTGGCTATTTTAATTTTGTTTATTGCATAGTGTGAATGCATTAGACAACACGTCCAAAAAAAAAAAAAAAAAAAAAAAAAACGCATACACTGGAAAAAATAACGAGTGACATTAATATAAAATAATAACAAAATAAAATAAATTTCAATTATAAAATTCTGTTCGAATAAGCACAAATTTATATTTATAAACATAAAAACATCGCAAACTTTAAAGCTACTCTAGTTCTCTGATCAATCAATACTTAGTAACTCAGCTATCATGTGCTCTCTTACTTTTTTGCTTTAATATGAACTATATTACACACAATTAAATATTAAAAACAACATTGCCACAGTAAAATTTTAATTAGAAAACAAAAGAAGCAATTTTTAATACTTCACTCAAATTGCGCATAAACTTTTTTCCGCCTTTAAACTGTGCTGCTCTACAAAGCTTCGTGCTGTACTTCTTATTTTAATCGGTTTAGTTTCGCTTCTATCTTCTACCTTTTTTATGCTTAATAATAATCAAGGCTCTCATTCGCACATACAAAAAGCTTAAATAATATCCAGCTTTTCTACAAAAACAAACTGCTACCTTTGGAAATTCAACACCTCGCTGACTACAACTCCAAATGATACTCGTGTCATTGCGCGCAATGAATTTGTTATGAATTTATTTTATATACATTTTTGTCATGCCATTTCAAGCAGCAGCTTTTTCGTTTCTCCTCAAACGTCGCAAATTTGAAAGTATTTTTAGCGCGAAACCAAAAACGAAAGCACCTCTGAGCCTAAGCGCAACAGGAAACAAGCAGCCTTATAAAAAAAAAATGGAAAATTGCATGAAAAACGTGCGACAAACGACAATGATTACATTGTCTGAGCGCTTCCTTTTGATACTCACCGTCAACCACTACGGATAACAGCGACGTAAAAGATACGCAGCATGATAACGCCGGCATTGAGCATGACTATAAGAAAGAGATTGAAGTAGCAGCTAAGGCTTAGGCAGCAATAATACTTGTCTTGTTCATTCGTTGGTCTGTCTGTATGTATGACTTGCTGCATGTCCTTTGCTCCTTCTTTCAAACGAATAATGCTGACAATGTCGATTTTGTTAGCGTTCATTCGCTCGCGGCAAAATGCCATGAAATGAGTTGAATTCATGAGACTGGCAAGGAGCAGCCCCAGCAAGGATACGCATAAGGTGCTCAAAATTGCGTACTACGATGGCATTTCAAATTCGCATTACGATATCTGCTTCCATGACTCCACCTTGTCTATAACGCAAAAGCTGCTTGCTTGCCACTGCTAAATGACGATTTCAATTTTATTTTAGTTTATTTTGCTCAATGGCACGCCCCTCAAACGCCTTCTCCTAACACGCTTTCGCTTCGTTTTGTCGTCTTTATTACTTGGTATCAGACGCAGTAATTTTTCTTTGGGAGAAGAGCGCTTTTATTTGGTTTGGGATTTCTTGGCGCAACAATAAATATTAGAATAATTTGTTTTTTTCTCTGTTCAAGGCACACTTTCTTGGTTGCGCATTTATTACTTCTAAAGATTCACTTAGGTGTGTTAAAGTATATTTTTGGGTAGTTCTAAGAAATGAAATATTGCCGTTGGTTTGAAGCTTAAAAAAACAATTTTCTTTTTTTTTTTTATATTTATATTGTTTAAAGTCATGTTACGTGTAATAATGAGATAATTGAAGCTTAAATAAAAATTAATTTAATCTAGTAAGAGGGTACTTGAGTAATACTTGAAAAAGACATGTCGCACCGTGATCCAAGCAGACCAGCGAATTAGCTAATCTTTTCTATTCACTGCGTAGATTTTCAAACTAAAAAATATTTTTACTTAAACTACATAGTCAAACTACAAGTCATTTTTTGTTAGTTTTTATACAAAAACAGAAAAACCACACTTGATACTACAATATTAGCCTTTATATTTACTTAGTTATTCATTTTTGCGCCACATAAAATATTTTGTATTTTTCCGGTTCATTTCCGTTTGGTTTAAATAATAAGGTTACCATATGTTATGCTAAACAAGCAAGAAGTGCCACACCCACCGATACAACACACTCAGGCAGACACTGCTTGTAAGTAAACATAACACCCTATTAAGCTAAAAGAAGAGTAACGAATGGGAATACGAATAAAAAAGAGAAATTCCATATAAAAGTATATCAGCCACTTAATTTAATAATTTTCACATTTATTGAAACAAAATGAACAAGCAAAGGATGACAAGGACGATAAAGGCGTACGTCTATTTGAACATGCATAAATACAGACAAACACACACATACATAGAAGAGCACTTGAAAACCCACAAAAACCAAGCAATTGCTGCCAGTCAAGCCAAGTAATAAGAACCAGAAATACTCAGTCAAGTCGACAACTTCAGTTAGTCAGTGGACGGCATAGCACGAGTATGTTGGAATTTTTGCTTCATTTGTGTCGATTTAATTTTTTTTTTTTCAAACATTCCCCTTACATTTTTTTACATTTTGTTCTTTTTTTCTACTGCTCCTGTGAAGTTTGGTTTTTTTTTCTCTATATTCACTCGTACATTCATCGTTCGTTCGTTTCTTAGTAGGCAAACATACTTAAAACTCAAATATTTGCATATCTCGAGTATTGTTTGCATAAAAATACAGAAACACATACACACTCAGATACACTCATCTACAAAGCGCAGCATAGAAATAAAAAAGAAAAAGTACATATATAAAAAGGAATCAAATAAAAACGAGCATTGTAGCGCATCTCACATACATTCAATGTATTGTACAATAAGTATATATGTACGTATGAATATATATATATATAAATATATATATATATATATATGTAAGTATGTGAACAACAGGATTGTTCATTCCAATGTAAATTTATTATAAGGCGAAAGAAAACGTACATAAACACATTCATAGCAAGTAAGCAGGCTGCAAGCAACAAAGGCATATGAATTCTGATAAAACAAACCGAACTGGGAGCTATGACGAAGACAGAAAAGCAAGTGAGGATGTAACAATCGTTTTTCGCTAAAGCAAGTAAGTAAACTCAGCTAGAAAGAAATCATACGTAGTCCCAGCAGCATTTGTGCAAATATGTAATCCCCTTTGCATACAGCAGTAAAGAACTAAATGGTTATAGAGAAGTGGTGAAGAGCGGTAAGGATTTGAGCGGCATAAAACTGCCAGGTTTCAAGTCGCTACTGTAGCACACCTGTAATGTTATGTAGCAGAATATCACATTTCAATAAAAAAAAAGGAATTCATATTGAGCACTTTACGTACAAGCAGTACTCCCAATTGTCACATCCCTAAAGCATTTTCCGTTGCCCCACCACTTAGAATATCAACAATAACAACACCAATAACTTCAAAAAGCAAAAGGCAAACAAGCGTATGAGCGTGCGTATTGTGTAAACATCAACATCCTTCGTCCTTGTAAGCAAAGAAAGCGTCAAGTTTAGCGCAAAATTAAACAATCTTATTGCCTGGATTAGTGACAAAATTTTGTGTAGCATATACTGAGGCGTCATAACAAAGTTTTTTTTCTTCTTCTTCTTTTAGCACTCTTCAAAAGAAAATACATAATAAAACATAAAAAAAAATGTAAGAAAAAGCTTTTCAACATTTTTGCATCTTATATCTATGTGTAAATGCTTCACAGTATTAAGTAAGCAGTAGCCAATAATTCCTCTTGGAGCATGTTTTTGCTGGCAAACGTAGATTTTAATCTTTTTGTATACCGGTTATAAGGTGTTATTCTGATACATATAAGATGAATTTTTTGAAAGTTTTATTCCATACATTCATTTTAATATTTTTTTAAGCAATCTGTTTTACTGTGTTTGAGCAATACATATTTTGGTGTTTTTAGAAAATTAATAACTATTTTTTGCATAACACATGAACCAGTTCAATTTGATCAAATTATAAAAATTATTAATCTAAGCGTTTATTTTTGCTACTCATTAGGTGTGACACGTCTTTATAATTTTAACACTTGTCACACTTTTCATTACCCAACCAAACAACGTTATATAACACTCATCGTTCATAATTAAACCTTGATTACGCTGTCAACACTCAACAGAAAAAAGAAGACAAAATAAAATAATTTTTTTTAATTAAATACCAAAAAAAAAATACAAATCTGCTGTTACGCGTAGTAAAACTTTTGCCGACATATCTCTCTTTCTCTCTCTCTCTCTCTCTCTCTAAGAAAATGATAAATTTGTGCAATTGAAAAATAAAGAAAACATTTAAAAATATAAATCAGTCAGAGAAAAGTGTGAAAACTTTACCAAAAATAAAATAAAATAAGAGAAAAAAAGCAAAAAGTAATTAAAAAGTACAAAACTCGCTTAACTCAGTACAGCTCAGTTCAGAACAACTGAGTTGAATGGTAATCAACATCGTTGCTTCAACGTCGTCTTAAGCGAAAATCGCTGGCGAAAGGCTTAAAGCAGCTGTCAGCTATTTTGATTATGAAATTATGAACTCAAAAGTTACCAAGTAGAAAGAAAAAAATATGTCAAAAAAAAGATTTAAGTCAAAATAAATACATTGCTCATTCAGTCAGTCAAGTCAGTCGTCGGTAACGCAGACAAATGAAACTGAGAGCAAAATGAAGACTTTTAAAATGACGAAATTTTAGGATAAGCTTAGCAGGAATATGCAATGCACAATTTTTTACTCGGTTTAAGAAATTTACTTTTTGCAAAAACGAGTTCAAAGAGTTCAAAACCACTTTATTGCATGGATTTTAGATTAAAACTTTGCAAGAATTTTTATTCTATTTTTTTTAATTTATCGATAAAAAGTATGGACATGAACATCTCTTTTAGCATGCATTCGGGTCTTCAAAATGCTTTTTTTCATGAATAATGCTGCTAGCTGAAATTCTCATGCTCATAACGTTCATTATTAAAAAAAAACTTTCTTAATAAACGCAAGTATTTCAATTTTACATTGTTCCGATAAAAAAATTCAATTTCTCAACCAATTCTCATACATTTCACATAAGTATAACTTTGCGGCATTTTCAACAAACACAATAAACTTTGAAGAATTTTCAATCCCATTTCGATATACATAAGCGAAAAAGTGCACACTCAATAAAGCTCAAGCTATTTCATAAGCATACACAATATACAGCATTATAATGCCAAAGTCCTTAAAAGGGAAGAACGAAAGAAGGCAAGCCGTCAAGCAACTTAAGAGTAGGAGCGCCCACGCTATAAACTTGAGACAGCAGCATGTCAGACAAGCCTATTGAAGCATCATTAATACTAAAGGAACGCAGGCTTTGGAAGCACTTATAATTCTTCTGTTTCCTACAATGCTACACGACATCCTTGCCAGCAAAAAAGGAGCAGTCCTTGTCGTTATAGCAGCAGCCATCAAGGCAACCATTTTTATCGTTCTCAACGTTGTCGTTTCGTTGCTATTAGGTTCGCGTGACCTGAATTATTGGTGGCATATTGGCACTCATTGACTTTGCCGCAGTTGTTTTGTAAAAAAAAAAAGGGAAAAAGAAACAGAAATGTCGCGGCATGGAACGCATTGAATTGAAAATGTGCCGCAACGAAGGAAGGACACGCGGTTTGAATAGGAAGGAACAAATTCAACTAACAGCAAAAGCACAGCGGGTTATCACGAGGATATAAGAATCTTGCTGCTGCTACTGTTACTGCTGCATTTATAGCTTTCGTTTTGTATGCGCTACATATTCGGGCATGCCGCAATGCCGCCTATCGGCTTCAATGAAGTTTAAAATTGATGACAAAAGTGTTGTTGTAAGGATGCTGATGTGCAGTGGGGAGCGTAGAAGGCTACATTGAGGAAAAAAAGCTGTAGAATATGACACAAGTTTTATGCACTTACAAATTATCTTTGTCTAGTATTTAACTTCCAAAAGAGTTTGTTACCATGAATTGTATAAAAAGCTTACCTGCAAATAAAAAGAAAAATACATTATTTATTTTGAAAAAAACTGAACAAATAATGTTGCAAAAAAAAATTTAAAGATAAAAAAAAATCAAGGAAAAACTTAAATTTTGGCAGAACCGGTGGTTATATGTTATAGTGACCCAATCCTTATTATAGGAGGACATTACATAGATAATACAAAACATTCATACAAAAACTCAAATGAGCGGCAAGTTAGTATGCGGCTATAACTAAAAATGAGCATGGCACCTCGGTCATGACACAGTCTAGAAAAGATTAAGTTTGATAAATCAGATCAAAATCTTTTAAACTAATTGAATGAATCGTGTAGAAATAAACAGACAGACGGACACGGCTAGATTGATTTGTTTCGTCAAGCTGATCAAGAATATATATACTTTATGGGGTCTGTGTATATAAAAAAAAAACTTTTTAGTCTACAATTCGAAATAACTTGAAAATTATGCACAGTGTAGCCGCGTGCTTTAATTTTGCTGATGTCGTCCACTTTTATCACAGCAGCACTTGAACACTCTTATGTGGCTCCTGCATACTTTCAACAAACTTTTTCTTCTTCGCTATATACTTTTCTTTAATAATTCTTTTGTATATGTATGTATGTATGTGTATGTGTATTATACACATATACGTATGGCCTATGTTTGTGTTTAAGCCTGCCTTAAAGTCATTTTGCTTGCAGCATATTGCATCATTGTTTGTAGTTCTTACTAGGCTTCTATGGCTGTTGCTGTTAAAAAATTTAAGCATAGAACAAAGCAAAGTGTAGGAGTAACTTGCTCACTCGATCGTCTATGAAAAGAGCCTCTGACAATGCAGGCAAAAGTTTTACAAAAGTAGATGCCAAGTAGCAAAGAAATGTACAAAAAAAAAAAAAAAAAACAAGAAATAGTGAAGTAAAAATTTCAAGAAGACCATGAAGCAAACTAGCAAAGAACTAAACATTGCATCAATAACTCAGATGCACATAGGAACTCTGACGATGATGACGACAACAGGACAACGCCGAATGCACCAGCTTATGAGCTTCAATTGTCAGCAGCAACGAGAGATCGGGAAACGTTGTCAAAGTACAAGGACGAGGACAACCATGATGACAATTGTTTGTTGAGCTTGTCAAGTGCAAAGCGTGCAGTAAAGAGCCTACAACTCCCACTGCATAAAACAAGGAAACGCATAACAGTTGTGCGCTTGTGGATGCAACAGGAGCCACTACAACTAATACGAAAACAGCAACAACAACAATAATAACAACGAATGATGTTTCTGTTGTGGCATATTTCGTTGTTATCCTGTTTGTCGTCAGCATTCTGTCGTTGTCGTTGCCGTAGTCGTTGTCGTTGCCGTAGTCGTTGTCGTTGCCGTAGTCGTCGTCCTTGTCGTTGCAACAGTCATCACCAATGCCACCGCCACTGCTTCTGCCATCATACACCGCGTATCCTTATGGCACATTATTTTTCTATAGCAGCATTGCGGTTTAATAATGTGTAAAGTCAAAGTTATTTGATGTACTCACTCATGGTGTACACATTACTAAGATAAAAGTTCCTTCTGAGTAGTGTTTTCTGTTTATATTCTTTACAGGGTTGTGCATCTTTAAAACTCTTACAAACTTCAGTTATTTTGTCAATGCGACTGTCACCTTCTTTCACATGATTTGCTACGCTTGGCTACGCTATAGTATACCATATTCCTGCTACGATCTGTTTCTAAAACAGCTCTTCAGCGTCAATTCAACTCAGTATACAATTTAGTCTAGGTTCTGTGCGGTATTAGTCTAGCGCAACAGCTATGTGCTGTTTTTCTTTCTTAAATTTATTGGATTTTCTGGCTGCCATTATTTGTTAGTCATTCAGTCAGTCAATCGTTCTGCTCGGTACGTCTCCTTTCGAGTCGGTTCGATACTAAGCGCAGCAAGGCATAGATCCTTGTTAAGCATTTTTTATTTCTATTGCTTTCTTGCTTGCTTTTTCGCGCATTACTTTAGTATTTCTTTTTGATTTCATAGCATCATCGATTTGTCCTTCCATTTGGTTCTTCTCAAAATTTCATTTCGCGTTTTGCTTGAAAATTGAAAATAAATTGAATGACATTTTTATTGACTTGGATTTTGGGGATTTCTTTTTGCTTGTGACTTTTTTAAAGACCGATTATGGTAATCTATTGTTTAGAACGTTAAAAGCTTAAATTATGTTACTAAAGATACACACCAAAAGTGACATGTCAATAAATTAAAATCAAAAAATTTTAAACTGATGGTTCTCGTATTGAATAAACCATTCGTCAAATTCATTTGCATTTTTATATTTTAACGATGTTAGGAATAAAGTTTAATTAAAACAATTAAATTTATTTAAATTTCCCATTAAGAAACACTTTGCTTTTGGTAAAATGACAAATACAAAATTACTTTCACTGAAGCGGTGACAATGGCGGTACACCAAGCCAATGAGGTTTAAGCGTGCGAAAAGCGTCTGGCGGCATAGCATATGCGTTCTTCGTAGCCAAAAAACAGCACGTTCAGTACAATAAGAACAAATCCTTGAAATAGCATTTTAGGTAAAATGAATAAATCAGTTGATCGGGTTTTAAAAATAACTAAATTCTCCAACAATTCAGCGACAGCTTTTATATGTGCATCAGCGCGGCGTGACTTACAGTATAACGAATCCATTTTTTTTATTTATTAAAACCGAACAAAATTAATTCGTTTTTAAATATTTAACAATTTATATTAAAATGTTTCAAATTAAAATTAGTTTCAATTATCTTCAAGGATAAAAAATTGAAAGCTGTTTAGAAAAACAAATTTGTTTTTTTTTTTTTGCAAATTTCATTAATTGACTTCATCAAAACAAAACAAGAAAAAACTTTAACTTCGGTGGAACCGAAGCATAAATACCCGCCACACGAATCTTTGAATAGTTTATGTGTGATCTCCAGTGGCTTATATACATTTATAAATATATAGACGAAAAAAATGGATTTTTCATACAAAAGTTTAAAAAAAATCGGTGAGTTTGTATGGGGGCTATACATAAAAATGGGCGTGGCATTTTAGTTTTGGAATTGGATGATAAAAGAAGTGTTTTTACCCAATTTGAAGTAAATAAATTCATAAATAACACCAATTTTTATTCAAAAATTAAAAAATGGGCGGTAAATTTGTGTGGGGGCTACACCTAAATATGGGCGTGGTACTTTGTTTTTGATATCGGATGTCGTTAGAAGTGTTTTTATTCAATTTTGAGTGAATATATTCATAAATAATACCTATTTTCATACAAAAATTCGAAAATGTGCGGTAAATTTGTATGGGGGGCTATACCTAGGAATGGGCTTGGCACCTTGGATTTGACTTTGGATGACATAAGAAGAGTTTTACCCAATTTGGAGTGGATACATGCATAAATAATACCTATTTTAATACAAAAATTCAAAAATTTTTAGTAAGTTTGTATGGGGGCTACACCTAAAAATGGGCGTGGCAACTTGGTTTTAACATACAAAGTAGTCGTTGCCGAGAAAAGCTTAAGTTCCAAATTTCGGCGTAATATCTATATATCTTCATCAAAAAAAATGCGAAGAAATAAACAGACAGACAGACGGACATGGCTAAATCGATTCGTCTCATCGAGCTGATCAAGAATATATATACTTTATGGGGTCTACGACGTCTCCTTCAATGCGTTACAAACTTTCCGACAAACTGAATATACCCTTCACACTATGTGTGGCGGGTATAAAAACTTAACAAAAACGATCAACAGAGGAAAAAATGTTAGTTTACAATTTGCCTAAGTACGTAAAATCATTATCACTCATTTGAATTTTCTGTCAAGTCGAGAATGATGTTGTCTAAAAACCTCATTTGGCAGAACTTAATCACAATACTAATCACTTTTTCCAACCGATTAGGTAAATCGAAGTCACTAAGAAACAAAAAATGCAGCATTATAATCAGCATTAAAAGATCGACTGAACTAACAAAAGCGAAAGAAAGCTGAGCTCATGCTGTAATGCTAAAATGAATAGAAGGATGAAGAGAATGGATTAAGAATCATGTTTTTCTTGATTTTTTTTCAAAAGTTTCTTTTTTTTGCAGCTCTAATTTTTTTTTTTTCTTTGCACTTTTTTTTCTTTTGTTGCCACTGAAGCATCCTGTCAAACATGATTTGCATATGTTCACTGAGAATATAAAAGAGTGTAGATTAAATAATTGTTGAGTTGTTCAATTCGTTAAATAAAATTTATATAAATAAATTTATATAAATAAATAGGTCTTGGGTTTTAAACAATCAGCTGAATTTTCGCTATTGACTTAAATCATTCAATTCTTACGCCTCTTGAAAACAATCATTTTGCTAAACTATTAAATCAACCCGCTCATAAGTCAGCTAGACTTGCCGCCAACGAAAACATCAAAAGCCATGTACACTGAACACAGCACATCTCGCACTCATTGCTTTATTGTATCCGTAACTAAGCATATGTGTATCTCGTTTTGTGAATGTGTGTGTAGTGCATTATGCTTGTAAGCTTTGTTAGCAATTAAAACAAGCTTCTCTCCGCCAGCAGATTAATCATAATCGTTGACTGCATTGCATCCTTTTTTCTCTTATTGATTATTTTTTTATCATTTTGGCGTATACTGTGACTGAATACATCTATTTTTACTTTACTTTTTATTTGTTTTTTTTTTTTTTTTTTTTTTTTGCCATAAGCCGCTTAAGTTTGTTCGATTTAAAATGTGCAAATATTACCAAAAGAAAGCAGCTACAAACGCAATACACGAAAATTTGTGAAAATTATGAAATGTTTACAATTATCAACTTTTTTTACATTTTATTTTTGGTTGTAAGATCGTTGATGTACAACGGCGCCAACGATTTAAAGTAGTCAAGCAAATGTTGCAGCAACGACAAGTCTCATTTATCCATTGACACTAGTTATCTAGTCTATAATCGGGAAATTGTTTTGCTTAGATGCAAAGATACATTTAAAAAAAGGAAAGAAATTTAAAATTTATGTGACAGCTATGAACTGGCTTGTTTGTTTTTTTTTTTTTAGCTTAGCTCAATGGTTTATTACGATCGAAAGTGCAGTAGACACTTTTTGATTACATTGTAGACTTATCTAAGCGAAGAGACACGAAATAGTTAAAGATTGAGTAATATTGAAAAAAAGGAAAGTGAGGGAAATGTTGGGGGCGCTGGGAAAACGTGCTTGGAGGCAAGTTAAATATTGCAGCTGCAAACTGTTTATTTAATGAATTTCGTTAAAGAAACCACAGCAGGCAGCCACCAGTTTAATAATAAATTTTGTTTATTTCTTTTGCACGACGCCGGAGAAATGTCATATAAAATTCAAGTTTTATGCCAATTCTTTGAAATTATAAGTTAATTGCTATGATTTGATGTCAAATGTTGTGTACATAATTATTTGCTTTTCAAGATTCGATAGTTTGTCAATCGTTATTTCAGTTACTTAAAGCATTTTGATACTTTAATATCCTTTTCATTTCATTTTATTATAAGTTTAAAACTCATGCTGTTTTCACTTCTACTTCGCCTACTTGTGTCAAGTGAATTTTAATTTTGCCATAATACATCAAAGTGACTTATTATGCATACATTAAAATGACGTTTATTGTCAGGACATAGAAAACACAGTAACAACAAGGCAGAACACTTTAAACCCTTTTCCCCTTTCGCTCATAAAAATCAACAGCCACCCCTTAAGACAACTCATTACGGCAGACAAGTCGAGTAGCTAACAAGGTAAATGTAAAAGTGTTTAAAGAGTAGACGACTCTCAGTCTGTATAGAACAACAAGAAAAACAAAAACAACAAATAGTGTAAGAAATAGGCTTAAAAAGCCATTATTGTCAACTAGCAACATACTGATGACATACAAAAGATAGTCAGACAATGGAACAGACAGACAGACCGACGTGTGCAATAGTTTCAAAGCAAAGACAACAATTCAAGGCAATTGTTTGCAGTATGGCAAAAAGGATTGGAGACTTGAAGAAATTTGCTGCTACTACTCTGCATCATCATCGCATCATCATGAGTGTCTCGGTTTTTGTTTGCCTAACACTCGAGTACAAAAACACAGTGAAACACTTTAGATTTAGATAGTATAAAACGTTTGCATATATACATTGTATGTACATAGAACAGATATATACAATGCAACAATAGCTTAGCAGGTGTGCTACGCTCAGACTTTTGCTTTTAGGCATACATGTGGCGTATGAGTAATATGCTTTTCTGCGTTCAAATGACGAAGGTAAATATCTAAATTTTGACAATAAATGTCAACAATTTTTTTATGAAAGGTAAAATGAAAAGTTTATACAGTAGATCTATTTCAATAACTCCCAATAGCAAAAATATAAATCACTGCACAAATCCACAAACTTCTTCAAAAACAAAAAATAAAAAATCAAAAGCCAAATTTACAATAGAAAAAATCACTCACAACCTAAATAATTCATACGTCGCGAAATCGCAATGGAAATCACATACGCGTCGTTCACATGTGACAGTAAAAAAAAACAAAAGTCAAACTTAAAATGAGAAGAAATATTGAGACATCGTACAGTACAGTATCAAATGATTGACAATCGTATGAATATATAAGCCACGCGTCGCATCATCATCGTCATCTTCACTCCAACTTCAACGACGACGATGTTGCTTTCAAACTGCAAATCCATCCAAATCCATAAAAAAAAATAAGAATAAAAATAAAAGAAAAAAATAGAAAGCTTTGACGTACACTGAGTGCGAGATTGAGAAGAAATAGCAAATTTTCGGGATAATCGAACTTCAACAAAAAAGTAATAAAGTAAAAAAAAAAATGAAAAAACTTTTAAGCTTAAACTGATGGAAGACTGTCAAAAAAATGTGCGCTATATGTCTATGTATGTGTAAGTTCGGGTGTTCAGGAGTGTGAATTGCAAGTTTTATGACATTTCTTTTTTGCTTCTTTGAGTGCATTATTCTTGTCACAACGTTGTCAAATTTTTAAGTTAAAGGCAGCTTTGAGTTAAATGATTTTAGAATTGATAGTTCTGTAAGGTACAAAAAAAACACAAAAAGGTTCTTTCATTTTCTAAGACATTAGGCTATTTTACAAACTCGTTTTATCTCAATATATATGTGAATCTGTTTTGAAAACTAGAAAAATAAAATTACATATTAAATTTTACAACTAATAAAAGTTAATTTAATAAATTTTTTCTGAACTAGTAGTTTGAAAAACAATATCATATATAAACTAATGATGAATACAAATCAGAGCCATTATTTGAACGTCCAGTTACAATGTTTGTCCGCTTAGTAAACCTAATTTATTTAGCAACTGCTAATCTTTATATTTAAGCTCAAAAATGTTGTTTATATTTCAAATAGAAATTTTTTTTAACTCGAATGAAAACCATTAAATTTGTTCAATAAATATTTTACCACATTTGTATGCAATGCGTTAGTTTAATTTTTGTGATTATTTTTCAAAAATATTTTTATTTTATTTTTTGTTGCAATAAGAATTAGTGTTGGAAAAGTTCTTTGCGCTATGTATGTGTGTGTTGCAAACTTTAGCGCATATTTTTGTCGTAAAGTCTTAAAGCAGAAAAAAACTCTAAATAGGAAGAAAAAATGAATCGGAGAATATACAAAAAATTGTAAAAATATATTTACAGCAACACTTGCGAAACGAAATAAAGTATGAGTACCCAGCATAGTAAAGAGTATTATGGCAAAGTGTAGAATGTTCAGTACTTTTTCTTTATTTAACTTGAAAAGTAATCTAAGCGAGCAGAAATCCAACAAAGCACCCAATAAGAAATGTAACAACAGCAGCACCAATAACAGTCGGTCTGTCTGTCTACAATGTTAGCTGCTTGAGTATGTGCAGCACATACCAAAATTTTTTATAGCTGACAACTTTTGTAAAGAAAATTTCGTCTTTGTTTTTTGTCGCCAACAACGTCGTGAAAATTGTAGAATAGAGTGGCATGAGTGTTGAGCGAAAAAGATGTGGCATGAATGCCGCAGCAAATAAAATGGCAACTGCAATTTGTCAGGGTCGTGCGTGTCGAAGTAGTCTGTCGTTCGTGGCGTGAGTCTTGGCCGAAAATTCATATTAGAATCCCACTGTTGACTAGCAAGGATCAAAACGACCAACATCCTGCTCCTTCTGTTGCCTTCGTTGTGGACGCTTCATTTGTTCGCTTAAGTAACTTAACAACTTTACAGAGTTGGCGCTTAGAATGCGCGATTTCTTTGGCGTTTGGCTTGTTTATATTGATAATGTGCCATTTATTTTATTTAAGACTTTGTCCTCTGCTATGCTAGAATTTATTTGCTACTCTACGCTCATCACACTCATACTCTGTTAGTGTGATGCGTCAATGTTAGCGTACGTGCAAAGCTTTTTTTCTGTTTAAGGCGAGGCGGTTTAGAAGACTCCCTTCGAACATAGCATGGCACACGCGAGCAACATTTGATTTGTTGCACAGCTGGCGTCCTCAATCCTTCAGCACTTCATCTGACTTCTCTTATACTGCAGTCACGTTCCAGCTTGGTAAAGTTTCGACTGTCTTTGAATGAATTGTGCATGTTTCAGCAGAAGTCGTAGAACATGTTGCATAATGCATTAACTGCAGCAAATGCAGCACCAAGTGTTGTACAGCACTCAGTACTTCTTTATGTTGCTTATTTGGTATTTTGTTTGCACTACAACAGCTTGGGGAGCAATATGTCCCCCGCTTTTCTGCTCACTGAAAAGATGATGGCTTTTCTCAACTAAGTTTTTAAACAAAATAGACTCGTGTGTAATGCGAATGTTTCAAATTCAAATCTACCATATTGCAGTGTTGCAAAGCGTATTTAAAGTTTGAATTTAATATAAACTTAATGATAGTCGCAATCTGACGTCATAGGAGTAAAAAAATAGCTCTTAACGTATCTTCAATATTTACAGAACTGTTTTCGTAATCACAATGACTGAAGAAGATAGAACAAGTTGTGTTCAAAATTACATAAAATAAATTATTTTTGACACAAAAAAATTTTTATAAAAATCATTCAATCAATATATAATTTCCTTAAAAAAAATTAAGTCAAACATCAACAAACCTAAGACAAAAATCTCAGCAAATAACTTATTTCCCCAATGAAAAGGTCAAAGCCCAACTCATCTCCCATAGGCAAAGGCAATCAAGCAAAAATGCTACTTGATTTGCTTCGCTATTAGTACAAAAAAAAAAAAAAAAAACTCGAACTACTCTGATTCTATAAACGTCGAGAAAAATTGAATGACAGAACAATTTGAAAACGCTTTAAAAGCATCCAATTTTAAATCAAGTTGCAAAAAAAAGAAAAGATCGAAATAAATAAGAATAGAAAAAAATGTGCACGCAATGCTAAAGAATTTCAATTGATATCCATCAGAGGGAAAATCAATTCAATCATGCTTATCACTAACAACTCATCATCAACAACAATAACAGCAGCAGCTGAAGCAGTAACAAAAGATGGATGAAGAAGGTGGAACAGCAGAAGCTTTGGGAGAAATAGAAATCGCGTTAGCAGCATCAGGAGTAGGAGCTGCGGTTTTACAGGCAACATCATCAACAGTAAAAGTAACAGCAAACGTCAGCAACATGGAAAAAAAATTACAATTCAAAAGCATTTTGGCATGTTTACTGCCGCAATAGCAACAAAAAAAAAATTTGAATCATTTATTTTGGTATGAACAAATTTTTTATACACTTTATATTTATATGAAAAGATTTAGGAATTATTCGACACATTAGGAAAGACATTTTGTACAAAATAAAATTTCTCAGGAACAAAGCAATGATTACTTAAGAAGTTTAAAGTAATATGCACGTAAATTTTAAATGTTTCACTCTAACCGACGACACACGACGAAAGTGCGATCTCTTAAAGGAGACTTGAAGCTTATAGTAATGTTAGCAGACCAGTTTTTGGTAAAGAATTGAGACTTTAACTAAAAAAAAAAAAGGAACTATTCCGTTATTCTCCTACTCATATTAACAACGTAAAAATAACTTGTAACAAACATTTTGCACAGAATTCTTATAAAAATGAAAATGACACAGGGGAAAAAAATACCAGAAAATGAGCATACAAATGTTGCAATTAGCGTATTGGTATGAGAATACTGAAATCAACAGCAACATGATTTAGTACTTTTTCCATGCTGTATACCAAAATGCCGAGATATTATCCTTTTGTCCGCCTCGTCCTTTCAATTGTTCGACTCTGTCTGTCTGCCTGCCTCTCTGTCTGATAGACTGACTGTCGCCAACAAGAAATCTCAGCATAAATACAATCGCACAAACATGGTATATGACTTGACAGCCACATTGCCCGCCTTTTGCTAACGTTGTCACACATGAAATGGATAAGGGACGCGACAAAAACAGTTCTTTCACATGCTGCCGCTCTGAGCTTTCATTTAGAGAGACATTTCTACTGTTTATAACTATCTATCATCATGGCGCCGAACAGTCGCGCTTGATTTGTTAAGCTTGCGCACATTTACAGCCCTAAAAAAATAATAATAGAAAAAACCAAAACGAATGCCAGTGGACTCCGGACTCCTTCTTCCTAGTATGTACTATACAAATAATAAATAAAAGCATACTGTACTATAGCGCGGCATAAAAGCAACATAATACACATTGTATATAAGTTGTTTTTTCTCATTTTTTGTTCCTTTATTTATTTTCAAAAGGATTTACCACTCTTTCCAGTCTATTGAAAGCTTATATACTATTGTAGATACTATAGTAGATACTATAGTAGATACTATAATACTTAAACGTTTCGTATTGATTTTTTGGCTAAAATTTTACGTTAAGTGCATATTGAGCCACTTTGAGCTGAGCTGGGTTTATGCATTTCGAAATGTTCGATCCATGCCGTTTAGTAGTACGACGGCATTTTGCCATTTTGTTAAAGCTTAAAAGTGGCTCAATGTGTTGCTGAAGTGGCATTAGTGTTGCCACCCAATCGAATAATAGAATAGTCTGGCATTTGAGGCAACTTGTAACCACACAAAATTGATTTTTTAGGCTTGTAACACATTCAAATCGATTGCTGCAATAATTAAGCGAATTTAAGTTGAGTTATAAACAGAATTATCTTTGGAATTAGTTTGATGCATTTACTATGGCATTCCCACACAGATGGTAGCTAAGCTGGCAGAAAGTAGTGAAAAATATATGTGGAATTCTATGCAAATTGTTGAAGTAAAAATTTAATATCAAAATGTTGCGTATTTTTAAAGGTAAGTAGGAAAAATAAAACAATGTAATTCAAAAAACCAAAATTTTCATTATGTTTGTACCTAATTTCAACATCAAAATGGTATGGTCATAGCTACTGGACAGAGGGTTGTGACTTTATTATCTGTGATTTTAATACTGATCAATCTAACACCTAAAAATATGATGATGTGAAATATGGTGTAACTAAAGACAATAAAAAGAATAAAAAAAATGTGCCAAACATACGGTTTGTAATTAAATGTCACTTCTAATATGCAAACCAGTTTAAAAATGTTTAATTTTATTTGTACTCTTTGACATAAAAGCCCTTTTTGTTTTGTTTAATTAAATTGAACAATAATTTAACCGATTACTTCATAAGAGTAATAATAAATAAATTATTTAAAGTTTTGTGTGATGGTTATTTGAGCTTCGGTTCTTCCAGAGTTAACTTTTTCCTTGTTTTTTTTTCCATAGTTTCATTTAAAATTCAATTTATTTTCTTTACCAAAGTATCAAACTATTTTGCAACTCAACTAACAAGTATTTTGCACTTAGCAATCAAATTGATTGGAAGACATAAAACAGTACTAAAGTAGTAAATTCATTCACAGACAGAAAAAAGGCAATATAACCTACACATGATGGCTGTACAAAAAGTACTCGTGTAGATGTAGTCTTCCAGCAACACACATATTTCAAATTTCAAACTATACCCAAACGCGAAAGCAAGCATAGGTCAAATGGGAGTTAAGTTTGCCAAACATTTGCGGCTAATGAATGCTATACTACGTTTATATATTTGTATATATATACATATACACAAATATATGTACAAACAACTTGACCTAAGCACCCAAAACACATAGCAACGAAGTCCTTTGCTGGTGCAGCTCTAATGCTTCTGTTGATGTGCCAAACGTCTCCATTACACATTGGCGCGTTGATGATTTCAAATGTTGCCGATTTCATCTGTGATGCTACTTCATCTTTTGAATAAATGCTATAATTTATGGTCAAAGTTTGCTACTCGTCGCCCTCCTTCCTTGTCGACCGACTGACGACTATCAACTCACTTGAGAGTAGCTATTTAGTGCACTACTTTTTAACGATTCTCGTTGCTGATGATGATGATGACGATGATGAAGATGAGCGACCGAAGTACGGCCGCTACTGGTGCTGTTTGCCATTGAAGTTGGCCAAAAGTTCTTTACTACTGACTTTGGCATCGAGTGTTTTATGTTGATACACTCACACACACATAGTACAAAAGTTTAGTTGGTTACATTTTGGTATCCATTAGTTGAATTTTAAGATTTCAAATCTTTTGAATATGAACAAAGGAAATAGTATGCTATAAGAGTTCTTTAAAATTCAATTTGGTTTATATCAAAATGTGTGTATGTGGCAGGTGAAAAATAAAGTTGAGTCAACTCAAATATATCATATTACATATCGCTCAGTCGTTTGCTTTTTAAGGATCAACTGCTTATATAAATAGAAAGCAGGTCATCCTATCAATGTTTATAAATAACCGAGTTGAATTTTCTCATTATTGACATTTGGCAATGTTTTTTTTCTCGCTTCAGGTTTTCATTTTAATGAAATCGAAGCTACAGAAATGCTAATCAGCAGCAAAATCATTGATAAATGCATAGAAAATAAGCCAAGTTTAGCATTCAAAGTCAAAGGAAAAATTGCGAGGGAGCAAAATGATTTGCATTTTATGAGAAAAACAGTCATAGTCACATAAATTAAATAAACTAAGAAGCAAAATGAAGAAGCAACAATGGCAATTAATTTTTTTCTTAAAGACATTTCGTTACCTTTAAAGTATTTCGTGACATTTTTTAAATACAGACTTTAATGAATAAAAATAATTGGATTAAAATAGAAGAAAAAAGTAAAGGATTTATTTTTATACAAAAATTTCGTAAAAACATAAAGGATTCTTTATGATAAACAAGTTATCGAATAAATGGATAATATAGTGAAGAGCACATTAAATTCTAAAAAAAAAAAAACAGCAGAAATACTTTGAGATAAATAATCGAAGAAAAATACTCGAGTTCTCAAATACTGTGCCATAAATTCAAATTCAACTTTTATGGAAGAAGGAAAAATGAAAAGAAAGAGCAAAACAATTTCGATAAACCAAACCGCAAAATGACACTTGAGAAATCCTTTTAAGTTGGCGACGTCTTGTAGACGGTTGACTTGATTGAGCACTGACTGCAGTTAGTATTGGTGTCGATGTCGCTGCCAGGACCACATCAGGATATTTCTTCTATTCGTTTATTCTATTTTTCTCTTTTTGACAACATTTCATTGAAGCCTGGCCTTCTTTCATTTTGAGTTGCTTTCGATCTTTAGTGCAGCACATTTTTTATCTATTTACTAAGACAAGATTTGCTAGGGTAATTCTTAAAATTCTTGCATTACACTAAACTTGTCGCTGGTAAACTGTAACAAGTTTATGTTTGACACTCGTATCAATGTTCAAAAGTCAAGTCAGCAATATTATTATTTCTCTGTTAGTTATACCCAAAGCAATTGAGACTGTCCTTCTTCTACTAGTTGTCAAACAGTTCCCTCGCTTCCACAAAAAAAAAAAATAATAATAAAAAAACCAAACTATGTGCGTTGTTCCAGCTGCTCACCACAATTTGCAATTTATTTTGATTTGATTGCATTTCGCAAAAGTACAAGGCGAAAAGTATTCAAAAACGAAATAAAAAATACTTTCAGTAAAAGTATACAAGTAAAATACTTTTGAAGTTTTTGCTTCATCTCCGCTATTTAATATAAATATAAACAAAGAATTTGTATTTAATTTAATTTTATGACACCTAGAAAAAGACACGAGGGTATTTTTGTCTGTGTTCGGGAATGATATTCGCTTCTTCTTTAATAATTTATTATTTTTTTATCTAGTTTGAGTTCTGATAGACTCAGCATTATTTAGTTTAATTTACACACTATTGCTTTATTGTAAAGAGTATTAAAACTTCGGTTTTAAAATATATTTTCATGGGTTTTTTTTCTTAAACTTTTTAGTTGGAAATTTATATTTCTATTGCCAGTATTTTTTCTTTTAGTTATTTCAATTTTTTCTTTGACTTTTCCGCTCAAGTCAATCGAGTGTCTTTCGCATTGTTTTTGTTTTTATTTCTGTGGACAATTTTCCATTTTCGCTATTATCGATTTCGATTTTTTTCTTTTTCTAAGAACTAAAGAGGAAACGATTGAGCAATGGAAAGAAGTAGAATACTCTACTTACGTTTTATGGCAAATTGGATTTTTAAAGTGATTGCACGAGGCAACAAAAAAATAATAATAATAATTAAAAATAATTGGATGACATCGATGAATTTCAAATGATTATTGATTTTTTTTCTACTCTATTTCTTGGACAAAACTTGAAGTATTTTTTTTCCTTTTTCATTTTGCCTCGAAAAAAAAAAAGTTTAAATTCATTTTGTTCATTACATAAATTATAGAATAAAAATGAACAAGAGTTTAAGGGGTTCAATTAGTCAAAACGTAACGTAACGGAGCCGTGGTCTTTCAACACTAGTTAGACAAAGACTACCGACGTTGGTAATCCATCTCTAACTAGAGTTAAAGGACCACGGCTCCATAACGTTACGCTTTGACTAATTGAACCCTTATAAATACAATTTTTATCCTGAAATAAAAGGTTGTTTTCTTTTATTTTTCGGATTTTGAATACGGAGGTTGAATTTTGAAACAACACTAAATTATTTGAAAATTCAACCGTCCACATATTGTAAAACATTAAAATACAATATTTTTATTTTTTAATTTTAGATGGAAACAAGAGCTATAAAACTTCAATTGAAAGCATAAGTTATACCTTACTATACATGTGTTTTCAATAATATCAACATTAATTAAATAATATTTTGACAATACTCGTAATCAATAAGCTTTCAATTTATTATGAAAACCTAACTTCGATTTCAAATGAATTCCATTTTTCTAAAATTATCTTTTAAAAAGCACAAAAAATGGTTTCTGTTTTTAAATTGAAATATACATTTCGTAACTTAACTGTTTCTGTTTTTATGGTTTCAAATGCACACCACCTCGACCAAGAATTAAACTAAATTAATTTTTGAATTGAAATGCAACAATTATTTTGTGAAACACAGCAGTCAATCATTAAAATGGCGGAACATTTTATATAAATAATATAAAAATGTTCCCTTCTTTAATTCAATTAAACTCGTCACCTATATCCTCAGTCATTTAAATCTCTGCTTAATAAATTAGTTGTTTAAAAACAACGAATCAAACTTGGGTACTGTTTTCTAAAGAAAACTAAATGGCAAATAAAGCGTTACTAAATAACAAAACCGATTTCATCATACAACCTCTTGTCAACCAAAAAAAAAATGTAACTCTTTGCACGGCACGATGACGACAACGATGACAAAAAGATGACAACGCGCTGGAACGCAGCAGAAGCTAAAGGAGCAGCAAATCCAACCAGAAGTCTATATCCATCGACGCCTTTAAAATTTAATTACCAAAGTATTTCCGGCTTTCAT
Organism: Leucophenga varia; assembly: GCA_018903435.1. Classification (NCBI taxonomy): domain Eukaryota; kingdom Metazoa; phylum Arthropoda; class Insecta; order Diptera; family Drosophilidae; genus Leucophenga; species Leucophenga varia. The sequence continues at coordinate 2,178,219 of JAEIFJ010001617.1, forward strand.
GCCTGCAACAAAATGACAACCAGAACCAGACAACAGATGCAGAGAGACAAGAGCAGTATCCGCAACATCCTGAGTATCAAGAAGAAAAGTTGAAAACGCGACAGAACAACTTAAGCGGAAAAATGCCTGCACAGAATAAGCCAGAGACAAAGATGGCGGCAGAAAGGCTGTAAAGAAAAAAAAATACTCAAATACAAAGTAGCTGAATGCAAGCAGCAGGCACTGCTTAAACGTTTATTAAAGTAGCCGCAGCAGCAGTCGCAACAACAATAAACACAACAAAAAAGCTAAAACGCCAACAGCCACAAAACAGTTAAGAGGAAAAACCAAGCGAAAAAAAAGAGGTAACCAAGTGAAGTACTTTATCCAAGTATTGTTTAGCTTTTTGTGGCGGAAGTGTAGCCACTTTTCATTTTTTTCTTTGCTGCAACCATTCACTCTTCCCACTCTTTCCACTCTTTACTTTGTTTTTAGCTTTTTCAGCAAGAACTTCATAATTTGCGTAGCATTTTTTTAAAAGAATAAAAAAAAACAAAAAGTAATACCAGAGCATAGTGTTGAAAAAATAATAGAAAAATAAGGTGCCTCAATATAGCCAAGAGTGCTTTTTTACAGTTGGTTAAACTGGCAAAAGGATATAACTAGCTGCTGTGCTACTAGAAAACAAGGCGCGAAAATTATGTTGACAAGAAAATTATAAACCGGAAAATGTTTTATGTTTTTGTTGTCTTTTTTGGTTTTAGGCAGTGTCTGCTTCTTTAGTTTTATTGAATTTTTTGCTCTTGTTGTGCGTAAATTTGCAGAAAATTGACAGTTAGTAAGAATTATAACCGTCTTAGATTTGTATTGATCCAAAAAATTAATCTTAATATAAAAAAAACTGGAGAGTAAATACTTGATAACCTGCTGTAACTGCTCGATATGTGCTAATTAAAAGGTTATAATAAAAAAAAAGCAAGTGAGAAAGAAGAATGAGAAAGAGAGAATTCTATTCACAACTTATTTTAACGTTCCAACTTTATAGCAACAATCAAGTTATCAACCAATCTAAAACTAGGCGAAAGATTCAACTAAATTCATTTCCTCTAAGCGCCTAGCACACTTAAACACGAAGTAAACCAGAAACACACACACAGATACAAATGTATCTAAATATATACGTTTGTATGTATGTATGTATGTATGGATGTATGTACGGAGCGTTGGTATGCTAAGGAATTCAAATACAGACATACGAGTATATACAAATGCTTACATTGTTCTCGAACAGTTGGCTACCATTATGCTGGTTAAACGCGCTCAGTTAAATTCGTTATGCACTTAAACCAATTCCGGTTGAAAGGTGTTTTAGGTGGTATGCAATACATTTTGTGTAGAAGAAAGAGACAAAGAGCGTTCTACATACCTATGTACGTATATATGTATGTATGTGCATATATATATTGTACTTACAGTACGCCTGGGAAATGGAGGTGAAAATGAGGACAAACATATCTAGGTACATATACTCGTACACTCCCAGATACTAGAAAACACATTTCAAATAAAGAAAACGCATAAAAAGCGAAAATAGTTTAGTATGCTTGCTTTCATACTTACAATATATGTTTGCATGGGGCAAATACCACAAAAAAAAAGAGAAAAACAAAAGTACTAAAATAAAAAAGGAAAGTGTATGTCAAGGCACAAATTCATAGTAGAAAAAATCAGTAGCATACGTTTTGCCACACTGTATAGCCGCCAACAGCAGCCGACGCCGTTTCCGTTTCCGTTGCTTGCGTCAATTGCTTCTCAGCTCCCACTGGTAAACTTTTTGCAAGCAAGCAGTAGCAGTAACTTTACTGCATAGTTAATTAATAGGATAACACAATTAATTTGTGGGCAATGAATGTCTGAGCTTTATTTGCCAGTTACCAGCAGTATGTCGACGACGACGGAAACGACGTTGACGATGATGTCGACATGAGTAGCTTTGAATAAAGTCGAGAAAAAGTCTCCTGGTACTAGAGACCCTAAAGTGTGTCTGACGCTTTGGGGTTTGCATTTCACTCTCGGTTTTTCGTTTTCAACATTTCTAGAAAGAGAGAAAGAGAGAGAGAGAAAGAAAAAGTGCCACTCAAAAGCAGCTAAAACATCTGCGTTTTGATTTAAAATATTTTCTATATCCTTTTTCTTTTGTTGAAGCGTTTTAGCTGCTTTGGTTTCTTTCTATTTGTAAAATTGTGTTTGATTTGGGTTTCTATTACAATTTTGCTGTGTTTGTAAGATGTTAATTTGTGGCATTAAGTGCTACTAGCTGTAATTGATTAGGCGGCTGCCCTTTCGAGTGAGTTTTATTTAAAACAAATCTATGTTCAAATAAGAAATATTCTTAATTGAATGAATGAATTCAGTTCAGCTTATTTCGTTTACGTTAGGATTAAAGCTATTTTGGTTTCGTATAAATTTACAATAAAAATTTATTTACAATTGAATTTTGTTTGTTCTTTACAAGAGAAAAAAATTTTCTTTTCATTTGATACAACTCAATGACTGTAGCATACGACAATATGGCTACAAGAGCATATGGCAAACAAGTGCGTTTAATGGACATATATAGCAATATGCCAACAACAGATATAGCAAAATACAACACCACGCCCACCACGCCCAAACACAAGTACATAACGCTTCATTGAATGAACAGGCAGTGGCTCAATTAAGCAGCCCAAGTCCAAAATGTACAGGACAACGTGTCGATGAACAGACGATGAAGGACACTGACTGAGTCGGCCACCAAAAAAAAATACGTAAAAATATTTAACAAAAAAAAATAATAAATAAAAAATAAAGGCTAAAAATGTCCAAACACAGTCTCCTCGACTGCTGGTAGCTAGCTACTTATAAACATAATAATTTTTAACTATTGTTTGCACATACCCAGAAGCTACGTCAAGTAGTGGGCAACACAATCTGAATTGTTCGGTCGTTGGTAACGAAGAACCAGAAGTGGGACGTGCTCACACGCAATGCCTGTCTGCGTGCCTGCCGTTCATTAAAGACAAGCAAGACAGACGAGAAATGGTGTAAATTGTTATAAAAATTATGACTTTATATCGTGTATAAACACAGCAGCACACAATAAAGGACGTAGCGCATAAGGATCAGCTTCTCTAGGCTTCGCAATTTCTTTATGTCAATTATGTTTTTATTGTAGGTTGCTGATGTTTAAGGATCGACAATGATTAATTGAAAATCATTTGAAATTTAAATCATTTGTGTATTATAGACTTTTTTAAATTTAAATTTAAAAATACAATGTAAAAACTCAAAAATTACACATTTCGACGTGTTTATTGCGGCTCGCTTTGACATATTTCACACAAAAGTTTGACTTGCCATATTTTGCTTTCAAAACTCCTGACACAAACTTCAGCAACTCTTAAAGGCAGCAAGAAGTTGTGGCAACTTAACCTTTTGTCTATGTAAAAAATTACTTTATTCTCTTTTTCTATTTGAACATTGTTTCATTGGCACTCGTTTGACACACAGGGAACACAGAAACAAAAGCCTTAATAAAGCAACACAAGCCAACTTAATTTCCAGAAGCACATCGCGTCGTTGAGAAGGTATTCAAACACAGTTACTCGACTATTTTTTTTTTTTTTTTTTTTTGTAAGAAGCCGGCGGCGACGAAGTGGCATGGCAGTTAGTTGTAACAACAAATGGCGCTGAAACTTTTTTTTAATTTTTTTCTCTGCTTCGCGTAGCATAATGTATTGTCACATTCTCTTTCAGGTTTGCTTTTTTATTTTGCCTTGTTTTCCCCTTTTATAAGTAATGACATTTTTCCTGAATTTTCGCATAGCGCAATACAATCTGTTGGCTTTCAACGGAAACACGCTGCAGCGTCATGAAAAATAAGAAAAGCGAAAAGTGGCACCTTTATTTCACTACTTTATGGCGTTCCTTTTTTCTTGCGCTAATTTCATAATGTTTTGTTTTGCAACCTATTTTTTTTTTTTTTTTTTTGGTTACTAGTAACGCAAATACATTTTTTGTAAAACACATTTCCTTTTTTCTTTCTTTTTTTAACTTTTTGGTTTTAATTTGCTTTGTATTATAATACAATAACATATAATAGTAAAATATCGTTTGTTACAAAATTTTTAAACGCTGTGATTTATTGTTTAATTTTTATATTTTTTTTTTTTTTTTGTTTAAATTATTCTACAGAAAGCGAAGGCACAGAAATAAAGGAGACTAAATATCTTTTGATTGAAAATCTTTTTGTTTGAATGCAAATTATTTGAAATGTAATATTCAAACACAAAAATAAGAGCATTTGAAAGGAAGTAATTTGACTATTAAACATATTTTTGCCATTTTAATTCAAATTCTTTTTATTAAAATATAAAAACTTTACAACAACGTAAATCTGAATAGAATCAACCGATTAAGTATCTACAAAAACAATTTAATGAAAACCTTTTTTTTCGAATATCGTTTTGCTATGTGGGAGCCAAAAAATACAAGACTCATCGAGAGGCCGAGAATGTATAAAAATGGTTAACGGCAAAAATGGTACGTAGAATCCTATAATAAAACTCTAACAAATACTAACTTCCAAATCTGTCTTTGTAGTGTTTTCAGCGCTTTTTTTGCGCTCCCAACTATTTCTCGATCTTGATTTTGGAAATGTCATCAAGGTCATCTAGTACCTTCAAGCTCAAATATCCAATGCTTGAGCCTTGATAGCTCACATCAATCAACTTTTAGGAGAAATTGGTTTATTATTAATTTACGAATTATGAAAATTTGTATTTAGATTTAAGGGGACCGACAAATATTCCAAATATTTGTGTTCGAATGAATTTGTCTGTTGTTAGTAATAAAATATAAGTAAAATATATTACACTCTTTACCATTGTTTTCCCAACATTAGTTCTTCACTTTATTTTCTTTGAAGATACACTGAAAAATTATTGAAAGATTATTTAAATAGGTTTATGAAAGGCATCAAGCCGCCGCAAGCATCATTAAGCTCCATTAAACCTACGTCACACAAGCTTGAAAGTGTTGCAAACCTAGACTGGAAACAAGAAAGCTTCAAATAGTAAATCGCATACACTGAGATAATTTTCTCTAAAACATAAAGTATGGTGATTTTTTAAGCACAAGCACAGCACAGCACACACACACAAAAAGCATAGACAGGCATTGCTCATTTAATATAATAATTAAACAATATATGTAGTCATCATCACAAATGGGAAGTTTTTGGGGATATAGGTACGATTTTAAAGCTTTCAGAAGCAAATGTTTTTCAACTCACACACGCTCAATACTTTCAAAAACTGTAGTATTAAGCTTACAAACTACTTAAAACTAAAAGAAAATAATAATAATAAAAATAAGAAGCAATTTAAGGAGGAATAACTAACCTTAATGCTGTCATAACAAGCGGTCACTTTGCCATTCTGAACCTCGACATTTGCTGGTGGATGCGCAAATTTGCATTCAGTGTCCTGACGCGAACATTTATTCCTCTGGAATTCGCGACAGACCTCAATTGTAGCCAACGCGAGTCTTTGCCATTCAATAGGCTGTTCATATTCACAACGGCAGCCATCTTTTGTTTCTTCTTTAGTTAAAAGTTTTTCAAGAATATTAGTTGCTAAGTATAATCACGTCTTCCTCTGTTGTTAGTTAATATTACTCAATTCGTTGTATGTTGTTTCGATTCTTGTTGTTGTTGCTGATCTTACTTATGACCTTAAAGTTCAGTTGTAGAAAATAGATTTTTTTTCTTTTAGACGACTAGAAAGTGTTGCATACGTTATAGAGAGCTTAGCTCGATTCTAACTTTATTCACATTCGTTGCTTTGCGCTTCAAGCTGTTTTTTTTTAATAATTTAAGATAATAAATATTTTCGTAAGCAATAAAATGTTTTCGCGATAATATGATTTAAATTTGACGACCGCGTTTATGTTGTCTACTTTTAGGCGTTTAAGCTAGAGACACAGATTTCGAATTATTAGCATTTAAACAATAAACACGCACTTTTCAGAAAAGTTGTAATATTTCTAGATACATTTGTTTATATATAGCAAGCGGGCGTGCTTTTTTTTATTAAAATTATTTTGAGTTTTGTCTGAGCGCAGAATATATGTATAAGCATATATAGATTGTATATAATAGATATTATGTACTTTGGATTTTATGCAGTATATAGCTTAAATTGGTATATACACCTTTTATAAATTATTGTATGTTTTGTGTTTGTGTGTGTATGTTTGTAGTTTGGTTTTGTTGCAAATAAACATACATATAGAGCTTTAAATAGCGAGCGACAAAGCTGGGTGGTAGGTTTAATAGGATTGAATTTGGTTCGATATAACTTTTTTCTTTAGACCTTAGCTTTTTGTAGCTTTAGATATTTTAAAATACATAAAAATTTACTTTTTTAGTTGGGTTTAAAGTATTTTTTAGTAAATTTTAACTGCCGCTTTTTCTTTCTGGTTTTCGTGGTTGTTTTTTATATAGCGATTTTTAATCTAAAAAAGATAGATTTTATTTGTTGTTGACTGTTTTTTAGACAAAGCTTTTAGCGCATATTCTTTAAGTTTTAAGTTTTTTTTTTTTTTTTTTTTTTACATTATCTGAAATGAAATAAAAGAAAGAGAAATATAAGGTTATACTTTTGCCAGTTTAGCTTAACTTTATTTTTAAATAAAATTGTTTTAAGTTTTTTTTCTTTTTACCCTATATAAGATTAATAGTTAACATAAAGAAATGTGTGGGTTCTTATTTTTAATTTTATTGTATTTTTCAATATAAGGTTAGTAGCGCACATTAGTTTTGGGATATTGAGTTAGTCATGGAGATCATGTTGATGACAATACTAATATAAAAATGCGAAATAAGAGTTAGATTTTAATGCGTTATAGAATGCTAGGACGTGATTTGATTAAACTACAATCACACGATTATATGATAGAATATATTGGTAAATTAATATACATGTTGAATAAAAGTAAAACACATGTGAATGAAATTTATAAATTACTAAATAAAATTTTTATATTTAAATAAGTTCTTTCTTATGCCTTTTTTTTAATGTTTTTGAAAGCTTAATTTAAAAAAAAATAATAAAACACAAAGAGATGTAAGTTTAACTACAGTGTCTATGACGTTGTTCATTATTGTTCTTACCCATAAAAAAAAAAATAAATAAATAAATACCATGTAGTATGTTTTTTTTAAAGTTTTTACGTTCTAATCAACTCAAGGTTTTCACACTATTCTTAAGCTATATTAAAATTGTTCTAAACAACAACATTATATTTTAAATTTAATTGGAAAGCCTAAACCAAATTTTAAAAACATCAAATAAAATATCGAAATTTGGGCCCAAAATTTTGAACTTTTTTTTTTTTTAACTCATTTTAGAAACATTGACCTACGACATTACATTAAAATTACTTTAGACCGACTCTGTTATACTCTGACCCTCACTAGAAAATACTTAAATTATACCCAAAAAAAAAACACATAAATTTAATATTTGTATATAATTAATAGTGCAATATTTTGTTACTTTTGCACATATAGGTGCTTTCGTTAAGGCTTAACTACGACACTTGAGCTGCACAAATAGCGCCACAGCCCGAAGATACTCATATCAACTATTTAAAAGAACAAAGTTTTTTCTTTAGCAAGCGAAAACAGACAAAGCAGACATTCAAATAATTTTATATTTATATTAAAAATTCACTTATTATTTAAAAAAGATTTTCAATAGCACCAAACGAGAGTTTACAAAAAAGCAGAAATTGAAATACTTTTGAATTATATTAAATTTTAAATTTATTTTTTTCAAAAGTACTTCAAACTATTGGCGTGCGCTTAAAACTAAAAGAGCTGAGCATAAAGCAGATCCATGGCCGCGCAAAAGAAGTGCATACAATTTTGCAGTTACAATAAGATAAAAAAATATATAGAATATTGAAACTTACCGAATAGCGGATAATACGCTTTTTGTTTGTAACATAAATTTAAATAAAAGAGTTTATATTAGTTAACAAAGTGGTAAGATACATTTTTTAACTTATATTCAAAAAAGGTTTTGTTTTTTATTTGTATTGAATTCATATTCACAAAATTTCTAGCAATAATGAAAATCACAACGGGCCCGATATAATAAAACAAATTATTGTTTGTTGTATTTGACGATGAAAAATTTGCAAAATAAGTTGAGTGTTTTTTAGCATTATTTTCAGATGATTAATTTACTTTCAAACTCATAATATATTCTTATCTTATCATAATTAGTACCCAAAGTGCACACTGTGAATGAAACCGCTTTTTCAGAATGAAAAAATCTATGTTTAAAAAATTTTTGTACTGGATACATAGGTGTAGTCATTAGTTGTTGTATTTATTTATAGTATATCTTTTGTTTTAGTTTTATTTTTTTTTTTTTTTTTTTTTTAATAAAATGTTTTAAGTAGGCATGCTATACCGAAAAGTGTTGATTTACAATAAGTGATATTGCAAAAATGCGCAAATGCGAGTCGCAATTGGAGAAAAATTAAAACTGGATTTGTGGTAAAGATATAAAGCAAGAAAATGATATACATATATTTGTATTTACTTGTTTAAGGTGCGGTTTATGTCTTCTTATTTTTGTTTATTTTTAGTGTTGTGACAGAGCATAATGTTGCGTTTCATGGTATATTCATATAATTTTAATAGATCAAATGCAAAAAGTGAAAGGTATTTATAGATAAATAATTATTTGTTCATACTATATATATGTAAGTATTAATGTACATTACAAATAATAAATTACGCAAAATGCGTAACGTGTATGATTTACGATTTTCTTTCTTAAAGACAATGTACACTTCGTTTATACGTATTCATTTCACAAAAGCACCGTATAACAAGAAAAAACATTAACTTCGGTAAAACCGAAGCTGAAATACCCGTTACACAATTTTAATAGTTTATATGTTCACCAGGTGCTTAGATTAAATTTCACGATGAATTTGGTCAATTTTGTATGGAGGCTTTATATTATATTTTCCCGATCCTTACCATATCGAAAGTGTTCACTTAGGCGGACATTGGAATTGATATTACCAAATTTAATTGAATTCACTCAGAAATAGTAAATGTTTTCAAATAAAAACTCGAAAATGGGCGGTAACTTTGTATGGAGGCTATACATAAAAATGGGCGTGGCTCCCTAGATTTGACATTGGATGACATGCAAAAGTGTTGTTACCCTATTTGGATTAAATATATTCATAAATAGTACGTTTTTTTATACAAAAAATTTAAAAAAAGTGGTAAGTTTGTATGGGGGCTATATCTAAAAATGGGCGTGGCACCTTTGTTCTGATATACAAAGTAACTAGGAGTACAAAAAGCTTAAGATTCAAATTTCAGGTCAACATCTTCAAAACTTTCCGAGTAACAGCCATCGCAACAGACAGACAGACAGACGGACAGACAGACGGACATGGCTAAATCGATTCGTCTCATCGAGCTGATCAACAATATATATACTTTATGGGGTCTCCGATGTCTCCTTCAATGCGTTGCAAACTTTTGGACAAACTGAATATACCCGTTTACACTTTGTGTAACGGGTATAAAAATATATTCATGAAAATCTCATTTCACGAATTTATTTCACGTTTATCGCAGAAAATATATTGTCGATAGGTACGCTTAAAAAAAAAAATTAAATTTAACAGAACAGAGTTGCTTTTTAGATTTGTACATAAACCAGATATTTTTTTAATAGATTTTTGATTTTCGAGAAATGTGTGTATAAACGATGTGTTAAGTAATAGGGAAACGTAATTAAAAAAAATTAAACAAGTTTGCTTCATGTAAAATATTAAAAAAAAAAAAAAAACTTTAATATTGTAAAAATAAAACAAAAGATCAAACTTTTCAACAATAATTAATTTAATTTTTTATATTCAGACTCCTAACATTGAAGGAATCACTGCAGTAAAAAAGCTCATTTTAGCGCTTTCAAGCCGATTAATAACTGAAAGTCACTAATAGTTCGTAACACATCAGCAGGCTCCTAAATACAAATTAAATAAAAACATTTCATGCCTTTATTTGTGAATAAAACTAAAAAGTTTTAATTGCAATAATTAAAAACTATCATTTAATTTAATATTTAATACTACGAATTGCATTTATTCTTACACAAATTTAAATTTGATTTGAAATTAACAGCTTAAATCATATTTCTTTACTTGAAAATAAAATAAAAACTTGAAATGAGTAAACAAAATTGTTATAAAACGAATCATTTCAACGAACGAATCATAACTGAATACAATGCGCTACGATACGGTATCTTAAATATAAAATCTACAAGATACACTTGGAAGACGAATCGTTGTTGAAGTCAATGCATGATGTCAGCTGTAGATGACTTTTTTTCCGTATTTTAACTTGAAATTTTGCCACGAAAATTTATGACTTTATATTATGTTAGAAAAACGTTCCAAACAACTTGAAACGCTGTGTGGGCTGTTGACTTGGCTAGAAAATGTTTATAAATTTTAGATACACTCACCGTTGTATTAATATAAAACAATTCTTGTGTTTAAATTTCCAAAAAAACAAAAACAAAAATAGGGAATTAGAGAATATTTTTTTAGCGCAGCATACACCCACTCAGCGACGCCATCATTGGACAGCAACGGATGTGTAGATTAAACAAAAATATTATTATTGTTGTTGTTGCTTTTATTTTAGATCAACTCACATATGTAGAAATGTACTACTAATGTATCTACAACAAATTAGCGAAAATGTCAGTGACGCAGTTGTTGCTTTAAGTTAGAAAGAGATAGTTTAAAATTTATTGGCAGACGAGTGTTGAAATGAAAATGAAAATAAACTTTAATAGTTTTGTGTTTTTTTTTTCTGCTTTCCAATTGGTGTTTAAAAACAATATACATATATATGTATACTGCATTCATCTTTTTTATTTTTTTATATTTTTTTATTTTAGGTACAACAACTTACATATCTTAAGATGTTTAAATAACTTATTAAATAAAGATTATGTTGTGTCAGTTAAAAAAAAAAAAAATAAAAACCCAAAATAAAAGATGCAAATTGCTTAAAAATGAAACAAGTTCAACAAGTTTCTTTTCGTAAAATTTTGTAGCTCTAAAATATTTTATTTAAGATTCAGTTTTTTAGCTATATTTAAATGCAGCTTTTGAAGGTTAAATATGGCACGAGCACGACATTTTTAACGTAAAAAAATATAAGATACAAATGCGAACGCGTAAATTGTTTATTTTTTTCTTTCTTATTGTTAACGCAAACTTACTAAATATTTATTTAAGTTGTACTAATAGAATATTACTTGCGATTATTTTTGTTTCGAGTTCGCATCAAAAGTACTATTTATTTAGCCTATTTTATTTTTTTTCGTTTGGTTATTTTCTTAAAGCTAAATTTATATTAAAGTAAAAAAAAGAGGAACTTGCAAATCAGAGTCCCAGAAATTTTAGTTTTGTAATTAAATTGTGTCTAGCTTTTCAAAAACAAAAAGGTTCTTTAAACAAAGAGCGTTGCGTTTATAAAAATCTAAGGAAATAATTGCTAATGGCTGTCATAAACTGACTGAAGTTTGACAAACTTACCTGCACCCACACAAACACACTCACACACTAATAAAATATACTTGTCAAGCACAATTAATTACGCGCGTCATCTTCTCTTTTAACTATTTATAATGAAAACTCTTGCGTTGTATAAAGCATAACAAAAAAAATATTGGGAGATCATCATTGATCTTCATTAGTTTCAGTCATTTGAGATACATCAAAAAATTTTAAAGAAAACTTGCCACCCACCTGATATCGCTTCTATTTTTTTTCTACTTTAAAACAAATTGTTATCAAAAGTCAACGACTAAAAGACAGATAGATTGATACAGTAAACTAATGATAAAACAAGAAAAACGTTAACTTCGGTGGAACCGAAGCTGAAATACCCGTCACACGAATCTTTGAATAGTTTAGTGTGATCATCAGTGACTTATATACATGTATAAATATATATATATTCGAAAATATTTTCTTTTTCATACATTTGTTCGAAAAAAATCGATAAGTTTGTATGGGGACTATAGCTAAAAATGGGCGTGGCACTTTGGTTTTGTTATTGGATATCATTAGAAGTATTTTTACATAAATTTGAGTGAATAGTCTCATAAATAAAACCTATTTTTATATAAAAATTCGAAAACGTGCGTTCAATTTGTACGGGGGCTATAGCAAAAAATGGGCGTGGCAGCTTGGATTTGACATTGGATGACATTAGAAGTATTTTTACCCAACTTGGAGTGACTATATTCATAAATAATTGCTATTTTCATACAAAAATTCAGAAAAAAACGGTAAGTTTGTATGGGGGCTACACCTTAAAATGGGCGTGGCACTTTGATTTTAACACTTAAACTGCTTAGGACTGAGAAAAGCTTAAGTTCCGAGTTTCAGGTCAATATCTTTAAAACTAAGCGAATGAATCGCATAAATACAGACAGACGGACGGACAGACGGACAGACAGACGGACATGGCTAGATCGACTCGTCTCGTCGTGCTGATCAAGAATATATATACTTTATAGGGTCTACGACGTCTCCTTTAATGCGTTACAAACTTTCTGACAAAATGATAATACCCTCCACACTATGTGTGGCGGGTATAAAAAATGTAATCGACTTCGTCATCATCGATGACGACGACAACGATGATAACGTTAAACGTAAGACTTCCATTAAAAGTATTAAATGTCAGTTGCACAGCACATCAAATGACATAATCTGGCACGAAACGCAAAAGCGCAAAAAACGTGAAACACACTTGAGTGAGAGCAAGCGTAAGTTGTCATCGATGAGATACAAAAGCATCTTTTTTATTTTTCAATTCCTCAGACAATGTATTTGAAAAGCGTTTTACACAAACTGGGCATGCCCATTTATGTTCATTTGCTTTTACTTCTTTTATTTTATGGAACAACACCTTTTCGATTTCTTACTTCCTTATTCATGGAGCTCGTATTAGACAAAGACTACAATATGACATTTGTATTTAAATATTTTTTTTTAAATTTAGTGTACTGACAAGTAATAAAAAAAACACACCTACTTATGCCGTTTAGCAATATTTAACAATTTAACAATATTCAATATATGCAGCCATACAAGCGTAAGTGTGTTGTTTAACTTACACAGATACAAATGTATCTGTAACTGTTTCTGTGTACACAGCTTTTGCAGCATTTAATGCTATTTATTTTTTATCTAATCGCTTTATTGATAGCACAAATACTGTTTGACATTATTTTGTATTTTTTCTGTTGTTATGTCTGCTGCTTTCGCTTTTAGTTTGACTTTAACGCTCTATGGCTTCTCATATATAAAGTATCTATAAAAATGTCCGCTTTCATTTTAATTTTTTTTTTTATTTTTTTTTAGCACCAAGAAGGTAGTTTTTGCAGGGAAGTCTACATTGTAAAAAATAAATACAAAAAAATATATGTCATACCCCTAATATGAAACTGAGAGATTAAAATTTTTGTTTTTTTTTTTTTTTTTCATCGTATTTCATTTCTTGTAGGTCTTCAAGTTGACTAATGGCTGATTGAGTGAACAAGTGTTATTTTTTAGAACTTTGTGTTCAAATCGATAGTGTGAAACTGATCATATCGAATTTCTTAAAAACGAATAATTTAAAAAAGTAACAATTTAATACACACTCAATTCGATATAAAAATTGTTTCTAAAAATTTTTAATTTGGGATTGGAATGTTTAAGATGAGAACCGTCAAAATCCATGCAAACAACTGTCACTTTTGACTCATTGACTCAAAAACACAGTGTAGATATTGGGCCAATTATTAAGGCTGATACAATAAACATATTAGTTGTTTCTTTATTTTGGAACTTGTACAGGAACAAGTATGTTTAGCATAATATTATATTAATTAATTTTTGATTTGTCTTTTTATTTTCTTTTTCTACATACATTTGATCGACCACAACGCAAAATTACGTCAGATACTGCTTTGATATTTATTTAAAAAATTCGATTACAAAAACAACCGAAAACCAAACACAAAAAAAAAAAACCAAAAAATATTAAAATCTCAATTCATGTATTCAAATTTCGTAAACAAAAGAACGCAATTCTTTCTAGATTGCATTTGTGTGTGTGTGAGTTTTAAAATATTTCTAATAAACACAAAAATATATTTCATAAATTTTGCTCTCCGCTTAGCGCTCGCGCTTATCTAAGAAATATAAAACAAAAATGTATATTAAAATTTATGAACAAAATTTGTTGTTTTTTACTTTTTATAGTATATTAATTTTGGTACAAGGTTTGCAATGATCATGCTGCCTAAAAATCAAAACAAATTAAGCTGTTAGCAACAAACGAAGCAGCTTCATTTCAAACCCTTAAAAATTGGTTAAAAATGTTGATTTTCTGTTTAACGGTTTTTTGCAAAAGTATTATAGCCTTAGTGCAAACGAAATTAAAATTTTCTTTTATTAATATTATTATTTTAATATTAGCGCTTAATTAAATGCTTTACTCATATTTTTACTTAAAATATATTTCTTTATTTATTTTATTTTATTTTATTTATTTATTTATTTTTTTTTTTTTTTTTTTTTGCGAAAATTAAAAATAGAAACTCATATTCAAAATATTGCAAAGAAGATATGTAATTAAAAGCATACAAAAAAAATATTTTCTCAGACAACACAACATGCTGAGGCGAAATTAAATTAATCTTTGAACTAATTTGAATTTTTGTGTGCCAAGCGTACGTATCTGTATTTATATCGGCACCTCTCACTTGCACACACACTAAAATTTTTTTATAATATTTAAGATACTTTTTTTCTTTTATTTTTCTCAGTTACTTTTTGAAGTATGTAAAGTGAGCACGCTGCTTGGCCTCAACTAAACGCATCTCATGAAAAGGTTAAACAATCAATTTTCGCTTTCAATTGATATCAATTGGTTAGTGTTTGAATGCGATATCAAGACGATGACGATGAAGACGTAATTGGCTTTGTAAACTACATTTTAAACACTTACAAGTAAAACTAACTCAGATATACATACATAATAACTGAAAAATGTATCTTTCAAATTTTTCACTATACTAGAATCAATTTTAAAAAATATACGAAACTTTTTTTTTTTAAATTAGAAAATTTATATATACATATATGTATACATATTCTTTTATATTTTATGGGCAGCTGCATTTTCCAAAGGAAATATTTGTTTTTAAAAATAAGAAGAAATACACGGTACCGTGTCTGAGAAACTATAAAGCGCTACAAAAACAAATCGTTTACCGCTTTTGTTGTTGTTGCTTTTCATTTTGAAAAAGCTTCTATTTTTAGTCATGTGCGCACATGTTTTAATATATCAAAAAAGTATAGAAATGAAATGAACAAAACTGAACTGAAAAAGTGTTTATGTAAAAAAAAAAAATATATATACATATATATATGTATTTTTTATCTTTGAATTGTGCGCGATATTAATAGGAAAAAGTTCATAATACTAAAAAAACTTTTTGTTTTTATACCCGCTACACATAGTGTAAACGAGTATATTCAGTTTGTCCGAAGGTTTGTAACGCATTAAAGGAGGTATCGGAGATCCCATAATATTATTCATCAGCTCGATTTAGCCATGTCCGTCTGTCTGTCTGTTGCGATGAGTTTTACTTAGAATGTTTTTAAGATATTGACATGAAATTTTAAACTTTAGCTTTTTTTTGCTCCTACAAATCTACTCCATTTATTATTTCTGAACGAATTCAATTCAAATTTGGTAAAATCAATTCCAATGTCTACCTAAGTGATCACTGTACAATATGGTAAGGATCTAATATACCATAAATTCATCGTGAAATTTAATCTTAGCACCTGGTGAACATATGAACTATTAAAAGTGTTGTGTAACGGGTATTTCAGCTTCGGTTCCACCGAAGTTACCGTTTTTCCTTGTTAGATTTAAATGAATATGAACTTCTTATTTAAAATTTATAAATATTTGGAGGTACAAATTTAATCCGAAATTAAACTTTTTCAGAGTTCAACATTTCTAATTTATTTTATTAAATAAATGTTTGAAATTAATTATCATTTAAAGTTTATACATGCAATTATGAAAATATTGAATGGTAATAATGTAATTATCGGAAGCCTGAAATTTTTCGATACACTGAAAGCAAAGCTTAAAGATTGATTTTCTACTAGACATATTTATATACAATGCGTTTTATTCGTTAGTTCAAATAACTTTTTAACGATAAAACGATGCATTTGAAAAGATTACGTAATATTAACAGCTTATTACCACTAATAAAAAATTGAAACATCTTTAAACCTATCTCAAACCACTCAAACCATTTAATGACTTTTAGTTTTCTTTTATAATTTCTTTTTTTTTTTTTTACTTTTTATGCTTATTTTTTCAGCATTTAAACTCAATTCGTCTATAAAGAAAAAAAATAGCAACTATACTACAACAATTTTGGCATTTTTTCCTGCTCTGGATTAACTTTTGAAATGGCAAAATTAAAAAATGTAGAAAGAAAATCAAAAGCTAAAAAGAGGCAAAATGAAATACTTATTTAACAAATCGATTAGTCATACCAAAAGTCTTTTCAATGGTGTCGAACCAAGTTTTACTGGCTTTTCTTTTTTCCATTATTTTATTACTTTTCCATTACTGTTGTAAGCTGAAGTAAAGTTTGGTTAAAGAAGGAAGTAATTCAGTCAGTTTTGAGTTGCTGAAGGCGTTTAACGTTTTCAGTTAATAGATTGATGATGGATGTAAAGACAGACAGGCCAGTTAATAGGCAAAATACATTCGAGTGTCTGCGAGATATGAAAATGAAAAGATATTTTCCTGTTGCACCTTTTTTTTTTTTTTTTCGTTTTTTTCTCATTTATTTTATGTTTGCTCATTTGTACGAAAATATTGACAGTTTTAAGTTGAAGAAAATTAACAACAAGTAATTTATTTTTGACAACATTTTATGAAAATGTTCAAAAAATGAAAGGATTAAATTGCTAAATTGTTGAAAATTGTCAAAAAATTAACACAAAAAATATTAATAAAGAAAGTTTTTTGCACTGGTATACGATTTTTTTTCAAGATCTAATGAATTGGAGAAAACTTTTAGAACAAAATTTTCATATTTCTTTTTAAAATCTCATATTTCACTATATTTCTTTATTGTTAAGCTGAAATATATTCTACAGACATTATGACGTAATTGTTTTATCAAAATATAGGCGAACATTGTGCTAATTGGAATAATACGATATTTTGAGCTCTTAAAAACTTATTTTACATTTTTATGACTTTCATGCCTATTTGGTATTTTATTTATGCAAGACATAAACATTTAAAAAGTATTTTAAAAACTAAATAGAAACGTGACTACAACACAAATTCTGAGAAAATACTTTATTCGCATAAATTTTAAGAGTCAAAAAAAAGAAAAAAAAATTAATAATATTACATGTATTGTATATGTACATTTTATATATATATATACTTATATATATATATATATACTTCATTCTCAACATGTGTTGGGAAATTATTGATTAAAGTAAACCCAACTTTGCGGGAAATATGTGAAGCCAATTAAGATGACTACTATTAGTTTATGTTTTCGTACGAAGTTTGTTCAAACCAAAATGGCTTTTGCATAGACATACATATCCAGTGGTTACAGATCCACACGTGATCTTCAATACATAAAAAACTACTCTGACAAGCGAGTAAAAACAATCGCTGTGTTGATCTTATTTAACAGTCAGAAATCATATATTGGCCGATCTTTTTGAAATGGTCCTGGAAAAACAACATTCTGGTTCCATAGATAGATGGGTTTGGTATAAATGATGGCTGCAATTGCTTCGTTTTTTTAAACGTTGTATGTCAATTGTTAACAATTTGTAAACAAAATCAGATGTTGTCTTTGGTATGTTTAGAAAACCACGAGTAGATTTGAAGCAAAATAATATATACTCTTCGTTATTGTCAAAATAAATAAATAACACAACTACCTACAAAAAAACATTTTGAATGTTTAAATGAAGTTTGAATGAAAAAGTCATCTTTTTTAACAGACCTAAAATAATTTAATCTGTTCGCAGAGGAAAATCAATCTCTCCCTATCTATCTGTTCATCTGTTCGATTATTTAAACACAAATTGAAATCTAGCAATATTAATTATATTTTAGCTAAAATTCAGACAACGGCTTTTAAACCAGACAGACAGACCATCATTCCTAGATCATTTAGCCTCCGCTAAACTGATCACGAATTTAAATATACTACATATATGTATGTATCTGACTGATGTCATATTCAATGCATTTTGAACTTTCTGACAAACTGATATTAACCGTTTCATTATTTGGGTTTTTATTGTAATACAGTTGCTGCTATGGCTGTTGTTGTTGTTGTCGTTGTGTGCTTTACTTATATTTTTAATTTTTGTTGCTGTGTTACTCAGACTCCAATCTTCGGCTACGCTACAAACTCGTTGATTTTTTATTTCGTTGTTTTTGCTGTGCTATTGAATTTACTTTTTTTTTCTTACAAGATTTTGTAGTGTTTTTTTTTTTCATTTTATATAAACACACACACGCAACGACACACAAACAATCACATGCAAAAACACAATTCAAAGATACACAGACTCCGTTAAAAATTAAAAAAAAAACAAAAAAACAAAACGCGGCGATGAATAAGAAGTAGAAAAAAACAGTAAGACAAATAAATAGAAATGCATACAGCAACTAATTCAAGTTCGAATGAAAGAGCTGTTTGACATACTCCTTCAACTTCAAATTCTCTGTCGTGTCTTAATTTAGGGGGCGTGCAACGGTATGCAAGCGTATTGTCTTACAGTTGTGTTGTTGGCCAACTTGTCTGACTTTCTTTCACTTTTTTTTTGCTGTATATTTTTTTTTTGTTGCTTACTTCTCTTTGCTGTTTCCAATAATGGCAGATTTCTTATTGTATTCTGTGCTGATGTTGCTGCATAAAAAATGACGTCACAAAATGCCGGTTTTATATGCGGTTGTGTTGTTGTTGTTGCTTTTTTTTTTTTTTTTATTTCTGTAGCTTTCCTTTGTTTTTATTTTAAAATATTTTTCTTGTGAAGCACTTATAACTTTTTATAAATTTTTATTCGTTGTTAGCTTTTTTTCTTTTTAATTTTTATCGCACTTAAACACACATATGGAGAGTTGGGACACAAAAACGAATGAAAAAAACAACAACAAAAACAATATGGAGCAAAATGAGAAGGCTTGCTTTGTTTGATAAAAAAATTTATTAATAATTTTTTTCTTAACTGCTTTTGCTTGCGCTTTTTTTCACACTCTTCGTTGTCGTTGCTGTTATTGCTGTTGTTGTTAGCACATAAAAACACAAATTTTTATAGACTTTTTTGTTGTTGCAGAAAATATTTTTTTCCATTGAATTTTTTTGTTGAAAATTCGCGCGCGATTCAGGATTTGCTTTATTTATCTGATTGCAAGCTTAAAGCATTTATCGTTGTTGCTGGCGTAGGTGATGGCGTTAAGCGAGGGGAAGAGGAAAATAGAGCGACAGGTTTAGAGCGCGCGCGGCGGCTAGTTTAGTTAAAATATTTTTATTTTTAACAAAAATAAATTAAGAAATTATTATTTGTTTTTTTGCGGCGGCGGCGTCAAATAAAATATTTTTTTTTTTATAAATTATTGTTTCTGCTTATTCTTCTTTTTCTGTTTTGCTTAAATATTTTTTTTTTGCCGCGACACAACCTTCTCTCTTGCGTTTGCTTTTTCGACTAATTCGAATTGGACAATATTCTACTGACTCAATTATTTCACTCATACTCATGCTCTATTTTACACTCAAATTTTTACTCATTCGGCCGGTAAACCGTTACAGTAAGTACAAAACGGTTATGAGTTCAAAGCGTTGCCACATAGTTTTGTATTGATTTTGTGTTTTCTGATTGGATTGAACTTCCATTTGAAATTTAATTGAGCATTTCAAATTGTTTCCAAATATTTTCTTTATTTTAAATAAACTGCTTATTAGTTATTATTATTATTTATTTTTTGATTCTAAAATAAAATATACAATAGTTTCAAAAATAAATTAATGGTTCAAAAATTAAAAAAAACTTTACTGTTAAGTGCAAACCTTACTTATTAAATAAAAATAAATTTTTAATTAAAATTGTTTTCAAAATAATTTGGTTTTATAATTAGAAATCAGTAGAATAAAAAAATACTGGGTACCCCCACCAAGTTACATTTGATCTGTAGTACACTATCTTATGCCCCACCATCTCTTCTTTAATAAATAGACAGCTACAAAAAAAATGAAAAACAAAAACAAATCCATTAAAAACGTGAATGTTCAATAATAACAACATCAGCAGTTTCGAATTAGAACACAAAGCGTAAGTGGATAAGGTAAGAATAGAAATTAGAGCAAATCAAGAGAATGATGAAGCGAAAAGAAGAAATGACAAAAACCAACGATTTCGTGGCATCTATTTTATGCACTTTTTCCTCATTCCTACTTCAAATTCTTTTCGATTTTCTTCCCTATTTATACGCCCCCGCATTGCTTGAAAGCAGAAAGCATTGGAGTGCAATAAAAACAAAATCAAGCAAACTATTTTAGAATGACAGCAAATATATGTTAAAAGATCTTCCAATGTTTTAATAAAAAGTATTATAGAATTAATTTGCTAGTTTTATAAAATCTAGCATAAAGAGTTACACATATTTTGAACGATAGCATATTTTCCGCGTGATTTTTTATTTATGTGAGTTTTTTTTTTCTAAAATAGAAACTAATAAAGTAAATTTAATTTTTATTGGAGATTATTTGTGGATTTGTTCCCTATAAAAACCAGTTGTAATGCAAGCAATCCTGCTTCTTAAATACTTTATTTGCAAAATTTAAATTCGAGAAACTGCGACAATAAAAACGAAAAGGGCAACTTATACGAATAAAATGTAGAAAGATACATTAAGAAAAAGTTTACATAAAGAAAAAAGTATCATCAAGCGAATGCGTATCAAGAAGAGACAAAACGTTTATGGTGCAACTCTAAAAAAGAAAGAAATATGCAACGAAAACCAAACGGAGCTGTGATGAGATGAGACAAAAAGCTAAAAGTCGATGGGTCTCAGCGAAACCGGTTTAAAGCAAAATCAAAAGTTGCGCAGCTGATGACGTTGTCGTAAATTTGAGATACCTCTTCTTCTTGCGGAAGCTGCATAAGAAAAAGTTGTAGACCAAAGAAACGACAAAAAGAAACGAGAGCTAAAACTTTGCATGATCAAACTGCTTACCAAATGCACAAGCGCCAAATAGAAGGGATCAAACGATAGCAGTCTCTGAATAATTTTCTGCCTTTTAAGACAAAATATGACTACACACGTGTATACATGTACGAGTATGTACATACATATGTGAATGTGTATTTGAACGTGTTTGTTTGTTAGTAACTGAATCATTTCTGTGGCACACAACAAACAACCTCTCAGCTGGAAATAAAAGTCGCTGCCGGCATCTTAGAATGTAAAACTCTTTTGTGAATGTGACCTAAACGACCATCGTCGAAACGAGTTTTTGGATATATTTTTTTATTTATTTAATTTTTTTTATATTTTTGTTTAACTGATTATACTTTTATGTTGTTTTAATTTTGCATTTTATTGAAAGTATTTGTGTGACTTGGATTTTTTTTGCAGAAATCCATTTATGTATGTATATTAATTTATTCATTTATATGCGTATTATTTTTATTTTTTATTTTTTTTATTTATTTTTTTTTTTTTTTTTGTTAGGACAAGAAATGCTTCAAGGGACCTGTGGAAGTGTCTGAACTCCAATGCGTTATATGAATTTGAATAATTAAAGCTTTATATTTTAAGGTAACACATCAAATTATTTTGTACCAAACTCCGCTCCCTCCGTTTTTAGACACCTATAGAGAACAACCAACAGACAAAATAAGACATTTCGTTGTCTCAACCGAACTATAGCTCAAAACAAAAAGAGTGACAATCAGTTAAAATGTTGAGCAAACAAAAAATCCTAAAGGTTTCCAGATTAATCCAGTGACGCTCATGGGAGGAAATGTTTGATCAAATTTTCACAAATTTAAACTCAATGAAATATGAAAATAAAAAAAGTGCAACATTTAATGTATGTAACAATTTACCTCTGTCTGACTTTATTTAACTTTACTATGGCCCGTAGTCATCAAATAAGCGAATATTTTTAATACTTTTTTACCTAAATTCATGATGGACTCAAATAACTTAAACAATAGTTCTATATCAAAAAAAGTTTTCCAACTGCTCGAGATACCGCTCACAATTTCTGAAAAGATAAAAAAATAACTCACGACTTCGATTTTTTGTTTCGTTTTTTTTTTTTTTTTTTGCTTCAGGTCAAACTTGAACAGTTAGAAGTAAAAAAATACGCCCAAGGCAAAACCGGGTGTGTTTGCTGATCTTGCTTAACGAGAGTGAGAGAGAAAACAACATAAAAAGGAAAAGGAGGTCGCCATACAATAAAAAAAACAACAGCACAAAACAAAATAATCTTAAAAGGGATTGGCGAATAGAAAACAAAACATATATAAAATAAGTACGAAAAACAAATCTAATTCGCCAACTTAAAAAAATGAAATGATACGAAGTAATAGAAAATAATTGAAGAGCAGAGCGCGCAGCAGGAGAGCAAAACGAATATGTAAAAAAACTAATTCTTACAAATACATATGTAGTACGCACGTGTAACGAGTGGCGGCAAAGAATAATCAAAATCATAAAACAAAAATGCAAAATAAAGAGTGGGTATGCATATGCATATGATGCTCTACAAATGATGGAATATTATGCTTTACAAAATAAGAAATAAATAAAAAACAGTCTTTGTTTACACCAACATATTTACAACAAACTTACCGGCACACTTTTCTCATCAGGAAAATTATCCGGCAATAAATTCAGCGTTTGCGGAGAGGGCTAATAAATATTAGAATAAATTATTGAATTAAGAGACACATAGAATAAATGCAACAGACTTAATCTGATCTGATCTTTATAAAACTGATGAGACCGGCTTTTGATTTTTATATTGTTTTTATTTATTAGTGTTTTTATTTTCACTTTTGCTTTTATTTGAGTTGTTTTGTTTTGCTTTGTTTTGTTTTTTGCATGTCAGACTTATAACAGAATATGCAAACGTATGTACATGTGCATATACATATGTACATACAAATATTGTCTATGACTCTATGCAATTAGAATATTAACCGTCAAAGCTTGATAATAATCACGTTAAAAACCAGTTAATAAAAAACAAAAACAATGAGATCAAATTTATCTCAATTTATTTAAGTCTACTCTGATGAGCGTAGTTAGACCTCCAAAAAGGAGCAGGACAAGATCTAAAAAAAATAATAGCTGTTCTTATCCACTACTCAACATGCATAAACTTGTATGTTAAGAAAGAAAAAATATTCGGTGATTGTAAGTATAAAACAATGAAATTTTTAAAACAATGAAAATGTTTAAAACTGTGCTTTGGGCTACTTTTACAACAAGTTTTTGTTTTTTTTTGTTATCCCGTCTGGCTACGCCCTTGCTTTTAGACTATTTTGAGTCATTCCGTTGAGTCTTTTTGTTAGTATTCTGCATGAGTCACCCTTTGAATTGAATTATTTTGAGCGATTTGGGTGGTTTGAGTAGCGTTCTAATTTAAGAGTGTTCTCAGTCTTAACGAAAATCTGAAATTCAGAAGGGAAATATCTGAGCCATTTGCACAATGTCTTCGTTAGCTTTATTAAAGTTTTGGGGGAGGAGTACAAACGTTAATTACATAGTATTAATTCTCTCTTTAAGTCAACAGTTCTGTAGTAAGTGCCGCAATGATTTGTTCAATATTTATTTTGTTTCAATACATTATATCTAGCCGATACCCGGCGTGTGCTACTATGTTGTTCGGCCGTTTCGGCTGCCACTGCCGAGGTCGGGCCACTGTAGAATATAGACCCGATGCTAACTTTGGAGATTTTATGTGAAAAAGGTAATTTATTAAGCTAATTGAAATATAAGGTCAATATATCATATAGTCCCTGTACAAAGTCACCTGAAATATCCGGGTTTTTATCATTAAAATTTCGTGTGATGGTAATTTCTAAAAATCAAACTTTATTTGCGAAAAATTCTTTTATTTCGAAAGGGTAGCAATACAAATTTAAGCGTAGAACTTACATGCTGACTTTTTCTATGTAAATACTTCTGCTTTATTAAACACAATCACACAGTTGTACATTATATGTATGTATGTATGTATGTATTAAACATTTTTTTTATCGTCTCAGGTGCCACACAATTGGTAAGGGTTAAAAAAACTGAAACTACAAACAGTTGAAATTACGCTGATTGAACACTAATTTATTTGTTTGTCTTCGTTTTCTTTATTTTTAACAAGTCGCACTTAACTCTTTCAACCGCTGCCTTTTCTATTACACTTGGAGTGAATTATATTAAAATGTGCATTCTCGAACGATTAAATAATGAGTACGCCAAGCGAAGAAGAAGAAGAAGACCTGAAGATGGAGAACAGTAAGTAGCACTGAAATAGAATAAAACGAAATTTGCTATCCTTCAGTTAAGATACAAAGATTTTCGTAAGCTTGAGTGCATCCTGCGGCATTGTTCGACTACTGTTCTGCTGAGTTTTCTTTACATCGCCCGATGCCGCAAATAAAGCTTTATACTGCTGCTGCTGCTTTTTCAGACTTTCATGCATTTGGATTTATTTTTGTATTTTATTAAAGTTGAACTGACATCAAGTCTTTCAGTGAGCGCCCAACAACTTCGCTTGATAACACTTCTTTTCACTTTCGCACTAGTTACACTACTCTTACTAGTTTCGTTTATATTAACCGTTTAGAAGCATAATTTAGTATAAAGACTTAAACCATAATATTTATTTGAAATTGTTTATAAAGTTCTAAGTTTAAAACGAATGAATAAAAATTTTGAGAAAGTTTACTATAAAAAATAAAAAAAAAAATAACTAATCTTTTATTTCACTAACTTTAAATACGTATTGTCCTAAAAATGGGACTAGATGCAATAAAGGGTTAGTATATGAATTTATTACCCGATTTTGTTTTTGGTCTTGGATTGGTTAGTTTTTTCCGCGCCGCTAGAGTGCACTTTTATTTATATGTTTTTTTTTTTCTTCAAGATTTTTTTCATTTTGTATGTTTTCAAGTTAATTTGTTGTAATTGAACTTAGTTGGATTACGGTAAACTCTGCCCTTGATATGTGGGGTAATTCGAATGAAGTTTTTGGAGGGTAAATAAAACGTTGAAATAAAATCGAGGAAGAACATCGTTCGATTCTAGAATTATTTCTGCAGCATTGAACGTGAGCGATTTGTAAAGTTGGCTGCAGTTAAATATTTAATGAATGTGCCGGCGATAGCTAAGAAGCAAAAAAGAATGAGAACGTGCGGCAGGAGTTAAACTTAAAAAATAGAGCAGTGAGACACACTTTACAAATATTTGCTAGCAAAGTTGTAAATTATTTGATTTGTTTCTTTTGTTTAAAAAAGAGACGAAAAAAAAAACAAAATGTTAAGCTTTCCAGCACACACAAGTTTTCTTTAAAAGAATTTAATGCCTTCACTTAATAAATCTAATAAGTTTAGCTTTAAAACTTTTTTAACTAAAATGAAAATCTATAGTATACGTTCTCTATTTTTATTTCTACAAAGCACATCTCGTTTTAATTTTCACTAATATTTCTCAAATAAAAAAATCTATTATGCGTGTCTGAAATTTACAATTAAATAAAACAATGAAGAATGTTAACTTCGGAAGAGCCGAAACTTTAATATCCGTCACACACATCCTACATATCAGTTGTATAGACGTTTTTAAAGTTGTAATAGATAAGAGCTGTGGAATAGGTCTTAGGGTTCGTCCTATATGTAGTAAAGTCAAAACTATTATTAAGACAGCGAAATAGAGTGTAACGGCAATGGATGCCTGGTAAAATAGTAAAGTTCGAACAGTTAAATTATGGTAGGGAGAATAGCTAAAAGGAGGGTATTCCTAATAAACACTCCAGTTTCTGGGAAAACATCAAATAATTATTCTCAACCTTATTAAAGAAATGTATACCAAAATTTTTAATTTTTGTAAAGGAAATATTTATTTAAACAAAAAATTAGATCCCAATCAAAAATTTTATTTTTGGTTTTGATTAGACAATTATAAACTATCAAATAATACAAAATTTATATCCTTTTAAATACATTCGGTAAAGCGCACCCTTTAGTCGAGCAGACTCGCCTGGTTTCTTTATCTATTATTTTTAGTTTTACATTTCTATTTTTTATTCATTTAAAAAGCCTTGTAGACTTAGCTTTAAAATTTACCTAAAATTTTGATTTATTCAAAAAAAATTTAATTTAGCAAAAAAAAAAAAAACTAAAATAAACAAATAAATTTAAAAAAATGGATTTGACGCCAAATCCGACAATTAAATTATTACATGACAAAACACGCGCCACAAAATATTCAAAATGCGCCGGGAAACAAAAAAGTAGTAAAAACAGGATGTAAACATGCAGTGCAACAACAAACACACTCACTCCCACAAAACACACTCACACACAATGTAGCTACATGCAAAGATACTTTAATATATTTGTACATATGTATATGTATACATATAGTACATTCACGAAAAACGCTTCAAACCAAAAAACATGAAAAACAAAACAACAACAAAAAAAGTGTAAAGACTCCAAAATACAAATTCATCTTCCGCACTAACGAAAAAGCAAAAAAAACCATACATAAATACATACATACTAAAAAAAGTAAACGTTTGGGAGGTGTTATGGGCAAACTAAAGGACCAAGGATTTACTGAGGGCAGTGCAGAGCAGCCACAACGCCTGTGGCAATAATTTGAAATTCGATTACCATAACCAAGTACTCGGAAAACATACAATAACAACAACAATATGAAAAATACTCCCTCTCTCTCTCTCTCTCTCTCTTTCAAACACACACAAATAAACACACTTAACAAACATTTATATGAAAATATTTGTGTGTTTGATGAAAAAATAGATATGAAAAAAATAAAAAAATGGTAAACAAAAAAAAAAAAAAAACACAAACATAAAATTTAAGAACACAGAACTTGTAATACCCTTTACATGTACTCTAGCATGTGTAACGTACTATATGCCAATCAGGATATCAGTTTAGGAGTTATGAATAAATATTCACATTTGTCTGTATGTACGGTATAGACGTCTAAACTCCTAGACTATTTCATTATTAAATTTTTAAAGTATAATTATATCGGTCAGGGAAGATTTGATAAAGTTGTTGTGGTACGTTAAATAGGATATACACAAAATATTGGAACCGAAAAATGTATAAATTAAAGCAAGCATTAGATAGCTTTCCAAAATAAATTAATACAAAAAATAAATACGATATTTGTGGCCTT
Source organism: Leucophenga varia (assembly GCA_018903435.1). NCBI lineage: Eukaryota > Metazoa > Arthropoda > Insecta > Diptera > Drosophilidae > Leucophenga > Leucophenga varia. The sequence goes on from JAEIFJ010001617.1 coordinate 2,205,886, forward strand.
GAAAAATAAAAATATATACAAAAAAAATTATCAGGTGTCAAATTACTTAGAGTATATGTCCATCCAAATAAAAGTTTTAAAAAAAATATATTCTTAGAAAATAGTATTGTAAAGCAATTAATTCGTTTGAGAGGTGTCTTTCGTAAAAATCTAAACGAAAACAATAAATATATTGTATATTTTTTTTATATGTAACAAAGTCTATAACAAATTAAGTATACTGATCAGTAAGGATACGATGAATACAAATGAGAGAAATCTTTGTGGCCAAACAAACGAAGCGAAAAAACAGAAGAATGAACAAAAAAATACTAGTAAAAGTCCTTCGTGTTCAGTGGGTTGAAGAATTTGCATTGAAGTGTAGAAAAATTCAGCTATTTAAAAGCCGGATTCGTGTTCACTCTTTTCTAGATATTTGGTTGTGTGTTAATGGAACAGAAAAATGTTACATGGAACTATTTTTCATCTACAAAAACATAAGAATACATAAAAATGAAATTAAAGAAAGTAGGCAAACATAATACTTAAACAATTCATATTTATGTATAAAACCAAAGGTCAAGATTGTCAACATATCTGTTTAAACTATGTAGGTACATATAACATTATGATCCTTTAAAATATACTTTAAAGTATGCTCATAAGACTAGTAAGTGGACTAAACAGTTAATCAGTTTTAATGTGAATGATTTGTACAAAATTAGATTGTTCCATGAATGGTAATGTTCCGTAACCAAATATTATTATCATACTGACTCAATTATGTTTAACTGATTTTATAGAGTTAAAGGAAAGCCAAGTCAATCTAAATATATAGGTCTCTCACTATATACACTCAACTTGCGAGATACAAAATTTCTTGTATTTAAAATTCGAAAAATAAGTTCATTTGGGTTTTTTAAAATAAAATATATTACAGCACAAAAAAGTAAAAAGAGTCCCGCTATTGACCTGGTATCATATTCAAAGCTTAAACGAAAAAAAACAAACGACAAAATCTTTAATAATGGTCGCAATGACCTCGAATTGAATAAAAGGCAACAGCATTTGTGTATCCTGTTGCGTCTGGTCCTAAGCTCTCCCACACAGTTGTTAGGTAATACGAGCGCTTACCTTCTATCAAACTTTATAAAGGAATTTCTTTCCTTTAAAGGACTCTTTCTCCTAATGCCGTTTCTCTTCGCTTTGTCTTTTTTTCAATTGTTTGTGTGAGTGTGTGTCACATAAGTTTAGATTTCAGTTTGCTGTTGCAGCGCTTTTCTTCGTTTCCGCTTTTCCAATTCGAAAAAGTTTTGTTGACGCTGCTGTTTGTGCTATTTTTACTCCTGTTCATCGTCCTGTGTGTCTTTTCTTTGTTGCTGTTTATATTGTAACGAACTGCAATTACTTCATGCAAGAGTTTATCTGATGCTGCCGTGTATAGCATAAAAATTCATTCGTTTTTAGTGAAACAATTTCAAAAACGCAGTGCACGGAAAAAAGTTAAACAGCAGCAGACTAAGTGAGAAAGTCGAAAATATATACATAAAAATACATTTGTTCATGTACATACTTTAATGCAGGTGGGATGCTCAAGTATCATTTTATTTTATACTCACCACACATTGGGCCTTATTCTTACTCTTCTTCTTGATTTTTGAAATTCCTTGGAAAAAAGAGATATTCACAATTATATTTTGTTATCAGGGCTCTACAGTTTGGCTTAAAATCTTAAGCCAATAACTCAATTGGTTTGAGCAGTTCAGATATACTATAATTCAAAAATTTGTTATTACTTTTTTTTTTAAGATGAACAGTTTTATGGTAGGCACTCTAGAAACACAGAGTAGGACATGTTATATACTCCCAGTTTGCGTCTAAAGTAATTATAAAAAATATGTTACAAGTAAAAAAGTTTTTAAATATTTTGGATATTGTATATTTTTACCAGATATATTTCAAACTTCCGATATATAAAACCTCTTTTAAATGTATCTTTAATCTGCTTCGTTATTACATATTCCCTTTTTTAACATTTCCTCAACTTTCAAATTAACTTTCACTTTTAAGACTTTGAATGTCGTTAACAACAATTTCAAATTGAGTTTCATGTTACATTTTTACAATTAGTGAAAAGTTTTAATTTTCATCAGCAAATTTGTATGAAAAGATAGTTTAAACTAAGTAGATGCGGTAAGTAGAAGTTATAAAAATGTCTTTAATTTCAATAATTAAAAAAACAACAAAATTTAATTCACTTATGGCAGTTGAACGCCAAGAAACAATGCGAAATGAAACATTTTTAAAATAATTAGAAACGTAAAGGGCCTTGCAGGGTAAGGATTCAGGAACTTAGATATTTAATATGTTTAAATAAGGTTCGATACCCCTTAACCCGAAACATTTTTCTGCGTACTACTTTTCCCAATATCGGCAATGTTATCGACTATATAGCGGCAAACGTGATTTTAGTTTTTTTTTTCCTTTTGGTCAGAGAATTGATAAAACATTTCTACTTAAAATGCGCAGTCTGCCAATTATTGCAGATAAGGCTGCCGACGTCGAATCATCTGTTCCCTCATGCTTACCCGTAATGCCCCTTGTCTAATACATTTTTAAACTATACATAAAACTTTAACTTTACCGAATATATTATGAAATGTATGTAGGACTTACACTAAAATGTTTATTTATTTGATGCGTCATGCAAAATGAGCATTGTCAACGTGCTTCAATGACGACGAGCGACAAGTTGAACAGAGAACAAAATGGAACCAAATGGAACCAAATGGAACGAGCATTAAAATTATATAAATTTTATTGTGTGCAAAAAGTCACACAGCGAACAAGTAGTAAAAAAAGCAAAAAAGAATTTTCATTGGAGTTGAAAGGAGATGCAATGAAAAAATTTAAAATATTTATGCGCTGACAACTAGAAAACCCATTAAAATACCAGAAAAAATAACATAAACTATGGAACAGTGAGCTGTGTGCAAAAGAGTAGCAATGAGTTGGTGAAAGCGGGATAGCGAAAGAGACAGAGTTACACAATGGAAAATGGCATTGAGCTGTGCAAAATTGCAGTCGCAGTAAAATAGAAGAAAACTACGCGAAAAGCTGAAAAAGGAGCGGAGCAAAAGAAGTCACAACCAAGATGCGAAGGAGTTCGCGAGAGTCAGTTGGCACTAATAGTGTGATTTGTTAGCAAGTGAAGTGCGAGCAGAAAAGAACACGCGGAAAAGTGTAAAAGCGGAAACTGAGGCAAGTAAGCGCCCTTTTTAAAAAGTGAATGGCGAAACATCATGTCGGAATCGTAGGGGACAAGGAGGGGCAGCGATATAGCAAGAAGCACTATAAGTGGTTCCTATTGCATTCAGAGTTAGCTACTTGATGCACCTCATTGCTGCTTGCGAATTTCTTTCTTTCATCTTGCTGCTTTTTTTTTCCTTTTTGCAAAAATTTCACACGCCATAAGGCGACACATCGCTTTCTTGTGACACTTTGGCGCCAACTGAAATGCAGCAACAAATACTACAGGATGTGGTAATGTTGGAAACTACAGTTCGTCCTGACAGAGTTGCGTTTTTGCATTGTTAAAACTCAAGAGATGCGACAGCTGAGATGCTCTAGGCATGCAACAAAAACGTGAATAAACACGAAAAAAGTTAAGTTCTGCAAAGGAGATTTGGAGTTTATACTTTTAAACAATGTAAAAAGATTTGTACGATTCTTTACGTCGATAAATTAAATTTAAAGAAACATTCATTTACAAATTTTTTTTTCTAAGTCTTATTGTTAAAAAATAAAAATAAAACAAAACTCAAATAAAAAGCAAAGCTGACTTCATTTGCATAAAATTTCGAGTCTATCATTAATAATCAAAATGAGACAATCACAAAAATGTAGAAATGGTGTTCTTTAACGACATCTGCTTCAATGTGTTATAAACTTTTCCGATAAACTTATAGTACCCTTTTCACCATTATGCTTTTGCACAAAATAAAAATAAAACGCAAAGAGTGTCAAAATGCAGCATTGCAACTGCCAGGTAAAAATTTATAGCATAAAATTTATATTTGATGACTTTTTGATTGCATGCTTCATTTCTCTTTTTTTTTTTCTATTTAACTAGCAACTTAAAGCAGACTAGTGTGACATCATCATCAACACTAACAGCCGCATCATCAGCTTCCACTTCAAATCTTGACATCCTGTTTTAGCCCCTTTGGCAAGATGTATTTTTACGTATACGTCTACGGATTCTAACCTCATTTTTCTTTTACATTATTCTCATTTTCTGCACTATTTCCGTTTGCATTTTTGGCGAATTTCATTTGTACTGCGGCAAAAAAAATGTTCACAGCTGTTCGCTGCATTTTAATGCTCGATTTTTGATGTAGTTTTGCTCGAAGCTGTAAGCAAACGTCATTCAAAAATTGCAGTATGACACTTAATGGTGAATAAAAAAATAAACAAAGTTCCCACAATCTCTAGTTTCAAGTTCAGCACAAAATTGTATATAAATAAAAAATAAATTCAAACTTAATAGTGACCAAACATAGAATCGTACTACTTATTACATTAGAACTTTTGTTAACAACCCCAACATTTAAATAATGACACCAATACAAAGCTTTGAAATTCGACCTCCAGATTATGGGGGAGCAGATCAAAATAATATTTTATTGTATGTATGTAGCAAGCAAAAGAAAGCATATAAGGTATACATATATTTTATTGGTTAGAATTTTAAAAGAAAGCCTGTATGGCTAAGTCTTTTTGTCCCTCTGTCCGACTGTCTGCCCGTCTATACTGCTGTCTATGTTAGATTATGGGGTTTATAGAAGCAGATCAAAATAATATTTTATTGTATGTGTGTAACAAGCAAAAGAAAGCATATTAGGTATACATATATATTATTGGTTAAAATTTAAAGGAAAGCCTATGTAGCTAAGTCTTTTTGTCCCTCTGTCTGACTGTCTGCCCGTCTATACTGCTGACTATCGTATGAAACTGATTATCTCGAAAACTATAAAATATAGAAACATGATATTTGAAACTTAGACACTCCTGATAATGAATAATTAAAAATCCAAACAAAGCCTCAAACGTAATTCACTTTCAACCTCCAGACATGTTTTTTTAAATCACTTAATCATCACTTAAATTTCAATACTTAATTAAAAATTTCGCGTTTAGCGAACAAATATTATTTCATGTTTATTATTTATTATTAAATGCAATATTCATAATCGATTTTTTGGCAATCCACTTTATTGATGTGCTTTACGCAAAAGTCATAAATAACCTATCTCCCAATGGAATAGTAAATATGTCCAAAAACTACGCATTGTTGCATTGTCTGATTAGTTTGCTTTGATAGTATTAATTTATAGCACTAAATAAAACAGAGTTTCGTTTATTTAACCAATCCAATACGAAGGCTGCTGAAAATGCATCATAAAATTATCGAAAAGAAATACTATATGACTAGAAGACCAATTCAAACAAATAATGAAAGACAAACGCTAAGCAAAGCCATGCCAAGCCGAACAAAGCCAAACGGCGTCGCTTGCAGTCCACAAGGCGACAAATTAAACATAATTCATTGCTGATTAAAAACAAATGCGTATGCAATGGCAAATTATATACGCAAACAAAGGACAATGCAGTGCCAACCCCCAGGCTATTTAAACATTTAGTCAGTCTGTCTGTCTACAAGAGAAACGCCCTAAATCAAAATGAAGAAGTCGCTTTTAGCTTATTACTTAGTAGGTTGGCGATACAATAAATAATGAGGCGAACTAAGACAAACTTGACAGAAACCCTTAAGCCCTACCCTAATGCTCTTAAGAAATTAGCAGCCAAATCCGAAGTCATAAAGTTCATACGCCTAAATGTATGCAACAGCAAATTGCATGCAACAATCAAGACAAATTCTGTTGTTCTTCTTTTTTTCTTTTTGATATATTTCATGAACTTCTATTGTTGTACACAGAATATATCTTAAGTACTCATCGCGATTATTTTTATATTATATTTGTAGTCGTTGAAATAACAACAAAATGCAATAAACATAAAATACATAATAAAATTTATGATGCGCATTTAATGTGTCAGTTATTGTCGTAGTCGTCGTCAACATGAAACGATGCTGTCGAAATAGAATTTTATTGCTTGCTGTTGCTGTCCGTTTGTCCGCGCGTATATTACTTCTTTGTGACGTACGCCCACTGCCTGATTCTGAACTGTGGTAAAATATATTCTTGTTTGACAAATTGATAAATATGAAGTCAAGAATCAATAATTCTAGATCGCATCAATATAAAAAAAAAGAAATAACCAGGAGAACAAGAATGCAGTTATATTTACACGCAACTATATATAAAGCAATATACTACATTTTGATATAAATGATGAGGCAGCGAAAGTTGAAGCTGAAGTACGCTAAATTCATTGTCAGACCTATAAATATCTTCTAGTAGCTAGTCCTTCCAAGGCCCTCCACCTAAGTTTAGAGCAACAAATATCATATATTCGATATTATGTTGGAATAAGCCAAACTAACTGATTGATTTAAAGTTGCCTTTGCTATATATGTACATATAACCCTCATAATGTTTTGGTGAAAGTAAAAAACCTACCCCAATCAAAAATAAATAAAAAAAGAGAATTTATACAAATAAGATATTCAAAAATGTTTCCTTTTTTTTGTTTTCCAAGAAAACGCACAAAATAACATCCGGGCTTGAATTTCTGTTGCATGAAAAATGTACAAAAGCAGTTAACGAACTACCACACAAGCAGCGGAGGACAAAAAGTGCTACAAGCAATTCGAGAGTGAATTTTTAGCTTGTGAAGAGGTCAAAAAATATCGAGGAATGGAGTGAGGTTAGTATAGGTTTTTGCCTTTCTGTGTGCTTTTGAGCAGGTCGATAAATACGGCGCCAGTTTGGCGGGACAAGTTTCATAGTTCAAGTGGCGCCTATGCTGACGCAGAATAAACGAAGCAACGTACGAACAAACAAACGAACAATCTGACTGAAATTGTCAAGAAGTCAGTGTGAGTTTAGAGGGGCAGAAAGTAGCAGTAAAAGCGCTAAAATATTTCGCAGGACAGTAAAATGTGACCAAAATGAAGTATGAGTAAGGAAATAAACGAAAAGACTGCAAAAATATAAAATGAAGTAAAACGAAATAAACATAAAGACATAAAAATGTTAATTTGGGTGTATGCGAGAGTTTCATGCGCTTTAATTGTGTTTTTTTGTTAAATTAGTTGTTTGGCTTAGCACCATTCATTTTTAAGAAAGTTCTTGCTTTGTATGCTTTTGCTTATAATTCAACATAAACTTAGTTACCTCTTATGCTGGACATTTTAAACTACATAAGAAGGGTATAATTATTGTGGAAGTCCGCCAAACCAACTAAAAAATATGGCTAAAGCTGCTAAAAAAGGAACGAAAGCGAATTGTAAATTGAAATACCAGTTGTAGAAGAGAGTTGGGTGCTCAGCTGTTTTTCGTCGACACATTAGTTCAGTGCTCCTTTTTTCGAGCTACCTTAACTCTCTCACCAATTAGTTCTATTTTTTTTATACTCGTAACTATATGCATGCGCTATTTGTCATTCATGGTAAAAGTTTAAGTAGTATTTGCTCGTTTAGTCATTAGGTACCGGGCAAAATGAATCATCGGCATTTAGACGACAACTTGTCGCCGTTACCAACTGCTAAATAGATACATATTACGAAAAAGGAAAGGAGTCCCAGTCAGGAAAGCAAAATGGATATCACGTGTCAACGTACTAAAATAAAAACAACTCAAAGTAGTTTATGCGCCTAAATGTAGATAATAAAACAGCACTAAAATACAAAACTATAAGGAAAAACATAGAACGCACTATTAAGGAAGTCACACTGACGTCTGTCAGCTTGGCACCAATAAGATTTGATTTGGATTACAATTTACGACGAATTTTGCCTTGATTTGAATTGTTTGAGAAATTAACTTATTTTTACTTTACCAAAGCTACGTCCTTGTGCCTCTTTGTTTACGACTGTCCTTGTTGTCTTCGGGTTTTTATTAGTTGTCGTACATATTTTTTTATAAACATGACAACGTTTTATGGAATTGAGAATATTTAACCAATTGATGAGAGAGCATTTTAGTATTTTGCATAGTGAAACAATTTTTAGCTAAAATTTTGCTTAACATTATTTATGTATTTTTTATATTTTATGTTTCTACTTTAACGACTTAAAATATGCTATAAAATTTCATTTCAAATTTAAGCCAATTTAAAAGAAAAACACGTTCTCATTTTCATTAATATTTGCAAATAATCGCATAATATATAAAAGAAAAAAAACTCAAAGGATAATACACTAACGAAGCGCACGAATTACAAGCTCAACTAACACTCTCCATTGTCGTACAGCGTAGCAGTTGTCCTTGTAGAGAACATAAATAATCTTCCAGCTAGTTGGAACATCCGTTGCTCGTGCTCCTTCCTTCTTCTGCTGCATGTTTGCCTGCCTGCCTGTTTGACTGCCTCTGCTGCCTAGTGGACTGTCTAAGAGATCAGATTGGCAAGTGGCAACATAGCAGCTGTTTCTGCTACATAAAACTTCCTGCCATAACGCCTTCCTGAACTGCTGCCGCGGCTGTTGACAAACAAATATGCAACTAATCCTTGGTAATTAGTGCGCCAACTTTTGCATGTTGTGAGTGTGAATATTATTCGCATGCGACTATATAGTAATTTTGTTTTCTGAACTCCTCCCAATTTGGACATTTTCTTGGTGTTTTGCTGCAGTTGAGCTTTGTTCCCCAGTTGTATGTCGACAACTTGTGGTCAAAAATAATGAAAAACTTTACTGCTTATTCGCCCTCTGTTCAGTTTATCCTTCTTAGTTTTTTTTTTTTTTTCATTTTGTTACTGCTGCGTACTTATTATTATTCCTGTTGACGTTATTTTTATTGGAAAAGTTAAGCTTGTGTTTTGATAGGTTTCAGTCGTAAAGGGATTAATTAGCGCAAAGTTATCTCGTGTTCTATGCATTTTGCTGTTTCGACTTAAAAAAATGAAAGAGAAACTTGTATATTGTTTACAAACCTGCATAAAGAGGGGCTTAAATAAAAGGAACTAAGATGAATAGGTGCTTTGCAGCTTTACAACATTTATTTGTCAAATATTTGGTAGTATAATGTCTTTTTAAGCAGGAGTGAAAAAAAGTAACCCGATATTTAGTATAATTTGCGTTGCCATTCTTCATATGCTTTAAGCTATAGTAAAAACAAAACGTTATTTACCCGTTACACGAATCTTTAAAGATAATTAGTGCGTTGCCATTCTTCATATGCTTTTAAGCTAAAAATAAATTTAAAATGGCGTGGCACCCTAATAACATCTTTCTTAAGGGCGTGGACCTGATTGGTTAAAATTTGGGGGAAAATGGTCTGTGAGAGTTTGTTCTAAAGGGGGGGTGGCATTTTGGTTTTGACACTGGATGACAAGAAATGTTTTTACACATTGGGAGCGAATACATTCATAAATAATTACATATTTTTATACAAAATCGGAAAACGGTAAGTTTGTATGGGGGCTATACCTAAAATGGGCGTGGCACCTTGGTTCAGGTATACAAACTAACTAGGAGCACAAAAACCTTAAGTTTCGAATTTCAGGTCAATATCTTTAAAACTTTTCGAGTAACAGCCACGCAACAGACAGACGGAAGACAGACGGACACATGGAATCGAGCTGACCAAGAATATATAGGTGTCTCCTTCCATGCGTTGCAAACTTTTGAAATCACACTATATGTGACGGGTATAAAAATGAAACCTGTCCATTGCATAATCTTGTTTCTTTGATTTAAGGATTCGCATAAAGATTCTTTTAAATTATTCTTCAATCTAAACCAAATTATTAATTTTATTCAGTTTAATTATTTTAAATATAAAATTTATTACAAATAAAAAAATATAATAAAATAAAATAAAAAATCAACCAGCAACAATTTGAAAATATGCAATTTATTTATAAATAATTTTACCCTCAGCACTTTTTCGTTGTCTCTCTATTCAAAAATAGGGATAAAAATTTACTTTTCATTTTCAAATATTTCACTGTCAATTTTTTAAGAGTTTTCTGTTACTGCTTCTTGCTTGTCGTCATCGTTTCAAATATGTATGTACATACATATATATGTTCCCCGTATGACTATGTATTTTTTATTGGAACTACTACAGAGTTATTCGCGACATATTAACTGCAACAATTTTGTCGGCATGTCGGCGAATGATTTACGATGTCGAATGGAGCAGCGATATACTATAGTACGCTGCAGAGAGAAAGTGTCCGCTATGGAGGGACGAGTCGGAGCCAACGGTGTCAGAAGTCAAAAGTTCAAAGGCAAGAAGTGAGGTAGTAACATGTATCGTAGAGCGGATAACACATTGAACAAATGAAATTTGTACAACGACAAAATGCATACATGACACATAAAACGACACGCAATGAACGACCGAATGTACGAGCAAACGAACGGACAAACATTTTTGCGGCAATGGCGTTTGGCCACAAAACAGGAAACGGAAATGGAAATAAGCGCTTGTCGCCAACAAGCAACAACCAGCATCCTTTGCAAACGCTAAAAATTCAGTGTTAGAGGCTAAAAGCGGATGAAGGCTATACAGAACACATACAGTGAAAAAAAAAATCGCAACAAACACGGCATATATTGTACAAGAGGCTCAAACGAGATCATATGCAAAACGACTGCCAACAAAATGGCAAAAGAAAAAATAAGCTACACGTATAACCATCGGTCTGTGGTGCATGTATTTGTACATACATACATATGTAGTTGAGGTAATAAAAACATGATAAAATGTTAAACTCGATATAGATGAAGTATTTATTCGCTTCTTCAATTTCAAGATTTTATCAGAGCTCTCACACATCAACAGAATATAAATAAAATGTGGAAAATACCTGAAAATGAAAGGAAATTAGCCTAATTGTAATTTTCATGTTATTAGGACTTCACATTAACTTTCTATACAAAATTTGAATATTATCACATTAAGTAAAGTAGATAAGTTTTTAAGCTTTGTATAAAACCAAAATACGCAAATTTCCGTAGAATTGTAAAATTTATTTTTATCCAAAAAGTATGAAAAGAACCCTTGGATCATTTGTAGTCACTTATTTAGTAACAAACTTTTCGTGAAAATCATAATACCTAATTGAAAATACAGCTGAACTAGTAATAATATTCATGACACGAGCCGAGTTTGTCTATATGTCCGTCTGCCTGTCTTTCTGTTTAGCGATGTGTGAACCTGCCGCTTGTCTTTTCATAAAAGTCAGGACAAAAGGACATCAATGAAAAACGACAAATAGAATTCAAAGTTTAAGTTGAAAATTGTAAAAAGTTTGTAATTGACTCAAACAAGCATGCATCTAGGCCTCACACACTACAGCAGAAACAAAAGAAATAGGCATCTGCCATAGTGATTGCACTTTAGCAATTGGATTTCATTGACCCTGACCCTTCATTTTATCTATTTAAAAGCGTATTTAAATAGTTTTTACCATAGCGTATCTCATACTTAACACAAACAAACTTCTACCAATATGGTCTTCTATTCTTTTACAAAGTCGTCGCTGTTGCTTTTTTACATTTAATTAGCAATTGCCATAAAATGTTGCGTAGAATATAAAAATAAATAAGAAAATAAAAATACTGCAAAAGTTTATTTTTGTCGCCAAATAAATTCGACATTTAGACAAACAACGATACCAAATGTTGTCGGCATTCTCCCTTCCCGAAGCACTAACAGGATTGTCCTCAGATTGGATTCTAGAAGGGGTATGTTGTTTTTTTGTTCGTATTCTGCGGCTGTAAGCAGGTGACAAACTTGCATTCGAAATTTTACATGAATCCGAATTATGTGGCAAAATTTTCTAGGCGCCAGTCGCGATAATACTGGGTGTGAGTGGAAAACGAACCATGGATTTGAAATTGCGACGAGTCAACTTTATGTTGCATGACTTGGCCAGGTGGAAAAACTTCTATGTAAATTTTATACTTTTTTTACAATTGTCGAAAAATGTGGCGACAAAAATGTTTGTTGCAATGTCATTTGTTGCAACAGTCGTCGGCAAAGTTATTACAAAGTTACATTTCGGAAGTGCACGTTGCAAAGGGTGTTCGTTGGTTAGATCCAGTCAAGATGAAAATTTATGAGTTTTTACTTTTAATTAATTTAAGTGAATGCTAACTGGTGTATGTGCCAAAAAAATTAGGACTTAATTGGCTGAAGAATTGTTGAAAGATATTTTTTGTTAATGAAACTACTTTAATAAATTAAAATAACAAAATTTAATAGATACGATTTTCTTTTATATTTATAAATACATATTAAAGACAGTACATACAATGAAGAAGTGAGCTCTTCAAAAAAAAAAACAAACTAGTGGCTCTAATGGGTCGGACATTAGTCATTAACGCGCAGGTGTGTCTAGTGGTATATATATTTTATGCATTTTTAAGGGTATGTTAAGTTTATTAAGTTTGTGAAATGTATGTATCAGGCAGAAGGCCATATAAAGTGTATATGTTCTTGATCAGCATTGAAAGCTGAGTCGATATGTCTATGTCTGTCTGTCTATCCGTCCTGACGTCTGCCGTATCAAATCGATTATCTTGAAAAATATACGAGATAGGGTCACCGTAGTGTCAAGTGATCAATTACAAACGAGGTTTTTCTAGCCCCATTTTAAACCTCCCCCAAAATTTTTTGCTTTTTTCATGAATACTTCTGTGTTATATAATCTTTGAACTCTAATTAAATATCAAAATTTACCCAAAATTGTTACTTTTCGCATAAAAATCCAATTCAATAAAGAAAGGTATAGAAAAATTGAGTACAGGGTTTCTTGGAGTCGAAAATATTCGATATCTGCGTTTCTTCTTGTTATATATTACATCAAAAGCTATACAACGCTCCAAAAAAAAAAAAAAAAAAAAAAACATCAGATATGACTCCAGACAGTACTTGTTCTGTTTCCAAATGAACTTCCTGCCAAAATATATAAGGGGTATTTCAACTAAGCAGTCAACCCTTGTTCGTTTATGCACTCAGATGAATGCCTCAAACAACAATTAAATTAAATGCATCTTTTGGGAGACGCTTAAAATTAATTTTTAAAATGGTGCGAAAAATATTTATGATTTATTACGGTTAAACAAAATAAAAAAAGTAAGTTTAATAAAAATTACAATTCAAAAAAAAAAAAAACTTGTTGCGATGGTTTAAAGATTGCCTTATATTTAGGTTTCGTTAGATTTGTGAATCAAATTTAATACCAATAAAAAAGAAACAGTAAGATATTGTTTTACTTGCACAAACGCTAAAAACTATTTACAAACTGCATGATACGCATCAACGGAGTCATGGGGTTTTTCAATATAATTTGTTTTTCTTATTAGTTTTTGTTTAAGTTTCCAATAAATCGAACTGAATATGGATAAATGCAGCGACATACTTATTAATATATTATTGCCTGTATTTAAATACTAAAATATTCAAATAAGTTGGCACTCGCTTTGAAAAACAATTTCCGTTAATGTTATTGAACATGCACTATAAAAATGAAATTACTAATTACTAAATACCCGAAGCAATAAGGCTCTTTACAGATAGACATAATTGTAGAGATTGTTTCATAAAAGAAAATTTTTTGAACTAAGCAAACGTATTGTCACGTCCGCAATATTAGAATGTATTTTTGATCACGAGTGTTTTTTCTTTTCTCCACTTCTTGATATCCTGTAACCAATTTTTATGAGCCTAAATCCTCACACGTTCTCTAGGTCACTGTGTGTTGGTAAATTATTGTATTTATACCTTTCTATACCTTATTATGAACGTTTATTTTATTTAAGTTTTTCCCAAAGTGTATGGAATTAGGTCCATCAGAACCCATAACCTGTATACGAGTGTTACTGTCCAAAATGACTGTCCAAATGTTGCTTCGGTTGGAAATATTGAAATATTTTTCAAGTAAAAAAAAAACTAAACAAACAGTGTTGACAAAAAAAGAGATAATAAAAAAGCGAGGCAAGCTTTAACAGTCCGATTAATCAATTTTCAAACTTTTATTGATACGATTTTCATTGATGTATATGTTTTTTATTTATTTATTTTGCTTTATGGTTTAATACAACGATTTTAAAAATATTTTTTTTTAAAGAATTACAAAAAGCGAGACTTTAATTGTGAAAAAAAGTTTTTTAATGAATTTTCACGCCATTCGAGTGTAAAATGTGGTAACATTTTCCAAGCTAACACAGAGGAATATAGAAGACTATTACAATGGCATAAAATGGCTAAAAGAAAAATAGTAAAAAAAATGTTTTTGGTAATATTTTCCGGATACGAGTGGAAAGACGGGGCAGAGTAGTATAACCAAACATACTCGAATATACATACTATATATATGTTACATATATATATATATATATATATATATATATATGTTATATTGTACATACATATGTCAAAAGAAAAAGGCAATTTTATTGCGCTCTGCTCATCCAAATGACTTAATGGCGGTTGAACGATTAAGCAACAACAAAGGCAACAAAATCAAATAAAATAATATAAAAAAGGCACTGTGATCACAGAGCCTTGACGACTGATGTAAAAATTGTAATAAAAGGGAGAGTCATGAGAGGACATATCAAAATAACTACATAAAATATTGCAAGCAATTTTAATACGATAGTTTACTATTCAAAAGAACTCGAGTGTTGGTATATTTCTCCCACTTTTAAAGCTTCATAGAAATTAATATGTCTAGTTATGAGCAGTAAGTAAGTGTTTCTTAGATAAATCTGTCTGTCCATCTGTTTAGTTTTTAGTACATAATATGAAAAGTATAAAAGATTCGGTTCTACTCATACATATTTGTCGTGTTACTTCAACTGTAATGAAATTTTATTTATATTTATTACAATTCTTAAATGCACTTTATATACAAAATATTCTTATAATGTGTTAAATAAAAAAAAAATAATTTAATTATAATATTACGCTGCACTTGTAAATATTTTTCTGCAACGAGAGAGAGAGAGAGTGTGTGTGATTGTTCAATTCATATCTATACAACAGTACACAAACATTCAACTCAATAAATCAACAAAATCTGCTGCACAATTTCATCATCAACATCAACAGCATCGCCATGCTTTATGTCAGCGTGAAACGCATTCAGAGCATTTGTTGTGCAAAATAATAATTAATGTGGCCAAAAGAACAGCTTTCAGCTCAGCGCCACGAAAATTTGTGAAAAATTGCAATTTATGTGCTCACGTTTTGTGTATTAAAATTACTACTAGACAGATGTGCTGGATGCATTTTTATGGTACGAGGTAATATCCTTCTTCTCACACTACAATCAATATAAGTAGTTGTCGGTATAGAGTTTGACTTATAGGTTAATGGGCAGAACAACAGCAAACTTATTTATAATTATGAAAGCAAGCAGCATTCGTACACTAGCAGCTAATCGTTTTTACTAACTTAGATTGTCTTTAATATGCAACACATGTACATATTACATAAGTTAGTTAATTGCTTTTTACACACTTATGTTCAGATCCAACTGTAATGAAAATGATTCCAATGATAAATATAAAATGCATAGAAGAATCCAGAGGCCAATCACCCATTGAGTAAAGAATGAATGGAATTCCTAATAGAGTTCTTTGGATGAGATTGAAGTTTAAAAAGTCTTGTCTTGAACTTAGATAAATATTGACGAAAGTGGCTAAGTATGAATTTATACTTGTGTTTGTAAGTTGATGACGCAGGATAGAGAATATAAGCTCGAAATTCAATACAGGTACCAGTTAGGGTCTTGAATGGACGAATGGTCTCTTCTTTAAAGAGAGAGAGGGAGAACTACAAAAGGGTTAATAAATCAAAAAGAGTATATAAAACAATCATCTGGTCAGCCAATAAGAAAATATTAAATATGAAAAATTTAGATAAAAAACTGCATTTTTCTGGCCATTGACGTTGGCAACGAAGCAATTCGAGAGCGCTTTGATCGATTTCCGTGACAGACTTTTATGAATTTTCTTTTATTTTTGTTTTTCTTTCATTTTTCCAATTTTATTTTGCAATAATACATTTTTCTTTGTTGTTTTGCTCTAAGCAACAATTTGCCACACATAATAAACGCGCTTTTGGCATAATTACCAACAAAAGAGGCAGACGGCGTTTAATGTTCAGCTTTCAGCTCTTCAGCGGCAAAAGCAACAAGAAACCTATCAATATAATTATGATGTTACGTCGTCAGTGGTAACGATTAGCTCTTTTGTTGTTGTTGCATGTTTAGTTCAGTTGCTGCCTGTTGTTGCCACTGCGCTTGCAACAAATCAAAAATCAAGCAAACGACAGTAAAAATTCGTTTGGAGAAAAACTAAAAAAAAAAAAAAAACAAGAAAAAGAAACATTTTACTTTCATGTAATATTTGCTTAAAATAATTGCCACCGCAGACAACAAAAACAACAACAAAAGCACAGTTTATTAAAAGTTATCGTTGTTGTTGCTACTGCAACATTTTGTTGCATGTTGTTTGATGTAATGTTTGCGTTTGCTTTCGTTTTCAACACAAATAACCATCGATCGGAGCTGTCGGAGTCATGCTTAAGACAGTTATAGGCTAGTTTATACTTTTCCATAGGATACATAGATATCTGCGATTTGATGCAGGGGGAAATGTGATGCATATATATGCAGCTATGTTTGCAGCAATATTGCGTTTCTGTTTTAATTGTGTCTCATTACAAACGTGCGCCCGTCAGCGCATTTAAAGCCTAACTTCGATTTGCGGTTATACGGAGCGAGAAACGCAAAAAGAAATTTAAAAAAAGCAAATGAAAGACGAGCAAAAACGTTTAAAAGCAGCATTAAATATTTCTTTGGGTTAATGGGTTACCATTACATACTTCCAAAAAGCTTTGGATGCCAAAGACGTATAAAGGGTTCAACAACGACACGCTTAAAAGTCACTCAAATATCAAATATATAGACTCGCCAATTGATTCCAAGAAGCAATCCAGCGTGATGTCCAGTCCAAAAAAGCATTACATACTCACAAAGTGGTTGAGCATTGCCATGCCAAGCTGGATAGTCACTAGTAATTTGTCAGTAGAGTGTCTCCACATCAAAATCCGATAGTCAATTGTATCACAAATACAAAGTTAGACGGCAGATAGACACCACCTATTTGGATTTTTTTGCGTTCAATTTGTACTTCTTGCTCCAAAAACTTAAAATTTCATAATCATTTTACCTGACATTGAACGATAATTAAATAAGTCAAGAAAGAGCTTCGTGATATGTGAAAGAAATTTTCTTTATCAAACTTGGTGAATCGATTATAAACCCGAACTCTAGGCTTGTGATGATAAAAGCAATATTGCTCTTAAAAATTTTTGGACGTAAACTATTTCCGCAGATCTATCGCTTATTCATTACCGAGAAGGAGGCATAGAGATTACAAAGAATATATTTTCTTGATCAGCATTGAAAGGAGAGTCGATCAAACTATGTGTATGTGCCCGTCTGTCTGTCCGTCTGTCTGACTACCAATCCTGATACCTGCCGTATGAGAGAGATTATCTTCTAAGCCGTCAATTGGTCACTTCCAACCGGTTTTCTCTAGCCCCATTTTAAAACGTAACCCCATACAAAACTATTGCAAAATTTATATATATATATAAACGCAAAAATAAAATTGAAGCTAAATATGTAATTTGCAACGCATTTTAAAACGTTTTTCCAATTTAAAAAAATTATTATCTTCTTAGACAATGCACCAATCAAATTTCATATGCGGAAGACAAAATAATAATTTTTTTGTTTTCACGTAAAGCAAATTTTTATTACAAACTAATCAAATAAATCTTAAAAAATAAAAATATGCAATAAAAATTAAAAAAAGAAAAAGAAAAAAAATACAACAAACAATTTGTAATACGCCTACTTTCAGTTTTGATTGTCCAAGCTGTGCCAGTGACTGAGTGAGTCCAAAGCAAAATTGACGTCGATGAAGTCAGTGTAAATTGGACAGTAACCGGTCTCTTAAGCTGCAATTTTAGGTCAAATTATTGTACATATTAATATATCCAAAGGGGGCGACAATAAAACTTTAAGATAAAAGTGCAAAAGATCTATTCAAAAAGCCACTGAATGAGTAACAATATATGACCTATATATTCTATAAGATTTAAGGTTAATTTCAAGTGCCACGTTAACTTGTAATACAATTTTGTAATATTTTTATTTAATCCTATCAATTCACGTTACTTTGTTATAATGGTTCAAAAACTATTAAAAAAAAAGTTTAAAACACACAACTTTTATTACAAATATTGATTTAACAATTGGAGATGGCTGGTGTCAATTTAAAATTTTGCAGACAGACGGATAGGTAAGAGTACATATTGGGACTGTTAAATTTCAAAATATCAAATTTACAATATTAATTTCATTTACAAATTCATTTTAATTAAGGCGAAAAATGTATTTTTGAACAACGAAAAAATTTATCCCACTTATTGTTAGCAAACACTCCATCGTATAATCCAATGTCTTTTTATAAGCAAAATACAATATGCGGCAAAGCTTTAATAAAAAATAAATCGCATTTCACGCATAAACACATCATTTGAGTACAAGTACGAGTATATGAGAAATAAAATTATGCTGATTAAGTGCGTTGATTGTATTCAATGCATATATTTATGCGGCGACGATGTTCAATAAAATCACTCATGGGAATACGTACTCGTGCAATAAACACACACAGAATACACACTGCGAAAACAATGATGCGGCTATAAAAGTAACAATAAACGTCAAATCTAAATGAAAATATGTATGCAAGTAAAATACTTATAAAGCAAATATTGAAGCAAAGTAACTCAAAAGCAATTCATACTGAGTGTGCTTAAGCCCCATTTGAGCTTATAATCAGATCAGATCAAATTGCGGCATGCTATCCCTGAAAGAACAACTAAACAAAAAAACGAACGAACCGGAACCAATGCGTCGTTTAAACAATGAGACCGGTTTTAGAACTGGAGTAAACATTTTACAAGTGAGCACGGGTAAAAGGGAATAAAAAAGGAGAAAGGAGAGGCTGTGCCATAAATCCCAAAAAGCTGACGGAAAAGCAATCCCAAACTCAAATGAGAGTACGACTAACTAATGTGATTGACCCTTATGCTTCGTTGGCGGCATAATGTACTCGTGTCATGTCGACTGCAAGGATACAAAATGCGAAGGATGCTGCTATTGTTGTTGTTGGTCCGTTCTGTCTTCAATAAATTATCACGCCATATAAAGCAATTAATTCAGTGCAGTATGGCTTTTTGCGAATTGAAGGCGTTTGGTCACTCCACACTAAGAATAAAAAGCATCAAAATTAGTTTTTCATATTTTTTTACTCTTTACAGCTTAAGATTTCTAAAATGTTGTTTTTGTTTTTATTGTCGTTGTTGTTTTGTGAAGTCGTGTAAATACGCTTTTAATAAGTTTAGCTAGAAAGGGTCACACTGCCAAGTTGACCTTTTACGTTGCAACATCAGCATTTAGTATCTTTATCAAGCATCTTTTTTTTCTTTTTTTTTTTTTTTTCATTTAATTTGATTTTATTTTCAATTTATTCTGCATGTTTTTTTTTTTGTTGCTTATGGCCTGTGTAAGCTCGTTTGGAAAATTTTCAATTAGTTCTATACGTTACTAATTGAGTTCTTGCTTCTGTGCTACAAAATTGTCTTGTTTCATAACTTTTTATACTCGTCACAATTGGTGGGAAATTGATATTTTCAGTTTTTCGCAAAGTTTGAAATACTAGGACAACTAAACATTTCAAAGTATGGAGACCAAACGTGGTTTTTCTGGGAACCTTATTCAGTGAACAATAAGGTACAAGAGGTAAACAGATGATTACATTACAAACCGACATTACGATTGTGAATACTATAGGTATTTACTGGATAGTGGGCAGTGTGAATGCCTACACTATATGAAGTAAGTGTATCAAAACTTCGGTTTCTTCATCAGTTTATAGTACATGATGTATTGAAGCTGCTCAACTTGTTTTAGCGTCTAACATTTTTTCCTTAACCCAGTTTTCCTAGCAAGTTATTACGTTTTTTTTTGCAGTACCTTAGATCCTTTGTTGCCAATCTGTGTAAAATTGAATTTCCTTTTAATTTAGTTGAAGGTGAAAGTTGTCAGCAATTGATGAGAATATGTATGTTTAACATTGGCTTAGACAGAGATGACCGTAACATATTCTAAATGATATATAGGTTGTTCGATTCGGTTCTTGATTAAAATTAAAAAAACATTTTTGAATTTGCTTATTTCCATATATTGTATTTTCGTACATTAATTCAATTTAAACTCAATTGTATGTATGTACAAATCGTGTAGTGTATTTAAGAATCTAGTAGCTCCATATGCAGCCTAATGTTGACAATATAATTTTAAGCTGTTTTAATTTGTGGTCTGTGGTTGTGTCGGCGGTTATGTCCTTTCTACAACTACATTAATATGTCGTTGTCCTTGCAGCGCGAAATAAGCACTCGAAACGGAATATGTCGCATTTTAGTTTACAAATTTGCTTAAAGTCCCTTACTACAGTATACAAGAAATATGAAATGATGTCATACTGACAATGTCATGCCTAATTAGTCAAAGCAACAAGAGAAAAAAATTAACATTATTTCTATTTTGATAATATTTATATAGTACTTATATAGTTATGTTTAGCAAGCTGTTATCTCAATTTTTTTTTAATGTTTTAACCGACTTGAGCTAATATGATTTAGAGCTGTTGGGTAAGATAGCATTATTTGGTCGAAAAGCTCCATTACATCATTAGTGCTTAACACTAATAATACTAATCAAACCCCAATATTGCGTTTATACAAGTAACTTTTTGAGGAATATTATCTACATCACTGATGATCATACATAAACTATTTAAAGATTCGTGTGAAAGTAATCAAGCTTCGGTTCCTATTAATTTTTTTGAACTATTGTTAAAGTTTTTATCCACAAAAAAATATAAAGTAAAAGTGCGTCACATTAAACTGAGCACATAATAAAATATTTACAAGAAAATACGATTAAGTTCCAAAGCCAATCGGAATGGGATAAAACACAACTGGACACAGTAATACTGCAGAAACAGACTAATAAAAATCTCTAAAGAAAAACAAAGGAGCGAATAAAGCTAGCACAGAGCAGAGTGCCAATGTATTCCTAAGAATGTAACACCCAGTCAGCCTTACGGAGTATGTATGTGTATCTGTTTGTGTTGGTGTGTGTATCTATATGCAAGGGAAAACAATCCAATCAATTTATTAATTACACAATCCGCTGCATTGTAATGGAGAAAATAAAAAGAAAAAATATGTATAAAAAAAAGATAAAATAAAAATATATAAAAAAGAGAGTAAACAAGAAAAATAGAAATTACGCGTCGTATACGTCTAGTTACTAAAGTAAGTGAAATACTTCACTTACTTTAGTAACTACATTTGATATTGCGTATACGTCACGTTGACCAACTTCTAAAGGCTTTGTGTCTACTCAGTGGCGCATTGCAACTGTCTGTCTGTGTATTTCTTATTCAATGGATTTTTAATGTTTTCTAAGCAAGTAGCATGTATTTGTAAAGTGTCCTTCCTGATCTTGGCTACACTTTATTTTATAGTTACTTTGTGATTTTCTTGCAATGCGTCTGAAATAGTGTTCCCAGAAATATTTACGCGCCAGCTGTATGTAATTTCTATTTTTACACCGTGTGGCGCTAAGTGTAGTCTATGGGCGTGGCACTTACACCCACGCTTTAATGAGCAGCTGCAATTACAAATAGCAGCAGCACCCACGGAAATGCGTATCTTTGTCAGCAGTCACAGACATCGTTGTCCAGCATAAAGTTTTGCTACAATTTTAATTGCATTTTCCGCATTTTGTTTTATATATTTATAAATATATATAAATTTCTCTATTTCTCTGTTTCATTTCGCCTTGCCATACTTCAGTTTTAGTATTTTATTATTGCTTTGCGGTTCATTAACTTTGCTTAAGTGTTTAATGTGTTCGCGGTGCGACGGCAAATATGGAGTTGCGTCAGTTGCTTCATCAGTGGAAATGGAGAAGATTGTTTAGAGTAAAATTTTGCAATTCATTGAATGTATCTTGAGATTTTTACTAAATCTATACTACCTATGCATACCCAGGAGACCATGGGAGGGTATTGAGAGTACTTTTGAGACTTTTCTGTTTGGCAGTATTTCACTCTTCTTTGAACACATAAGGAGTCCAAAAGTAGTATTATGTATAGAATTTTAATGTTTTTAACTAATTTAACTATATTCTTATATTTGCTAGCTGATGCATTATATGTAGAAGAACTCCATCGATCTTTTATGGTATTTAAGATTATGTTAAAAAAATGCCAATAATATATTTAATAATTTGTAACTTTGACCTGAAACTGTCAATTTTGCACAAACGAAATAGTCTCTTCAAAATTTAGCCAAAACTCAAGCATAATTAAACATGCAATATGCATTAGTATGCGTTTTGCTCCAGGGACATGATTTGAAATTTATGAAATCACGCCTACCTATGAAGCGAAGCAAATGAACAATCGTTGCCAAATGACTGAAAAACTAATTTCGACTAATTGCCAATAATATTTTGCGAGTAGTAAATAATTTTGGCGCCAGTTCAACAAATACAGTTGCGAAAAATTCACAGATGGGTCTACGCACGAATGCAATCAGGTTGAAACAATGCCATAAATCAGTGGCGCTGCATACTTTTGGGCTTGCTAGCTCAATGGAAGACTGGCTGCTTGCAGTTTTAATTGTGATTGAGTTGTATAAAATAAATCAACAAATTAAATTACATTTTAGCAAAATAAAGATGAAATAAAAATTAAAACAGAGAGGGAACGAGAAAATGTTGAAACAAAAATGTTCGCCCGATTCGTACAATTCGCGACACTCGGACGCCGCAAAGTATGCTAATTTATATGTTGGCATTTTGTCGTCGACAATGTCGTCTAAATTCGAATTTTTGTCGCTTTGCGGTCTCTCAATTTATGTGTTGCCAAAGCATTTGTCACGCATTTGGCAATGCGTGAGATATCAAAAAAATATATAATTTAAAAACAAAAATTAATAAATATGTCTGAATTAGTGGCTAGGGAAATAATGGAACAAACTAATTAATTAAATAAATTATATATGTATATATATATATATAAAAGTATATATATATATATATACATACTTTTACATATTATATACTCGATAAATTTGTGAAAAATTTGATTTTATTTTTGTAAACTACATGAAATTTTATTTAAAAAATTATTATACAATACAACAGATCAACAAACCTATAAATTGTAAAAATGAAAATCAAAAGATTTTTTTTATTTCATCTTGTCTCATACTTATGCCGACCAGTGTAAGTAGAATGAAATGTCGTGCGTTGAGTATTTAATCTTTGGTTTAATAAGCAATTAAATATTTTTAAATTAAAAAATATTTTGATTCATTATTATTTATTCAAAGAAACATAATCTTCTATTTAGGCTTTCTTTCTTTTTAAAAAACTCACAATGGAATACAATTTTTACTCAAAATTGTGGTTTCAATGCAACGCTCGATTATTTGTTCTTTTTATTTTTATTTGTATTTTTTTTTTGTTGCGATTTTTCGTTAAGCCACAAAATATAAATTCACACATGTCAAACATTCGTCAAAGTCGGAACATGCACCATACAATTATTAATGTTTATTGACGAATTTTTACAGGCACAACAGAAACGTATCGGATTGTATTGTATTGGATTGCACTGATTGGATTTGACTGACCTTTACACCTTTTGGTAGTCATCATGCAAGCGAATGCAAGGTTTAAAAACGCATTCATCAATTAAATGGAAACATTCATCAAAACAATGGCTCAAACCTATTCCAACAGTTTTTTATTCTTTTTTGCAACATTGTAAATTACCAGAACAGGCGATGTCCGAGTATGGTAAAAGGAAACGAATTGTTGTGTGTGAAATGTCGCACATCGTTTGTATTCCTCGCTTGAAATTAATGTGATTCAAATACAGAAAATTTTGTATGTGTTCTATTGTTTTTTATTTAAATTTTACATACAAGTTCATCTATTTTCTTTTATATTTCACTAATTTGTTTAAATAAAAGTTCTTTAAATCAATTGATGTTTTCAGCAATAAAAGAACTTGATGTATTTCATCTATATTTCTAAGCATTTGTAAGCAGCGTCATCTATTACCCAAATTTGAAATTAACGCTTCGCAGTGCAAAATAAAATTCTCTTAAGAATTATTTTTTATTTAACTCAATTTATTTAAATGTTTGAAAACTGTTAAACTGTTCCCAACCTTAAACTGAGAGAATTCCAGGATTGCACATGCGCATATTAATCCTGGAAAATTTTCACTCAAAGTTTTTTTTACATCACAAAACAAAAGAGTAACGTAAGAGTGTGCAGTCTTTGATGAAGGCAAGAGAAAAATATGAAATTTTAAAGTGCAAAGTAGAAATGATTTTTATCTTGATATGATCTTGAATATAAGATATGGTTTTTTTAAGTAGATGTCCGTTAATTATGGCATTATTTGTTTTACTTTTTGTGCTTTTCAGCCTATTTTCTTTCCATTAAATGATTTTTTTTTAATCAGTAAAATATTATTCATCCCTTTTTCTACTATTAATTTTAATTTTAAAATTTTACATAGTGAAAAAGCAAATATTAAAACCTTCTAAATAACTGAAATTCACAGATTCCAGAATTGATTTAATGTGTGTTCATATATACATATATATATTTTATGATAAGTATTTTATGAATGTGTGAGCGGTAACACGTATTTTTTTTTTGATATATGTAGTACTATATATAGTCTTATAGAGTAAGTAAATAACTTTTAATCAAAATACAGCTCAAGTTAAATCAGTAATTTTTCCAATTCGTGGTAAGATATACAAAAAAAGAACCTAAACGAATCTTAATGCCACTAGATCATAATAATAAAATGACATATTAGCTATTTCAACTCTACAATTCAATTTATTAATTTTGACTTAGTAACATATAAGAATACTGATTTCCTGATTTTCATTAGTGCAAAGGAGGTGGAAAACTACACACCAACCGACAAGCATCGAAGTTTTCAATACGCCAAAAACATGGAAAACATGAATGAAATGAATTTTTGGCAAAATTAAATCATGACTGACGATGCTCATTTCCATTTGTGTCATTAAAGTACAACATATGCCGGGAAATGGTCCTTATTGCCATAGATATGCTGCAAAATGTGATGAAATGACCAAACAAATTATACAGGGCAATACAAGTGACGATGAAATATACTGCAGGATTTTTTGTGTTTTATTGAAAACGGAGCACCCTGTAATAAGAAGCGTCTACGATGCATCCTTTAATGTTTTTTAAAACTTTCCGATAAAATAATAATATCCGTTAGCCCTATGTGTGTCGGGTATAAAATAAGGAAAAGTAAAACGGACATTAGGGCGTACATGACCAAACTAATTGTACGGGTCCAATACAAGTGACGACGTAATACGATATACTACAGGATTTTTTTGTGTTTTACTCAAAACGGAGCACCCTGCAATTAAAAGCGTCTACGATGCATCCTTTAATGTTTTTCAAACTTTCCGAAAAATAATAATACCCGTTATCTATGTGTGGCGGGTATAAAATAAGGAACAGTAAAATGACTTCATCATTCTTCATTTTGTAATTTAGTCTTATTTTTTGGATTAGATTTTGTAGATTTTTGTTTTTAAATTAAAGCTATACTTTAGGGTGAATACTGCCATTATAAAAAATAGAAATTAAAACAAGATTTTTTTTTACATTTTTTTCATTGTTTTTTTTTTATTTCTTTAACCTATATTTTAAAGAGAGTAGTACCCTCTACATAAAAACTTGTAACTTTAACGGGATACATCAACTGTACGTGCTGGTTAAAATATATGTAATGCTGCGAAAGCTTCATTATATAAAGTTCTTAAATTCTTCAGAACATTTGAAGACAAGATTGGACTGATAGCTCTTAAAAAATTTAAATCACTTTTTATTTACTATTCTAGAACTCAAGGCAACAAATTTCAAATGTCACAACTGAAAGTTCAAATTGAATATCAAAAAATCGTAAGCTTATATGTAAGTATTTACATGACCTCGCTATTTCAGTTCCTTCTGTTGCATAGTTTTTCTAGAAATACTTGTAAAATATATACTTCTAATAGTGTACAATGCTTCAAATCAAGTCAGTTGACAGAACGGAAAAGCTAAAACCAAATAGGCGAAAAGCTAAAAAATGTTTTGCATGACTGCACGCGATTTAATATGTAAAAAGGACACCAGTATGCAGGACATCAATCATTGATGAAGACGGCGATAACTAAACTCAACGACAAGTTTTACCTTTTTATACCCGACACACATAGTGTGAAAAGGTATATTCAGTTTGTCAGAAAGTTTGTAACGCATGAAAGGAGATGCCTTTGACCCCATAAAGTATATACATTCTTGATTAGCTCAGCGGTACGAATCGATCTAGCCATGTCCGTCTGTCAGTCTGTCTGTCTGTCAGTCTGTCTATCTGTCTTTAGTAACACGCTTTATTCGCTCTGTTTTAAAGATATTGAAGTGAAAGTCGGGACTTAAGCTTTTCTCAGCCCTTAGCAGCTAAAGTTTTGAAACCAAGGAGGCCATTTATAGGCTCAGCACCCATACAATTTTTTCAGTTTTTTTTAATCAAAAATGTTTTTTTTTATGAAGCGATTTATGTCATATAAGGTAAAAACACTTCTAACAACAACCCATGTTCAGAAAATCTTGTAAAACACATCTAAAAGCTGCCCATGTTTAGAAAAGTATCCATGGTTGATGTGGTACCATACCATATAGCCACCCAACCAAATCTTCCTCTAATTTTTGAGTTCTCATATGAAAAATGGGTTGTGACAAATATGGGTAAAATATTTCTTGAGCAATCCTTGTTCTCCCCCATACAAACCGAAATTACATATTCATTTAAAAAAGGTTAATCTAATCATTGTGTTGTGGGTATTGAAGCTTATGTTCCACCGAAGTTAACGTTTTCTTTTTTTTTACTGGTTTTCAAAGTATTTTCTTTACGTAAGGTTTGAGTTTTATGTATGGTTAGGAAATTAGGCTGACAAAATGTTAAAATGGAGAAAAAAATATAGAACGAGTATTTGCAAAATAAAGCTGCTGTCAAAGCAATCAAATTAGCTTCGTCAAACAAACGAATAAACAGCAAAAAGGATGCCATAGGACAAATCTAAAACTTAAAGAAAAAAACAAAAAAATAATGAAAATACAAAATAGGAAAACAGCAAACTCAAACAGCGCAGAAACAAAACGGAATACAATGCATTTATTGCCAATGACAAGCGCAACTGTCAAATGCAACAAACAGGCGCGCAAGGATTTGGCCCCAGGGTGCTGCCAGTACATGGGAAAATAAAACGATGGCAAAAAAAAAAAAAATAAAAAAAAGTACGACATTTTTTTTCGACTACACGGGAAAAAACGCTACAGCGAAAAAGTAGTACACTTTTTGAGGTTAAAAGCGCATAAATATAAATCGAGATAAATGCCCTATATCCATACTCTCAAATCCAACCCCAGAAAACATCTCAAATATAATTAAGTTCCTCAAACTCACTAACACCTACTACTTATTATAAACACAAAAACCAAATAAATTTTAAATCAAACCAAAATTGTAAATATGTAAATATGTACCATAAACCATAAACAATAGTACTAATATAATACATTATTGAGCCGATGGCCTTTGCAGCCAGTGCTTTACTCATAAGTTAGAGTTAATTTTAATTATATCTATCTTTAAGATAAATAAATAAATAAATAAATAAATCGAGATAAATCTTTTCAAAAACTATGATATCTATTTACCAAGCAATATTTCTTTTCGGTGTATTTTTATCATCTTCAGCTCAGTCTGACTAAACTTTATTTAAGCCACAAAACAAGTCAAATCAAAACGATCCGCTGCACACTAAAAATCCTGCTGCTAACTCATCTACAATTGAAGTTCGAACGCAGACCAAAATTTATTTCTAAAAAAACAAAGTAAAATAAAAAGTAAAAAGAAAACACGGATTGGCGGCAATTGAAAACTCATTGACAGTTGACAATTGTCAATGGCGCAGTACAAGACGTTGGAAAATGGCAAACAACAAAATGCATGGAAACGGAAAGTCGAGCACACTCTAAGCACTCCATTTGCACATCAGAATAGTGCACATTTTCAAAGCAAATCAATTGCAGTTTCTACATTTCAATTTATTGTAAAATTTTCTTTTTTCTTTTAGTTTCTCATTCAATTTTCATGCCGCTTTTGTTTCTGATTGGTTTCGTTACGTTGAAGACATATTTTATTTGAAATTGTCAGCAACAATTCATTTCATCAAATTGATATACCTCATTGCGGTTAAAGGGAAATCAAAATAGTTGGAAAATCCGTAAGAAACATAGGTGAGACCCTTGTTAGACGAAGCTGAATTTTCATGTTGTACTCATATTATTTCTCTTGCAACTTTTAAACATTACAAAAAAAAAAAAAAATTATTGTTTTGTACAGACTTCTAGAGGGGGAAAAAATTATGCCTAAAAAAGAAGAAAATATAGCATCAAAAAATGGAGCATCTATGACAATGGCTTTAAAGATTCCAACATAATGGTCGTTTTTTTTAAAGCCGCAAAGAATGCAACAGCATTTTTACAAAAAAAAATTTTACTCATCGTATTTGTTTAGAGAAGTTCGTACATTTTATTTTAAACAATAAAAGAAATCAAAAACTATTGACCGCCAATGGCGTTGTTGCCGTTGGTTTGAGAAGGCAATCAACTTGCCAAAAATGTACTTTATTTTCAGCGAAAGATAGCAAATACACATATGTAAGAAGAGCATCGATAAAATATCTAAAATATATGCTTAAAATCTCTAATAAAAAAAATGAAAAACATTACAGTCAAGAAAATTCGACTGTAAAATACCCTTTTGTGAACAAAAAAAAATCTTTTAGCAAACAATATATTTTTAATAAATAAAAATATATTGAAAAATAAACTTTTTGTGATTAAAATTTGTTAAATTTAAAAAAAATACAAAAACAAAAAGTTAGAAAAATTATGATAAGCATAAGTCTGGTTGACTATTTAATACAACACAAGAAAGAACGCTCGACTGCAATAAACACTGTACCCAATCTTTATGTACCTTAAGTTAAGTCCAATCTTAGTACCATACTTTCTTGCATTGGATTTTCATACAAAAATTTAAAAAATTGGGAAAATTTTGGTACTACCCATGCCGCGATCTTTAATTTAGGATTTCCTAGAATAAGAAACAAAGACGTTTTTATGCAAAAACCCATGAATGGAGTGTACCCCTTATAATGAGGCAGTAGAAAACCCGTTTGACCGTTTAGAAAAGGCCAGGCTTCAAATATGCTAGCCCTCTCTCTTAAAGTCTTATACGGCAGACAACATGACAGACGGACGGACCTAAGTATATTCCAAAGTATATTAGTGCTCTAATAAAATGAAAGCCATCAGAATGTAGCTTTTCTGGATAATGAATGCAACCAATATCGACGAGGGAGACCAAACGTTTGCGTTTCTATTCTTTTTGGGATATAATATAAAAGTGTATTGGTGCGTTAGAAAATTTGAACCAATAATTCGATGTTAATACAATATTATTTACATATCTCAATAAATTTGTCGATTTTTGAGCAAAAAAAATAAAATGCTACTACTTCACTACAAAGAACAGTCAATGTGATACAATCGCATAACTAAAATGGAAACTACTTGCTCTAAAATTTACTGTAATCGAACCTTTAAACCCCAAGCAACCCCTTCAACGTTGGTTCGGTCATATATGAAGCTGACTTGACTTCAAGTCAATTCATGCGGAATGGGCTACTGCGATTTTCGATAGTTGTTGTTCTTATTGTTGCTACTCAATGGAATTTATATTATTTTGCTTTAGTTCGGGGCAGACATGTCGAAAAAATACAACCAAAAAAAATATTAAAAAGAAAAACAAAAATATCTGAAAACAAATATAAAATGTTGCTGCGACTTTAAATAAAATGCATGTATATTTGTTTTTTATTGATATTTGCGGTTTTACAAAAGGTCGTTTGGCGATACCAGCCATTCGTACTTTACTCTTCTGAGGTTAAATAAAAGAGTTCTACATATTTTGTATTGTTTATTTTAGGGCATACAAGTATACAGTTTTTGTATCGGGATTCTGTTTATGTTCACAATTTGTTCTGCGGTTCTTAATAATTTGTACTGCAGTACTGTTTGTATTAACATATTTGCAGCGAGAGATGTTAATAGTGTTAATATCGAGATCTAGATATTATGTTTTGAATAAAAGAAAAGTATGTTTTGTGGAAGTAAACAAATAAACAAACAAATAAGAAAAGGTTTGTACAATAGCTGGTTTTAAAATTTGTATATTTTTAAACATTTACCGTGAAATACAATTTACTCATGGTCTAATAATGTGCATGGCAACTTGTTATCGATAAAGTTTATACAAAGATATGCATCAATATATTTATACAGGTTATGGAACTATTGCTAAATGTGTTCCACATAAATTTTGGACTTTTTGTATGAGAACGTTTCTCAGGTCGACGATTTTCACGGTAAAGATAAGGTTTGTGTATCCCTAATATATCTAAATAAATAATAAAATAAAGATTCCAAAAAAACTTTCATGATTGAGCACTGCTGTACACATAAGAGTTTGTATGGTTCAAAAGAACATAGTACAGGGCATCTTTTTGAAGCGATGAAGCAAATATGTTATTGAAATGTTGCGGATTTTAAAATATTAATGAAATGTGTCAACCTATGATTTTATAATCAACGTGTTGATAATGACGAATAGAAAAAGAAAGCAGGCAGTGCACTTAATAGCTCGATTAATTTTTTTCGATTCGATTACTTCATTAATTAGAAATCGGTTGTTTAAACCTAAAGCGAATTCAATTCCAGTGAATGTAGCCTTACTCATTTTGTAAAGGTTAAATAATAAATGTAGATAAATGCAATTTCTTATTGTCCAATAGTTTCTCTGCTTCATTTCTCTAAATAGACCACATGAAGAGATATTTAATTGTTCGATTCGCCACACATTGACATCTAACTGACAGCAGCTGTCACTTTTCGTAATCACGCACCAAAAATTTCTCCTTCAGCAAAAAGAACTCACTCTTCACTCTAAGCTTATTTCTCTATGCTGACATTGTATGTGGGCATTGTCACATTGAAATTGCTCATTTCAAGGCTAATTTGTCAGCATGAATTACAACAGCGGCAGCTAAATCAGCAGTAATAGGAGAAGCCAACTTTGTCTAATAACAAACCGAATGGATCTCGAGAATATGCTTACAACTTGATGCGACATCAGCTTGACAGATGCAAATTGTAACACGGCGTTAAAGTATTCAAGTATCTTTGGTGTTTCTGAGCCTATGTCGCACTTAATTACGCAAATGTCGAAAAGAAGTTGACGAAATTTATTTACATAATTTTAATTAAAAGAAAGAATAAATGAATGAAGCCGCAGTCAAGCGATAAACTCGTTGCGTACTGTCTCTGTGGTGCGTTCACCCCAACTAAACACCTTGTGTTGAGACCAAGTCAGAGTCAGCATGCCAGGTCAATGTCTGTCAAAATGTCAAGAAAAAACACCCTTCATAGAAGTTGCGTTTTGCAGTGGACACCTGTGGGTGTTTGTGCTTCTATTCGTTTTTCTAGAGTATTCTTCCATTGAAAGTAGCTATTACCGGATTTTTTCACTCGTGTCAAAAAGTGGGATATCTATCCAGCCTGCTTTCCTCCTCAAAGGTAAAAGCGGCAAAATGTATACGAAGCTACATTTAATGTGCTTAACGAGATAATTAGTTTGTTTTGTAGCGATTTTTTTGTCTTCTTCCTTTGACTTTAGCCTCAGTTAATGTCATTGGCTTTTGGTGGCTATGTTTGTGGCTTTCTTTAGCTACTTATAGCTTACACATCAACAATTCCGATGTCAGATTTTTTTTTTTGTTATTTGTGGACTGACATAGCTCATTTATTACAAATTACTTTCTTCGATTGGCTTCGACTTCTCTTGACAGATGTTAAATAAGAATTGCAATGTTTTTATGAAGGGATGTAAAAATTGTGGTATATTTCGGAGCTAATATCATTTCTCTGCACAAAACATGACATAACTCTGTTCCTCAAAACATATCGCTTATGCATGATTCCTTTCCCTTATTTTAATGTACGGCAAGACAAAGAAATGAAATTGGTATATCCAAAGTTTGCTTTCTTAGTTTTCACTAAATTAAAGTTGTAACGTGACAAGATTTGATGATGAAACAACTAGATGCATAATTACCTATGCTTCCTTTTACAACACATCACAAAATTTATCAAAACTTTATACTTTTGAAGTACAATATCAAAGAAAGTCTTGTTCATTTTAAAGTTTTCATAGAGAAACGAATGCACGAACGCACTGAAAAACCTCAAAAAGAAACCGCACACAAACATATGAAAAAAATCTGTTTAAAAAATAAAAGTAAAAAAGAACTTAATCGCATTACAACTTAGTCCAGAAGCCAAATCGTGTCACATATTGCTCTTAGCTGCTGCACGGTACTTTGTGCAATTAAATTCTATTGAAGATTTTACGCACACATGCGTCCACGTGCGTTCTGGAATATCATAGTAATTATTTTAGAATATAAGTATACGCCTTAAGGACCAGATGGGATGAGTACATGTTGCAAACTCTATGTGAAATAGACAGATGCCCAGACAGACAAACAGATAGACAGAAAGTCATATAGACCGCCTGAGAGTCATACAAAGTGCGCCTAATTACAATAAATTTGGCTAATTATGGTCTTCAAGTGCATTTGTTTTTGTGGCTGTGTCGTGGCAATTGAGTGGGTAACTTGTAGTTGTTGAGGCAAGTTGAAAACTTAAAGTAGACTTCTTTAGTGGCAGACAAAGTTTTCGCAAAATGATATCGATATGCCGACATATACGTTGGCTACTTTTTAACCAAAACCACAGGAGGAACAGCAAATGATTGTCTAATTGTCTTTTAAATTATGATAAGAAGAAAGTTTGTAAATTTGAAAATCAGAATATATTTTCAAAGTCTTTAATTTAAATAACAGAAATGTAAAATTAAAAACAAAATAAAAATTAAAAGTTAAAACAATAAAAGCAAAATACTTAAAATATACAAATTTGTAAATTTAAAAAAAAATCAGTGAAAAACGTTATCCTCGTTGGAACCAGAGCTTAAAGATTTTATGTGTGATCATCAGTCACAATGGTCAATGGTCTGATACAACCCAAGTTTAGACACAATTTGGAAGCTATAACACAGATATAGTACAATAAAAATATTCTTGAAAATATCAGAAAATGAAAGGAGAGTTTGAATGGAGCTAAATGTTTTAGTGGTCCGAGTCTTACTATATCGGTAGTGTAATCATAAGATGACAATAGAAGTGTTTTTATCCAATTAAGAGTGAATTAACTCATAAATAATAAATATATTTTCATAAATAAATTTTAAAAAATCGGTAAGTTTCTAAGTGAGCTACACCTAAAAATAGACGTGACACCTTGGTTTGACATTGAATGACATTAGAAATTTATTTACCTAATTTTGAATATACATATTCATAAATAATTACAATTTTTATACAAAAAATTGAAAAATGCGTTAATTTTGAATACGGTATAAAAAACGAAAAAGAAACATGGCAACACTTTACCTTCAATGAAACCGAAGCTTTAATATCCGAAGCTTAAAAATCTAAGTATATTTAGGTTTGTAACCGATGGCCATTTTCTCATTCTCAATTCTCCGAGATAGCCGATTTCCCATGGACGACTGCTGGGCACACAGACGAATGGACGGATGGGCGGTTAGACACACTTGATAAATAACAAGGTACATCAAATACTTTTCAATGCAATAGAAAACTCAAGCTAAAATAACAGTTTATCGGGGTTATATATGTAAAACATATTAAGAAACATTAAAAAACATTTTACACATCGCTAGACCGTGCAGACGAATATAATCAATTCGTTTCTATCAATCAAATCATAGAAACAAAGAACAGTACGGTTTCATGTAAAAAAAAATATTTCAATCTAGAAAGCACTTTGTTTTCTTTCAAAACATAAAATAAAAATATTAATGTCAAATAAAATATCTTTTTTAAAAGAAAATCTAAACCTTCGAAGACGTTGCAACGAAAAAATTCATTTTACATAATTATGAGAAAAGTTCAGCTTTCTGGCGTTTTTTGTTTGTTCATTTTAGTGATTGTGCTTAGACTTTTTGTGTTAAAGACCAGAAATGACGAATATAACAGTAAGAACGATAAACATTTCGCCACATCCATTGCCAGTATGATGCAATTGCTAAAACTTGAAGATTATTTGTTACATAATCTGAATAAGTATGCAGATCGTTTGCAGACAAAGGTTGACAATATAAAAGGTAAGCAAATTGATTTGCATGGAAATTTTCTGTATCAGCTCGGAAGAACAACTGTACTGTTGAGGCAATGAATTATTGATTCAACCTATCTTTGACTACCTTCAAGAGAAGTGAACTGCTACTCGGCTATGCCATCACCTATCGATCGCACCAAGTGGTAGTTAGAAGGGACAGGGTCTGTTGAATACGTCGAGTGAAGTAACACTTCCCATGGTTTCGAGGTACATTTTGACTGGTTTTGCAATGAGCGGTGAAGCATTATCGTATTGAAAAATCAATGTCGCTCGGCTCAAAGCATCAATTGAGTTCGGTGCCGTTCCTCGTGATCGTTTTATTCATCTTCATCGGTAAAGCCTCTTATTCTACATTTTCGAACTTTTTCACCAGACATGGACATTTATTGTTTTCCACGTAAAAAAAACTACTTTTGAAACGTTAAAACCTGTCGTGATAGATTCTTTCACTAATGAAGACCTCACCAGAAGTGTCTGTTTCTCGGCATACCATATTTGTATATATGACGCCGATATAAATTCACAAATGGAATAATGAGTAGTTGTTGTCAGATGTGTAAGCGACGATTTAACGTTTTCGATCTGACAGTTTTGATCACCATTTAGCTGCTTGCACTATTTATCAACAAAAATTAGTTCATACACCCAATATTTTACGGTTTCTATTTTAACAGTTTTGTAGCTAAAAAAGCGCGCACAACAGGCGGAGTGCAAGAAAAATGCTGAAGCTTATCTCTCAAATCCGGTAAATGGTTTCGGATTTATACGTAGCATGCAGGCCGATTGGTTACGTTGGCACAGATATATGGAAAAAACTGTGGGAATGAGTGAGTATATTCTCTCAATTTCTCAAGTTCACATAATATAAATATTATTAACTAGTAATACTCCTACAGTTTTTCGGAAAGTTAATAATTTTCGTTTTGCGAAATCAATAATATATAGTACATAGGGCAAAAAATAAGTGCAAACGATTGAACATCAACCATCACAGAAAATGTTTTGCACTTTTTGTTAGACTCTGACCCTTGACTAAGAAAAATTTTACAAGTTTTTATTTATTTTTTGGTGTTTTAAATTTCAAATTTTCAAATGTGTTTTTGGTTTTGTATCAAATCTTGAAATTTGTTATAAAAATATGTAATAGCGTTGTTAATATTTTGAATTTCTACGTATAACAAAAATTTATATATTCTTTGCCTTAATACTTTTTTTTTACAAATATTTTAGCAAACATTTATTATATAGGAAATATAAGCAAATATTTGCCAACCATTAACGATTTACAAGAGGCTGCAGATGGTATAAGTCGCATACAGCAAACTTATAATCTGAGTGCTAAACATATTGCAATGGGTTTATTAAATGGCAAGCAATACAAGTAAGTTTATTTAGAAGAGTCTTGCGATTTAAATTTAAAAAAAGAAAAATGACGAAGCCCTATAAATGATAATTATTATTTTTAATATTGTTTTCAGTAATAGAATGTCAACATTGGATCGTTATGCTATGGGCTTGAATCTATACAGCAGAAAATTATACACTGCAGCAGCTGATTGGCTCGCTACAATTAAGGACACGTATAAATCCAATAATGTGGATGAAATTTTGAACTTGAACCGTGTAAAAGTTTTACATGCAAAGGCCAAAACATTTTTAAAACTAAGTAAACTTCCAAAATAATTCAAAAAGTAAAAAAAAGATTGTTAAAGTTTTTTTTTTCAGATAGAACTGTGGATGCATCATACTACATTCATTTGTCATTGATGGACAATCACAGGAATTTGACCTTAAACTTACTAAAACGTAGTAAAACATATGCAAGTGCAAACGTTAGTAAAAATATTTACCTATATAAGTGTTGCTTTCTTATAGCGTGATCTAAATAATATGAAGTATTGGTATGACTTTAGATTATTGTTCTAGCTTAATTAAAAAAAAAAAATGGTGCATTTTTGTAATGAAAAAAGCTTTTATTTATTAATGTGACCCGTATTCTAACAATTTATGCTTTTTCCTTGTTTTTCTTTTTTGTAGGATAGTAAACCATTTGAGATTTTGAATAATAATTACGCACGTGGTTGCCGTGGCGAATTGAAGACGTCAAATTTTTCGCTACGTTGTCGCTATAATCATACGACGACACCATTTCTTAGAATTGCACCTTTGAAAATGGAAGAAATACAATTTAATCCCTATATAGTGCTCTATCATGATGTATTGTATGACTCAGAAATATTAAAAATACAGAAAATATCAAAACCAAAATTAAAACGAGCAACAGTAGCGAACGTAATTAAGAATAAACCAGACTTTGTTTCACAAATACGCACCACACATGGTGTATTCCTAAAAGATAATGACAATCCGGTGTTGAGTCGAATCACCAAGCGTGTAAGTGATATGACTGGATTCGATCTTAAGGGATCTGAAGAATTTCATATTATAAACTACGGCATTGGAGGGACATTATGAACCTCACTGGGACTATTTGGGAGAGTATTTGTATAAAGTGAGTTTGATTTATTTTAATAACAAATTCGATTCGTTAATGTGACAAATTGTTATATCAGTGTTATTCAAAAGAAGAGGGAGATCGTATTGCAACTGTTCTTTTTATGTAAGTTACTCACATAAAGCTTAAAATTTATTTTTTTTAATTTAATTATTGTTTCCACTTCTCAATTTAATAATTTTAATTTGATACACTAAAGCTCACTGATGTGGCACAAGGCGGCGCTACAGTTTTCACCAAAGTTAAAACGGCAGTTTTTCCAAAGAAGGCAACAGCTCTTCTGTGGTATAACTTAGATATTGCTGGTCAAAGGGATGAACAAACGAAGCATGCTGCATGTCCTGTACTAGTTGGCTCCAAATGGGGTAGCTCTATAAATATAAATATTTACCTGAATATTGAATGATTATTTTTAACTTTGTATATTTCAGTTATGACTCGCTGGATACGTGAGAGGCAACAATTATTTACAAAACCTTGCTACAAATAATTTGAAAAAATATAATATTTGATAATGTTTTTCAACGAGCATCAGAGAAAGCTTTTTAAATATTTTGTATTATGTAAAGCATTCTTTGTGGCCATAAGGGAATTATCAAAATGAAATAAAATAAACGTTGTTGTAAGCGCACATAAAAAAAATATAAAAACAAATACAAAAAAAAAAAAAAAAAAACGAAACAACTGGCAGCAATAAAAATTAACTCAAAAACTCATTAATTATCTCTCGACAAACTCATAAAATAAAGCTTTTAAATGCAATTAGTCGGTCCGTCTGTCCGTTCGCCTGTCTGTCTGTCTGTCTAGAAAAGTGTTCATTTAGTACTTTTCTAATAGTTAAAAACATAACAGTTTTCTGTTGACTAGGCATATAATTTAGCAGCTAACGATAGCGCGCACAGACAATAATAAGCTTAGAGATCAAAATGAGCAGCGAAACCGGAAACGGAAGTTGTATGATGAGTTGCGACGACCATTAAAAGCGGCTATAATGGCGTACACGGCTGTATGGTGTTGCCACTTAATTAGAAAAGTTTGACGACAACGACTACTATGTTGAGAATAATACGAAATAAAAAAATATAGAAAACAAAAAGAAAAATATTCGTAAAACTTTTATACGAAATATTTGAAAATATATTTGATACTTGAAAAATGCAGTGTCGTTTGTTGGGTAAATGAGTTGGCGGCGATACAAGGGAGTGTTGCAAATGCTAAATGGTCACTATTAGCAACATAAATGACAGTTGACAGTTGTTCGGCAACACTAACATTCATGCTTTTTGTTAAAGTTTGATTTTTATGAGGCGCATCTGCGCGGTTTTCTATATTCCGTAATTTTCGCAGCTCAACTTCAATTGTCACTCGGTTTCTCAAGCACGTTTATAATACCGGATGTTCTTAGTAACGACCGTCATTATGTTCATTAAGTCAGCTTAAAAGTTTTTGCGTTTTATGCGAAATAACTTGATATCTATTCTCAGTTTTTAGCTTACTTTAAGCTTTGAGACATTAACATTCATACTCCAATATATTTTTTTTATTGCAAATGAAGCGAATTAGGTTAAATCAACATTCCTTATTTGCTTTAATATTTCTTTTTTTTTTGCCAGCTGAATAAACAAAAACGAAGTAAAAGCTAACGAACTTTCTATCTATCAATTTTTTTTTTCGTTACAAACAATATTGAAATGACTATTATAATTTTTGCAAAAAATTTATTAATATCAAATAAACAAAATCAGCAAAACTATAAGAAGCAATGAACACACTCCCTGTCTGTCTGGCTATATCTTAGATTGTTTCTATACGTCCGATTTTCTGGCCCTATAAATAATACTTACTCAGTTTGAGGACCGAGAATTATTGCTACAATTTTGGTCTAAATGAACATATCAAGCTGTTAAAGGGGGCTCTAATAGAATAAACTTGTTTTTGCGATGAAATATAGTATAAGGTACACATAGAATTTTAATTCAAAACAAGAAAAAGTTAACTTCGGTGGACGAAGCTTAAATACCCGTCACACGAATCTTTGAATTAGTGGCTTATATACATTTATAAATATATATTGGAAAATAATTACCTTTTCATACATTTGTTCGAAAATAATCGATAAGTTTGTATGGGGGCTATGGCTCAAAATGGGCGTGGCACCTTGGTTTTGTTATTGGATGTCATTTGAAGTTTTTACCCAAATTTGAGTGAATATTCTCATAAATAATACCTTTTTTCATATAAAATTTGAAAACGGGCGTTAAATTTGTATGGGGGCTATAGCTAAAAATGGGCGTGGCACCTTGCTTTTGTTTTTGAAGATAGAAGTATTTTTACCCAACTTGGAGTGACTACATTCATAAATATTAGCTATTTTTATATAAAATTCGAAAATGGGCGGTAAGTTGGGGGCTATATCTAAAAATGGGCGTGGCAGTTTGGATTTGACATTGGATGGCATTAGAAGATTTGGACCCAACTTTTAGTGACTACATTCTAAATAATTGCTATTTTCATACAAAAAATCCGAAAAAAAACATAAGTTTGGTAAAGCGATGAAGAAGAAAATGTAAGACTTTAAAGGGTAAAAATTGATGCTGTTTTCAGTTTTATAGTAGCGCATTCGCTGATATTTTTTAACAATGACTCTATTTGCACAATTTTTTTCCAATTAATTGATTCCACATGCCGTTATTTGGGTCTGAAAAGTCAATAGCGAATTTAAGTGAAAAGCGAGCGGTCGTAGCTAAAGCGATGGCGTTGGGGAAAATGCGCGCGTGCCGTTGACAATCCAATTCCAAACCGAGCTGCAAAAAGTGTCTACAATTTGTCCCACTTTCCACTTGACAAAGACCCATCAATGGTTCAAATTGAAATTTTTAGCTGCTGTCGTGCGCAGGATTCTCATACAAATTCGATTTTGAATTCAGATTCGTATTGAAACAAGCTTTTTGTTTCGAGTTTTCATTTGTTTAACAACGATGACAAACAAAAAAGTCAGAGTAATAGCTAAATTGGTTAGTTGGCATTTTGTCAGTGTATTTATATGCATTTAGGTTTTCGAGGCAACATCTGTTATGGGCTTTTGATATAATTTAAATATAGTATTTACAACAAAAATGCAAATATATGAAATTAAGCATAAATGCAAATATAGAAATTAAGCATAAAAACAATATATTTTTTTAGCTCGTTTTTGGTTTATTTTCATATATAAATTTTATTGAGTTCTAATTTCTCTTTTAACAAAAAATCCAATTTGAAGCCAAACGCTTTCAAATCATGAAACAAGTTTGACGAAATTGAATCACGTATACAAGGCGTTGCCTCGAGTAATGAGCTTGAAAAAAAGTAAAAACAAATTTAACTCCAGAATAGAAATGTTTTCTATGTTTGTTATTCTCTCCATATAAATAGTAATATCATTTTGTCGGAATGTTTGTAACGCATTAAAGGAGGCATCGGAGAGCTGAAATAACTTTTATGAATGTATTCACTCCAAATTAGGTAAAACCATATCTAATGTCATCCTATCTGTACACTATCGAGACGAAACGGATCGAGCCACTATAACATACTGTCCCCATACAAACTCACCTCCCATTTTTTAAATTTTTTTTAAGAAAATTAATGCAAAGAGAAATACATTTATAGAATGTACGAATACTTATTATATTCTTTAACATGAAAAAATAAAGTTTGCTTCGCCTCTTATTATGAAAAAAACATGTTTTAATTGTTTTGCGATATCAATATTGGATTATGATGATCAACAATTTTACACTTCATTGTTTGCCATTTCAATTATTTGCATCGTTTATTTTTGCTAGCCATGAAAAAGAAAAACGTATTAAAAAAATCGACATTTATTGAATGTGTTCATATCGCTTTCACAGCTCATAAATTTAATTGTTCTATTCGTGTTGAGTGAACCTTTTTTTAATGTTATATTCAAAATACCCTGCAACAAAGGGGAGATCAGGGACTCTATATTTTGGTGGTATAAGTTGAATTTAATATGTATTTCATTTTTATTCAGCCTTTGAAAATTTCAGAAACTTCTAAAAAAGTATAAACTGTAAACTTGAGGTAAAACCGTTTAAAAAAAGTGATTATAACCTACGAAATATTGTAGACATAAAATTCGTGAAAATTGTATGGGCGCTGTACAGCTTTTTTGAGCTAAACAAAATTTTTTTTTGTTTTCTGCATGTACATATATTTGCAATTTAAGTTTATTAAAAATTACTATTTATGCCTATATATCAAAATGCTTTTAACAAACAATGTAACATTTCCATCAAGTTTTTTAAGATATTCTCAATATTTTTATCATTGCCTTTACAACTTGGTATTTGGCACTGATTCTGATTTATGACAAACACAACAACAAGAACTACTGCAAACTGCAATATGGCGGTGTAATAAAGTGTACACCCGCTGTGTGGTGTCCTAGTGCATGTGCTGCCATAGGATCCTTCACTAGCGTTATATTTATCAATCGCTGAAAATCAAAACAAATGAAAAACGATTTTCTTTATGTATGACTGCAGTGATTTGCATAAAAACGCTAAAATAAAGAAAAGTAGTCGTATACAAATTTCAAAAACGACACCAAGAACCAACTGCAAATAAACCCTTTTATTGTCTTCGAGTCATTGCTTGAAAATATGGTATTCCGTGACAGTTGTATACATAAGCAGCGATATAGACAATGGGGACTTCTATTAAGATTCATTTTAATCAAAACCGAACACCATTACCAGATAAAGAAACCCTGAACCCAGTAAAACATGAATCTGTGATGCCAAAGTTTCTAGCTTAGTTTTCACAAAAACAATTTTTACACAAAAAGTTTACAAAAAAGTTTTTAACAAAAACTCAAAAATGTTGTCTAATTTGTACGGGTGCTACTTTTAAAAATAGGGATATTTAAAATATTTGTTATATGAAATATCGTTAGGGATATTTATATACAGTAGATAGAACTTTTTAGAGCAAAATATTGATCACAATGCCTAAAACAACCATATTGAATTCATATCAAAATTTAAAGTAACTACGCCTATGTTCACAAGTTCTACTTTTACGTTATATAAAAGACTAAATCTGCGCCTTTTCTGCACTCGCATATGAATTTAAATGCCAACTGCGAATGGTGAATTGTGAATGCAGTCAACGCCGCCAGCTGAGCGAGCAATTTAGACGATGGCATGCATGTATCTAGATACATTCGTACTTTTGTCCTTAACTGCTGCTTCTGTTTCTACTTCTGTCTCTGTCTCTGTTTGTTCGTCTGTTTGTTTGTTTGTTTATATTTCGCTGGCTCAGTGTATATTCTTTATGTCTTGTTTTCCCTCAACAAAATCGTTGTCGTCATCGTTGTTTTGTTTTATGGCATATTTATATTTTATACCAAAGTAGCAAAATATAAATTGTTATAACTGTACACACTCGTCGTGAACTGTAAAAGGAGAGAACGGCAGGATACTTGTCTGTCTTGGCATTTTCTGTTAAAATTGCTTTCGGTTGCAACGAAACTTATGTTTTTACTTGCAGTTTTTTTTTTATTCCTTGCGATTTTTTTATTCATGGCCTCTTGCCAGTTTCAGACTTTTTTTAATTTTTTTTTTTTATTTTTTGTAATTTGTTGCTTGCTTTTAATAGCTTGCCCATATGTGTTCGATATACGTTTTTATCCTTGTATAAATGCATGACGACGATGTATAGTAAGATCACAACGTTCCTCCAATTCAACTTGGATGGCACATGAAAATTCAATCATAAAAGTTTTTCAATAATCCGCTTTTCCACTGCGCTTCAATTTGCAACATTTTCCGAAAACTTAATTTTCCACCAATTAGTTTTTACGCTGCACCATTATGATTATATCCTGTGATTGCATCAACTGTAACGAAAATAGGCATAAGTAATTTTGATGGCCTTTTAATGTTAAAAAAAGTTTATGCAATTTTAATTGATTTGAATTTTTTCTGAAAAGTTATAAAAAGTAATTTGAATTTATTTAAATTAACAAAAGTTTTTCCAACAAATAATACAAATTCAAATACCAATCGCCTGAAAGTATGCAACACTCAACGCAAACTAATGCCCAAAAGTATGCAATGCATTTAATTTGATGCAATTCGATTAAAAATTTAAATCACGTACTCAATGAAGAAATTCCACAAACCAAAATACCAAATGTATTGAATGAGGCAAGGATATAAATACTATAGAAGGCAAAGCATATACTTTTAATACTTAGAAGGTGTGTGTGTGTGTGTATGTGTACTGCATTTGTGTTCTATGCAGCTGATTAAGGTACTGCAGCAGCTGCCAATTTCTTTTTACGAACAAACATTTTTACATCAACTCAACTTGGACTTTCGACATTTTGAAACTTGGCCACGTACAGCGTGCAGTGTTGCCGTCGCGAATACCAGCAACAGTAACATCATCACTGTTGAGTGTTGATGCCATCTGGCTCAAATCAAATGAGATCCATACATACTTATGTATTTTTACTTACTATATGTATATGTACATTAATACAAACATACACGTATATGTGTATCCTTTCTAGAATATACGTATGTATTTTGTATATATCTATGGATGTATATTGTATAATTTTCCAATGGTCATATGACAAGATGTAGCGTTGGGGTAAACGTGTTCAGAAGTAATCGCAGCTAATAAGTTCACATCCTTGCAGGTCACGATTTATGCTCGTTTCGCATTCGATTTGCGATTTTCATTGGCGTTGGCGAGACGCGTCCAGACGGCATCGTTCATGGTAAGGAAGCTTACAGATGCATTTGCAACATTTCATTGATGTCAATGGACATTTAATGGCGTTGCCCATTATACGCCGCATTATCCTTTCCA
Source organism: Leucophenga varia (assembly GCA_018903435.1). Taxonomy (NCBI): domain Eukaryota; kingdom Metazoa; phylum Arthropoda; class Insecta; order Diptera; family Drosophilidae; genus Leucophenga; species Leucophenga varia. The sequence continues at coordinate 2,250,083 of JAEIFJ010001617.1, forward strand.
TTGCAACGCATCAAATGTGCCAAAACGCTTCGCTGGCAATAAATGCTGCAGCCAGTTGAAGCTGGATCAGCTGCTCGGTGCTTATTCGTTGCTTTATTTTAGTCCTGTGGCGCATCCTTTTATCTATGTATAGTCGTTATATAAATCCTAATTTTTTTCTCCTTTTTTTGTAAATTTTTACACGTACTTACATTCATCTTCGTTCGACATTTACAAATAAAAATGCCGCTGCGTTGTCCCTGCTGTCAATTTCTATTGGTTCACTTACCATTTGCTCCTTTGAAATGCCTTGGCAACCAGTCATCGTTAGGTTTTGAATAAAATTAGCATTACCAGAGCCACGTTTTGAGCCACATTGCACTTTTCTGCAGTGTCACAGGTGTACGAGAGCTCAAAGATTTAATAAAAAGTTCTTGACTATAGTATATGACTGAATTTTTTTAGTTTAAATCACAAACAGAATTAACTTGTAGGACTATGAAGGATTTTGTATTTCAGTTCAATTTCAGAAACTTTTATTTTAAAAATTATATAACATAGTAACATAATATTGCTACAATCTTATTCTGTTTGTGATTTTAACTAAACTTAATTTCGCTTTGAGTCAAAAACATGATATTTTTAAATTATGATTTAAACATTGGGTAAACTAAACGTCATCATCGTTTAAAATTTATTAAAAATGTATAACACCTTTTATTTTAAGGTAAATGGGGTTATACAGTTTGTCCAAATGTATGTTACAGACAGAATGATACATCTTATAAAATACAATTGTTCCCGAAGAACAGCGAACTCATAAATTGACGAAATTTGAACTACTTTTAAGCTGCCATTTTTTTACTTATACATACTTGACCTACGACATAAACGTTGATAAAACTACTTAAGAATTTATTAAGAACATTTTCCATTTTCTATTGTTCAACTTGTCAGCGGAAATCAAAAATATTCAAACCTGAAGACATTCATAAATGTGTACTTACAACTCTCAGTTGTTTGGCCAAATCAGCGGGAAGAAGAAAACTACATTGATTATTAAATCTGAACATAATTAAAATTAATTAATACCCGCTTACCACAAAAAAACTCATAAAATATCGAGTAAAAACTAAGAAGTAACAAAAAAATAAAACACAAAAAAAAAGAAGACAACAAACATAATCATACAATATACTCAGTTTATTAAAGTATAAAATAATAATTTCAAAGTCAGGGTCAATGCTAATAAGATTCAAACACGAGTTACTTCATTTGGCGCCTCAATGACTGCAAACTAACCGAAATTGGAATCACAAACGAATTTCGAATTCGAGCCAAGAAATAGATTCAAAATGCAGCTAAAATAAAACGCATTATTTTATTTAACTGCTTGATTTTTTAAAACCGTCACACATTGTGGAGTATTATCATTTTGTTGAAATCTTTGTAACACAGTAAAGGAGGCAAACTATACCCAACGAAGTATATATATTCTTGATCAGCTCAACGAAACGAGTTTTGCTGGTAGTGATTCACTTCACTAACTATTTGAACTTCGGATCTACATATATAACTATAACTCATATACATATAACTATATAAGTGTAACTCACCTATAAACTCATTTGTTTGTTATTTCACATGTAAAAAGTATTTAAACTTAGATTCTATCAAAGACAATGTATCTTTTGTCTTTCTTGGACAAAACTGGCGCAAACAAATAAATTTAGTGCTCAAAGAAAAACAACTAAATACAACGGAAGCAATAAGCAAACTCGATTTCATGTAAATGAGCCACGTTTGCTGCTATGTCTTAAAATTAGTTTTAAGTTGATTTTGAATGGATTTTGTATCGTACAATATATTAAATTTTTCGATACAATATTTTTTGTATGTAAATTTTGACAACGAAAAAAATAGTTTTTTATTTTTATAACTAAACCTTTAGAAAAAACAATTTTAAACTAATAGATTTAGAAAGAAATAAAATATCCATTTGATCAATGAATTTAAGATAACTGCAAATCAATGATTTCGTACATCATCTGGATACTCCCAAGAGTCATAAGGTGGCGGTGGAAAACCATTACCTCCGTTACCCCCATTCGATCCTGGTTTTCTTGTCGTTGTTCTCCATTTGGTACCATTATATTTCCTTTTTGTAGGTTTTGGTGGTTTACGCGCACCTTTCCAATACGGATCCCTTTTTTTAGTTATATCATCCCAAAAACTTTCAAACGAATATTCAATTAGCATAGTACATATAAATAAAATGCTGAATGTAATAATTAAATGCTGTGATGCCATTTTTTTCTATAGTTCTGCTCGAAGCAGTTTGAAATAATGAACTACATAAATTCATTTTCAAATATATAATTCTAAAAGAGGCAGCAATAATTTAACAGCATGCATAATCAAATTAGGCACACAAATTTATTATATAAATACTTACAGAACACAAAATGATGATGATCAAGGAGAGCAGTTTTAACACATAATAGTGGTCAATAGCTTCATACAAAACCAGCTTTTTCAATGTTAAAAATTTATTACCCACTAACTTCTTGTGTATTTTGCCCTCATAATTTTTATTTTTAACTATATTTATATATATTTATAAACTTATTTCTTTAGTTTATTTGATTTGTTTAAAAATATAGAGCTGTTCGGATTGCGTTACATTTTAGTTAGCATAAAATGAAGAGAATCGCATTATGTTAATTTAGTGCTGGGAGAAATATCGAAATATCAATATGATATCGATAATTTTTTATAATAATTATTATTATACTATTATACTATTATAATAGCTCTTTAAAATGTTAGGGCAATTACTTTTTTTGTAAATGTAGCTGAATTTATCAACTACAAATTTCCATATTCCTATTTCAGAATATGCAAATAAATATTTTATATTTTCGGTAAAACATTTGCCAGGTTTTACAAATGGATTCTCTATAGTATAAATTAGTTATAATAAATATTATTACAAAGAGTTTGATGTTTCATAACAATTGACTTTAAGTGTCTAAAATGATTATATTGGCTATGGTATTCCATATGCCAAGCCGGATACAAATATTAAATATGCACAATATATTCTACGATAAAAAAATATTATTTTAATCAATCGATCTTTGGCGTGCGTTTTACGCCAAACCAGATTTCCGCAAATAAATTTCTAAACAAATTTCAAATTCGAATTGTTGGCACATTGGGTATCTTTTTGGCATTAGCCACAAATCATAGTCAAACAAGCTGTGAAGAAAAATATTTCAGCAATCATTTTTACTGATGTTGAGCACAGATTTATTATGCACTATAATTGTCTTAACAATCTTAGGAAATACGATATATGCGTATATAATTATATATAAAAAAGAGATATAAATAAATAGCCACGCCAAGAATTAACACACGAAGTGCCCATGAAAGTCTCACGCTTAAATTGAACTCGTCTTTTTTTATTTATAATTTTTTTTTTTTTGTAGCACAAGACCTTAACAAAAACCAACGCATTTTGCGATTTGCATCGTTGATATAGCTGTGTCTATTGTTTTTGGAATTTATAATCGAGTTTATTTATTTGTGTAGCTATCGCTCATTAGTAAAAGCACAAAAAAAAAAAAATTTTGAAAATTTGTTAATTGGCTATAAATACGCAAGAAGTGATGTGATTTGACAGAAGCAGACTCAGCTGTCGTGGAGTAAGCAACTAATTCAAACATCAAATCTTATACACAATGGTAAGTTAACATAAAGAATTAGGTGGTAGGAGCACCTTTAATGGACTATTTTTATTTTTTTCTATAAAGAAATTCTTTATTGCCGCCGTTGCCTTTTTGGCTTGTGCCTATGCTGATGTATCGGAGTTATCTGGTTATAATTACCCAGCACCTGCTGCACCAGCTCCGGCTCCAGTATATCATGCACCCGCCCCAGTGTACAGCGCTCCTGCTCCGGTACCAGTTTACCACGCCCCTGCACCAGTTCACCACGAAGCTCCTGCTCCCGCTCCAGTAAGCACTTACATCCCACCAGCACCAGTGTCCGCACCAGCTCCAACTCACTACGAAGCTCCAGCTCCAGTTTATCATGCCCCAGCTCCAGTTCACCATGAAGCTCCTGCTCCCGCTCCAGTTTACCACGCACCAGCTCCTGCTCCAGTTCACTATGAAGCTCCTGCCCCAGTTGCTCCAGTAAACACTTACATCCCACCTGCACCAGTTGCCGCACCAGCTCCAGTTCACTACGAAGCTCCTGCTCCCGCTCCAGTTTACCACGCCCCAGCTCCAGTTCACCACGAAGCTCCCGCTCCAGTTTACCACGCCCCAGCACCTGCTCCAGTTCACCACGAAGCTCCCGCTCCAGTCTACCACGCCCCAGCACCTGCTCCAGTTCACTATGAAACTCCTGCTCCAGTAAACACTTACATCCCACCTGCACCAGTTGCCGCACCAGCTCCAGTTCACTACGAAGCTCCAGCTCCAGTTTTCCATGCTCCAGCACCTGCACCAGTTCACTATGAAGCTCCCGCCCAGCTCCAGTCTACAACGCTCCCGCTCCCGTCGTCAATGACTATGAACAACCAGCTGCTGATGGCTACCATTATAAGACTGTTCGCCGTGTCGTTTTCCGTCACCGCGCTTAAGAACCATATAGTTCCTTAATTTTTAATACATACCATAATAATCTGGAAGTACTACGCTACCTTTGTTTTCAACTAAGAAATAAATAAAAATTTGTTGATCTTAATCCGAAGTGAATTAAAATCTTTTAGTCTGGATTTCTCACCTTGTGTATAATTTACAATTGACATAAGTGGTTTCTTTGACTCTGTTAAATAACTATTACAAAGATATTATTTTTAAGTGTTAGAAAGGGAAAATTAAGATATTATTATAGCAATGCAGCTGTAATCAGAGTACCAACAGAAGTGGTATTTATGGTGGAAAAAGGATTAATAAATCTATTAATAATAATAAATAATTAGATAGATAAAAATCAAATGGAGAAAGAAGGCGAAGATGACATTATTAAAATAAACCATTTTAAAATCATATTGCATTGAAAATAGTTTCAAATCTCATTGAGTTTCAACAAAAAGTGACAGGAAATTCAAATAAAAATAGAAATGCAAATAAAAATTGTAAACATTTAACAAAATTATTTGGTGTGTTGATTAATATATAAAACAAAGTTTTACCAATTTCTTTTCATCAAAAACTCCTACATCTGCTTAGACTTAAAAAATGTAAACTTTCAAGGTATTATTTCATCGCTAATTGAATAAGTTACAAACCGATTTTAATTTACTAACGTAAACAACAAACTAAAAAGTTTGACAATAAGAATAGAAGTTTCTGCCATTTAATTACCATTTTCTGAAGATCGGAATAATTTACTAAAAACCTAACAGAGAGACAGACGGACATAAATTCAAGAGTCTATTGACCCAAACTATTCGCCCAATATCATTTAAGTTGAAATTTATGAAACTAAAGCACTTTAGAAATCAAACCAATATCGAAACAAGTCCTCTTGCAGTAGTAAAACCACAAAGCGAATGTAGTGTCCAGGATATAAACTGGTAGTGTGGGATAGAGAGAAAGAGTGAGCGAGTGAGAATGTCAGGCACGAGACTTCCGCATTTATCACGAAATTTATGGTCTGGAATGAACTTTGATGATGTGGAAATTTTTCTCGTTAGATTCAAAAGTTTCTTTGCTTCTCTTTGGTTTGACTTTTTCTTATTGTCAGTCTTATAGACTTCCTTTTTTTTTTGTTTTCTTAATTTTTTCAACAATTCCGTAAGTCATAATTCTTAAGTATAGACGAAAAATTGCTTCAATGTTGCCTTTCTACAAAAGCCACTTGTGGCAACGTGAGTTAATGCCAACAAGTGGCGCCTGTGAGTTAACGCTTCAGAAAAATGTATTATTTAAAACAAGAAATAATAACAAAATGCATTTGCAGTGCGTTAAAATTATTGCACATTAAAATTTCGCAAAATGTTTGGTAAAACCACCGAGAATCTTTTTAAATATTTAGACTTTTCATAAAATATACTCAACAAAAAGTAAAATTAGTAACAAATTAATTGCCAAATTAAACAAAAATCTAATCAAATAGCTCATAAAACGCAAATATTTAACCGCAAAATATGAAAAATAAATAAATTTACCCATCCAATAAACAAACACTCACACATTGCATTTAATTTTTTATAACAGAATATATAGTTATATGTTACTTTCATTCAATATTTTAGTCATTCATCCCGAAATAGCCCTCAGCTTATTTTGTTAATTACATTTTGGTCAAATGATGGCAGCTCAATTAAGTGAATTAAAATGTACACACTAGCCAAAATGAACAAAAACTTTTACTAAATAAGAGAATTTCATTTTATATTAGTTGGGCTCGATTTTCATTAGGTGACTGACAATAAGTTACAAAATTGTGGAAAGTATGAGAGAATAACGAAAAAATGACAGGCAATTAAAAATTCCCAATAAATGTATGTGGTGTGTGTACCTATGTTTGGGTGCCAAAAAACCACACTAAAATCGACTACTGATTAGTTAATATGGTTGAGGTAATTAAACAGAATAGGTATTCCTATATTCGAAATAACAATCAATCAAAATTAAAGAAACGTAATGTAGTTTCAAAAATATTTAGTTAAAATCGCCTATTTATAAAATTTTTTTTTTTTTTTTCAATTAAAAAGAGTGTACCCAGCGGAAAAATTTTTCTTTGATGTTATGATCACTAGGGGCTGCTTCATGACATGTCGTCGAATGCGTTACCAGATAACACAGAACATGTTTATGCAAGTATTTCATAGTTCGAGAAAAGTATCAATTGAACATTGCTAAAAATTGTAAATGGCAAAGTAGCCCAGCCTATTTAGCATACAAGTTCGATTGTAATCTCAAAAACGACTTTTTTTTTTTGAAAATTATAAAATTAAACTAATTTTTATTTATTTAACTACAAAATTATTAAAATACATAAACCTTTTGAATGTAAAATTTTGCGATATTTTGACAAAAACGCGATAGAGTCCACACCAATGACAAACACAAGACATGACGTGTTGTAAATGTAATAATATAAATAATTTTTACAATTTAATTTAATTTTTAAATAATTTAAAAATAATTAAAAATTAATTAACAATGTATACTTTTACATGTAAATATTCAGACAATGGGCCTCTTGAACGTGATAGTCCCAATCTTTACTTAAAAACTCGCTTATTGGGTACATGTCATCGCTGATGTTTGAGTGATCTCTTGTGAAAGAGTTGTCTCTAGATGGTCTAAAAACCTGCAACTCTTGTTTTGCCTCCAAAAATAAAGATCAAACCAAATCTATTATGAAAATACTGAGGAAAATTTTCAGAAGTACTATATATTTGAGAAACGGGCCTTATATTTCTACACAAATATAAAGTCACAACCCGTTGCTAACATATACGTAATTGTGTAAGTTTATGACTGATTCTTAATATGAAACTATGCTTTCAAAATACCATCTCGAAGTACGAGTCACTTTGCATATACCCTTTAAATACAGTAAACAATTCATTCCAATGCAAGTCTAAGCTCACTAAAGATTAATACAATTTCAATTAACATAACAAAACACAACGCATCGTTAAACATTGATAAAATGCAGACAGAATATGTGTTATATAAATGTAGATGAGGAACGATTAAATACATACATAGTGTATATATAGATACTATACAGATACAATTAACAGATTTCACAAAATGTAAACCGCACTTAATTAGCAAGTTAATGATGCTGATTAACACTCATTAAGCCGAGCATTGACTGCATTTTGTCATGCAAATGAATTGTCAATTTTTTAGTTTTTTTTTTTTTTTTTTTTTATACATACATGCAATTCCACACAAATTTTAATAATGATTTCTATATATAAGTCGAGAACACTCATACAAATATATACATATTACACAAAATATAATGTTTGCTGCGCCTGAAAGTATGCAAAACGTAAAAGTGAAATGTATAATGACATTATATATGATATGATACGATACGATGTGACATGATAACTGCATATAGATACATATATGAAATACGCGTACATAAAAAAGTAAAACCTGCATAAATACTTTGTATACAACGCATTAAAAATCGACGCGGCGCGCTCAAATTTTCAGTCGTACATGTGGAGGCACAAAAATTGACAGTATCAGTATAATTATATCGACACATGAAGCGAATATACTCAAATAGCTGGTATGCATCCCGATGTCGATGCAGACAGGCAGGCAGGCCAGTTTGTCAGTCCACCATAGTCCAGAGCAGACAAACAACCTTCATTTATTTTTACTACATATTGCCGGGAAAATTTTTGTATTTTACAATAAAAATGCCGCAACTCAAATGCTGCTCTTCATACGACGCGTTGACTTAACGCACCAGAATGAAAGTGAGCTCTGTAGATTTGTACATACACGTATACGGGAAGATTGTTATGAACGGAAAGCAGGAAAGGAACAGTAAGGTATGTATTCAGGGCACGGCGACACTTGCACTTCATTTGAGGCATTAATTTGTCGCGCGTTGATTTATCGATGGACGGCTGAATGAACCAAACCCAAACCCAAACAAAAAATTTTCGACTCCATCAAGAAGAAAACACTGTTGCCACCTCATTCAATCGATCTGAATTAATGCTGTGCAGTTGAATTTTTTAAAACTTTTACATATATTTTTTTAAAGCAATAAATTTAACGTTACGATTAAATGCATTTGCCTTTTTTGGACAATTTTTTTTCGTTTTATTTTATTTTACGTTAAATTGACTCGCGAAAATTGGGTGCTCAATTGACATACATAATCAATATAGTATATTTTTGCTTTTGGTTACTGAAAAAACCAAATCTAGTTGTAAGCAAAAATTTATTTTTTCGAAATTACCATAAATATCTGGGTTTTGATTTAATTCTATTATCCGCATTGCTAAGACAAGCAATGCGGATAATAGAAAGAATAGAATAGTTGGACAATGAGACTCAAAACGGACAAAATAGAATTAATAATATTAAATAATAATATTAATAGTTTGTAATTTTCAGTTCTTAATAATATTATTGGGAATATTACATTAGGTGTATAGTTTTTATCTATCTGGCTTTGATTTAAATCATTTTTCATTTTTTGCAATTGGTGTAAAGCCCCTTATAAATCTAAATGCTTTAAACAATAAAACGAGAAAATTTAAATATCGTACATATGCAAAAAAAGGTAAAACGAACATTAAACATAAAGACACATTACAACATTTTGTAAAAAAAAATAAAAAACAACCAAAGACTCAACAATGTCGTAACAACAAAAGAGGTTTATTAGCAATTTGCGAAATTAAAAAACAAAACTGTAATGTAATGCGCAGCGGAGAGAAGTCAGAGAAAATTGTTGTAAGCGAAATCTTTTCGGACAGCTACCAAAATAGATGTACAACAACTAAGAATACCATAGATTTGTCATATACTATATACAAGCTTCTTTAAAAATTGTAGATTTTTAAAAAAAGCTCGTATATGTATGATGAAAACAATAAAAACCATTATAATTACATAATTATTACATTTGGGTGGTCAAAAAAAAAAATATTTTACGAGCAGAATGTTATTTCAGGAATCTATTTTTTCCTTTTTTTGATTGGAATTTATTCAATAGTCTTGCAGAATCCTACGTATTTTACGTCGGAGAAGATAATTTTTCGTAGATTTGCTACAAATTCTTTAAAAATAAAAATTTGTTAGTGCTCCAAAGATATTTTTTCTAATGTACATAAATACGTATGTGCGTTTATTTATTTGTATGCGAATAATGCATTCTACACACAGATCACAATGTCTGTTTATTTGACTGTTTATCACACTAATTGCGTTTTTGTCTGTTTGGACAAAGAAAAAAAGTAAAATAAAAACTAAAAACAAGAAAATGGCGTCAAGAGCACTGGCGTCGCACTCAACTTTTGACCTGCGTTACATGTATTCAAAATAGACGTCATCCTATTTCATTCCCATATAATCTAAACCAAGCCGAGCCAAGCAGAGTATGTTAGCATTAAATATTTAAAAAACAAATCGTTAAAAACTTGTTTCTCACATAAAATATTCAAATTCGATGTTGCTTATCAGCAACTAATCAAATTGAAATTAATCGTCTGAAATTTTTTTCTGCTGTTTCATATTTATAGCAAGTAGGCGCAAACAACTAAACTGATTCCAGCTGGTCAACATCTCATCTTCAGCTACAATGGCTCTCATTATGTTAATCATATTTAAATGAAAGAAGCGTCTATAAAATTGACTAAAGAAAAAAATAACTTTAGCATAAATATTAAAATATGTACCTGAGAACAATCGCAGACTGGTTTTTCAAACAACTTAGGTTAGCATCGCAGCCTGTAATTTCCGCTATCTATTGTTTCACAGATTGCCAAAAAAAAAAAATTAGTAATAACATTAAAACGACAGAGTCAGATGGAACGTTAAATTTAGTATAAATAGGCTTTCCATCAATTTAGTCAAGCATACTAGAATTTTGCGTTCAAGTAGAAACATTTAAAATGGTTAGTATTCTAAAAAATTTGAGCCTTTGTTAGGTCATTTGTCAGATTGGATATGGATTCCTAATCGCTTTTTATTTTCTTCATCTATTCTGCAGAAACTTCTTATCGTTGCTGTTGCCTTCCTGGCCTGCGTTTGCGCTGATGTTTCAGAGTTGTCTGGCTATGACTACCACGCTCCTGCTCCAGTAGCTCACCACGTTGAGGCTCCAGTGGTTCATCACGCTCCAGCACCAGTTGTTCACCACGCCCCAGCTCCAGTTGTTCATCACGCCCCAGCACCAGTTGTTCACCACGTTGAGGCTCCAGTTGTTCACCAAGCTCCAGTAAACACTTACATTCCACCTGCACGTGTTGAGGCTCCAGCACCAGTTGTTCACCATGTTGAGGCTCCAGTTGTTCACCACGCTCCAGCACCAGTTGTTCACCATGCTCCTGCACCAGTTGTCCACCACGCTCCAGCACCAGTTGTTCATCACGCTCCAGCACCAGTTGTTCACCACGCTCCAGCCCCAGTTGTTCATCACGCCCCAGCCCCAGTTGTTCATCACGTTGAGGCTCCAGTTGTCCACCAAGCTCCAGTAAACACTTACATCCCACCTGCACGCGTTGAGGCTCCAGCACCAGTTGTTCACCATGTTGAGGCTCCAGTTGTTCACCATGCTCCAGCTCCAGTTGTTCATCAAGCCCCAGCCCCAGTTGCTCACCACCATGTCGAGGCACCAGTAAACAGCTACATCCCTCCTGCCCCAGTTCGTGTTGAGGCTCCAGCTCCAGTTGAAATTGCTGCCCAATCCGTTTTTCAGGAAATCGAACAGCCAGCTGCTGATGGCTACCGTTACAAGACTGTCCGTCGTCGCGTCATTCGTCGCCGTTATTAAATAACGTCGTGCTTAATTGATGCCAAAAAAGACAACAATTTTATTAACTAGTTAAATATAAAATACATTATAACAAAATTTAAGTGTGTTTTGAATAATATGATACATACTTGGTGCAAAAATTATTTAAATCCGTAAAGAAGATAGTGTTATGCTATTGAGATATTAACTTTAAGCTCAAAGGGCTCTGATGAGGGATCCAGAACCAACAGTAGATATAAAAGTTACTACCATTTATACAGCATGAAGGCCGAGGACTTACATGAGTAGATGGCGTAGTCGCGAGGTTGATGATTCTGCAGATGTATGTAGAAAAATATGTTATGCTGCAAACTTTAACGCCCCCCGCCTTTGAATGCTGTTACCCCAGTTTGTTGAAAGCAAATGTACTTTTATTTCTTGAATGAGCGACAATTGAAGATGCGTAGTCTTTTAAAATTAATTTATATTCACAGAGTTTTATTATTTAATTTTTAAGTTATAATTATCCGATACAAAAAATGTTGTGCCCGTTTACTTTTTATTCAATGAAAAGAAGCTGGTGCTGTGTTTAATATACTTAAATTACGATTTTAAAAACGTTAAAACCATTCCCTACGTAAATTATTGAAGCCATTAAGGTTTTCTAACTAAATATCAGATTAACTTTCCTGAAGGTTTTTTAACGTGCGAAACCTCATACATAATAGTCATATCTCTCCAGAATTTTCAAATTTTTTATCCTTAGCCTTTTATTTATTCTTTTTCATTGAAAAGAGTATGAATCGAAAAAAATTATACTATATATAATTCACACTACTCAATACGCTTCTTGAACCGAGAGCATGAAAAAAACAATCACATTTTATTTACAAAATCATGACTTTAGCTTTGGTCTATTTTTAAGAGAGTCTGCTAATTATAAGAATAAATTTATCTCGATTTGAGAAAAAAAATTATGCCTGCATCGAGAGCGAATTGTAATTTTATTAAGACCAACTAGTCTTTTCATGTATAACATATATAAATGAACATGTATATTACATATATGTATACTTAATATATATGGAACGTTTCAGTTTAACCGGGCCACCCTTTCCTGCAAATTTGAGAGCTGTCAAAATTAATACTGACATCCAGAAATTATTCATATTCATACATAAGGGTTTAATACAACCTCTAAAAGTATCTAAGCGAAATTCATCAGGGTTTTTAAGGTCGCTGCAAATGAATCTGAGATCGAATTTCATAATTCCAAATCGCGAATTTAGAATGGTGAATAATTTTTAGTATAATATTCGTAATCGACAGCCCCAAAAATCCTTCAGCAATGAATGGATTTTGGGTTGCGTAAAAACACTTCTAATGTCATCCTATGTATAAATTACCAATATGATAAGGATCGGGTCACTTTTAACATATAGCCCGCATAAAAACTTTCCTCCCATTTTCTAAATTTTTCACGAAATTCTTGTTATACTACATATATCAATATATAGGTATGCATCCTATTTGAACTCCAATACTGGGTATAAACTTTGGTTGTATCGGACCGTTGACCCTCACATAGACGACATTCATCAAGTATATAGTATTATTTTTTATTTATAAAAATTTTATAAATGATTTCAACTTTAAATCAAGTTTAGGCATTTGAATAAAAATGTTTTATTTCTATTTGCATAAGAAGCATAGGGTTTCAATACGTTTATATTTGTTTGATTTAATTATAAGCTTAAACAATCTAAAGTCTTAAATTATAGCTAAGCATAACAGCAAAAACAAAAACAAAAAACTGGAAATAAAAAAAATAATTATGTTTTAGGCTTATAATCTAAAATCACTAATTGCCACGCAATATATCATAATTAAGAGCACAAATGATAAAATTAATTGATCACAGAGTTTCAAGTTCATTTTTCAAAAAAAAAAAAAAAAATGACAATCGTAAAAAATCTAAAGATGAGTTGCAAAAAAGAAGAAACATTGATTCATATGCAAAATGCTTTAAACTGAAATAATGTTGATCCAGTTGAAGCGATACTCAATTCAAGTCAAACACAATCAATGCACAACAGAATAATCGACTTCAAGCAATTCAAAATAAAATGTAAATAAATCAAAATGAAACTAAAAATATAAATAAAAACTCGTCAAACAACTAATATACAGTTTCCGCTTCTTCTTCTGCAACAAACACTTTGAACAACAAGACAAAACACTTTTTTAGTTTTTTACCATTTATCTAGTCGGGCCATTGTTTTTAGTTAGATATTGAGTATAAAAACCTTTGACAATTCAGAGTTAAGTAACACAAATCGTTTAGAGATCGTGCAGATAATCAAATAAACTTAATTCAAAATGGTAATTTTTAAAGAAATATATACAATCCTAAATAAAAGCCTATTTACTGACATTATACAGAAATTCTTTATCATCATTGCCGTCGCCTTCTTGGCCTGCGTTTGCGCTGATGTTTCGGAGTTATCTGGCTATGATTATCCTGCACCAGCACCACCAGCTCCAACCCCAGAACGTAGCTATATTCCTCCAGCTGCTCCTGCACCACCAGCACCTAAACGTAGCTACATTCCTCCAACCGCTCCTGCACCTGTGCCAGAGCGTAGCTACATTCCTCCAGCCGCTTCTGCACCTCCCGCACCTGCTCCAGAGCGTAGCTACATTCCTCCAGCCGCTTCTGCACCTCCCGCACCTGCTCCAGAGCGTAGCTACATTCCTCCAGCCGCTCCTGCACCTGTACCAGAGCGTAGCTACATTCCTCCAGCCGCTTCTGCACCTCCCGCACCTGCTCCAGAGCGTAGCTACATTCCTCCAGCCGCTCCTGCACCAGTTGCTCCAGCGCCTGAATACATTCCACCAGCCACATTACCCATCGAGGAAATCGAGCAACCCGCTCAGGATGGTTACCGTTACAAGACCGTGCGTCGTCGTGTCTTCCGTAACCGTGCTTAAGATTAATTTGTTGCCTAGTGTTGTTGTATAATGTTTTAAGAAAATATAAATCTAATAAATATACTAATAAGACCTAATTGTTTTTTTTATTGGACGAGAAGAATTGCTTTTCATCCGGATTTTATGCATGAATAAATATGTTTCAGAATTGTCAGAATATAGACAGTTTTTTGTCAATACGCAATAATCGGATAATTTTTACTATGCGAAATAAAGCATTCATGCATGAAGAAGCACTAGATCTTTTTTTAGTACACCTTATTTTTTCTATTTCAGAATTGTTTCTTCAATCTTTGCCGTTTAAAACACTTATTACCAAGAAAAAAATATTAGCAACCTCAAGTTTACGTGCATAACCTTAAAATGTTTTTCAAAGTGAAAAAAGAAAAATGAAATCAATAATAATAACTATGCAGCTGCAATTTAAAGATCAAAAATGAAAAACAAACAATTTCACTTGTTATGAAATCCAATAAACGAAAGCGGTATGAATTCAAAGTAAGATGGAAGTTTTTCGAAAGAAAAAACATTGCGAATTCAATAGACTGTTTGCTTGTTTTTTCAACTCGGCGAACAATTGTCGCAGTCAATGAGGACACATCACAATGATCGTCCTTTTGGTATGCAATGTCCTTTGCTCCAGTTGCCTTCCGACTGTCTGCCCCTTTGCTTTCTCTCTCGATGGCTGACATGTCGTTCTGAATCGATTCAATTCTATGCAGCTGCATTCAATACCAACCCTAACAAGCCATTTAGCCAATTGCTGTTGACTTTGTTGGAATGAATTTGTTCCTTTCATTTATCTGACCGTACGGCAGCCGGAGCTCATGTGAAACATAGTCCATATTGGACAGCAAACATATTTTTCACTTACTTTATGCTGATGATATGCAAGTGGCAAAATTATTTGCTTGGACCTTTTTTTGTTTTCTTAAACATTTTCTTTGCTGTCGCACAATTTTTTAGCTTTTCATTATTTTCCAAAGCAGCGCGTAATGAGCTGCGAATATGTGAAGGCGTCTCGACAAACAAAAGTTTGCAAAGAGGCAAAAGGAACGTTCACAGACGTCAGCTTCCTTCTTTAAGTAAATATACAAAGCTATTGCAGGAGTTTATTCTGAGTTGGTTTCGCTGCTGTTAGCTCTGACGATGTCTTTGTCGCCGTCAAATTCCCCAAGGAGTCTATCAACAGTTGATATAAGACAATCTCTTAACATTGAGCGTGGGTGGAATGTGTAGTCAGTGTGCTTGGGTATGTACATAAGTTTATTATTTTGAAGGTAATTGGATTTGTGTTTTGCCGATGCGCATATTCTGTGGCAAAATAATAAGAAAATATGTTTTTGTTTTCTTTTATAAATTCCATTTTTATTTCAATGTTAGTTCAGAGTATTAGAATCTAAAGATGCAAGAGAACTATTCTGATGCGTCTTAATGTAATTTAAGGACACTGAACTTTAACTTCATAGAATGTCATTCAATTTGACTTTTTTGTCAAGCTTTTAGTCATTTTGTCGATTTTCTAATAAACTAAATTTTTAAAGCTCTTAGCAAATAAACACATAATGCGATCATCTAGAGCTAGGTTCCAAATCTTTTCACAGCTATTCGTTATAATTAAAAATAGATTTCGATATTAGATTTATATTTTTGGAAAAACTTTTCTTAAAACATTATACAACAACACTAAGCAACAAATTAATCTTAAGCACGGTTACGGAAGACACGACGACGCACGGTCTTGTAACGGTAACCATCCTGAGCGGGTTGCTCGATTTCCTCGATGAGTTCTGCGGCTGGTGGAATGTATTCAGGCGCTGGAGCAACTGGTGCAGGAGCAGCTGGAGGAATGTAGCTACGCTCTGGAGCAGGTGCGGGAGGTGCAGGAGCGGCTGGAGGTATGTAGCTACGCTCAGGTACTGATGGTGCAGGAGCAGCCGGAGGAATATAGCTTCGTTCTGGTACAGGTGCTGGAGCTGCTGGTGCAGGATAATCATAGCCGGATAACTCCGAAACATCAGCTAATGTGCAACTTACAGCCAAAAGTGTGACAGCAGCAACTATGAGGATTTTCTATAATATAAAAAATGTTTCAATCAATTTTTTTTAAATATGTTTCGTTTCAAAACTACCATCTTGAATTAAATTTAATGTTCTGTCTTCTGCTTCAAACGATGCGGAGTTGATTTGTGTTGTTCAAATTGTAACAACATTCATTTTATATAGCCAAGTGTTTCAAATCGAATTCGACTAATTAAGATTTAATGTTTAGCTCGAACGATAAGACAATTGAACGCCGGAAGATGCGATGTGATTTTGAACTTGAACTTTTTAAGTTACGTTTTCTTTTGCAAATAAGTATCTTCTTTGACTAATGATGATTGATTTTTTTCTCGATTAGATATCATTTCAATTTGAAATAAGTTCAAAAACCGGTTTAACTTCTTCGAAAATGTAAATGTTGAATGTATTCATTTCGGCTTCCGATTGTTGCTCAGTTTTTGACGGTTTTACAACAAAAGGTTTAAAGCAAATATTTATATTAAATACTCAAGTTTTATATACGAACGCTTTTTAAACGTAACTTTTGCTTATGTACACAATTAACAGCTATAATGGTCGTTTAACGCTGGTTTACTGTTTGTCTGAGTGGCTAGTTAGCTCTTAACCCCCAATAGTTGCGGCTTAATTAGTTTAAATTGTGTGACGTGAATTTCGTGTACACGATTTTCAAGTAAGTTGCATCTTTTTCTTATTAACTTTCAAACTACTAAAATTAGCAATCCCCATAGTGAGCTAACTTCAACTTATTTTTGATTAAATCTAAAATTTAATTTCATTTTTATTTCGGCGTAAAAAAGTTGTTCAATTTTCAGTGGCCAGTTACTGTGTTGAAATAATTTTCCCTTTTCTTTTGTTAATAAAAATAATTTTCGCTGCATTTTGATTATTTTTCGCTGCCTTCGTTGTGTTTATAATACTTTTGAATTGTGTTGTGTTTACTATACTTTTGAATTGAATTGTTTCTTTTTATAGGGGGAAACTTGTACAGGTTTAATTTTGTGCTTTTATTTTGACAGCATCATCATATTTTAATGGCAGTTGAAGCATAGTAAGGTGTAAGTATTCTCTGGAGTGCTGTTGTTGTCAAAGTAAGCAATTTTTACAAAATGCAAAAAATCTTTTCAAATTTTACTTTTGATTCAAGAAATCTTTAAAAACTTCTAAAGGTAAAATTTAAAAAAAAAAATGTTGTATTTAAACTCTTAAAACTGGACACACCATAAACTTTTCGCCTAATTCAATTTCACATAAAAGAAGAAATGCAGAAATAAATATCAGTCGCTCATAACTGAATTAACGCATCAACTTTATTTTAATTATACAGAAATCCTCGAGAGCATACTTAATCTAATCCATTTTTAATTTTCACTCAAACCCTTAAAGAAGATATGCACTGCAACCTGAAGTTTTCGTTTTTCCACAAAATAATTGAATAATACTTGAAATGCTACTTGTCTTGTATGAGCGGAAGCGGAACTGAAAAATGCCGCAGCACGAACTTAAATAAGAAAGTAAAAAAGGATTTAAAAAGGAAAAATGAAGAACCAGGCTACGTCAACAGAAATAAGGCATGAGGAGGTGAAGAGAAGTTCAAGTCGCGTTAGTGATGACCACGTTATCCTTGATAATTAATTTCGACGCTTTTGTCCACTACGATTGCTACTGTGTAGTATTATCCTTGTCTAATGCGCAACGACGACGAGTCAGGACTTTGAGCAGTCGTAGACAAACTCAAACATACGCAAAGAAAGCATTCTAGCTGCTGTCGGCATTGAGTGAAAAACAAAAAAAGCAAAGTTTTTTTTTTTTGGGAGAAATCCATTTCGAATTTCACATCACGTGCGCCTTTTTAATAAATCGAGTGGCATTTGTTCAAGGCGAGCTAACGAAAAAAAATCATCCAAAAAATATTTACTTTGAGCTACTGCAGCATTTTTTAAAGGATTCTAACTAGAGGCAAAGGATAAAATACGACAGAACAATTTAGTTTGACTTCGGTATTTAAGTTAAAGGTTGACGCAGTCAGTAGTCCGCTCGAAGTCAGTTCGACATTGACAGTTACACGTAGCAGCTTTCTAGGGTTTTTCTTTTCAAATTGCATGATTAGGGTTGTCGAGTTACGAGCAGATACTAGTGTTTTTCGAAACGTAACGTGACTCAAAAATGCGGTCTATCGAAATATCGACGTTAACAGAGAACGAAAGATTTTCTAAATTATACCTTTTAAACAAAATACAGCTCAAGTTAAAACACTTGAAGCCCAACCTATCTGAAATATGTACATACATATTTCAACGAGTATGTACATAAATGGCATCATTTAAACTTTGCTGTATAAACTATGTTCTAATTATGTCTTGCAATATTTAGGTACTTCAGAGTTCTTGTCATAATATTATCCGAAAAAAAATATCAAAAAAAAAAAAATCCTATTTTTATGCATATATTTGTTTGTACTGTTCTTTGGTAACTCTTATAAAATTAAAGAGAAACACAAAATACTAATCCAGTTTTGTGTGACTTTCAGGTAAGCAAGAATAACAAAACACGTACAAAATTTAGATGAAAAATAAACTTGACAACAGAATATAAAAATGCAGTAAAGCAAAACCAAATAAAAACACTGCAAATGCAGAGCTCAGGTCATAATTAAATGTCAAAAATGATGGTACGTGCGTTGAAAACTCAAAATTCTTTATAAAAATAGTCATATATTAAAAAAATCTTTAAAAACTCAGCAAAAAATAGTAAAATAAGAAATATCGTTTCTCGGGAACAGCTGGCGACATTATATTATAACGGTAGCGTGGCCGAGCGGTCTAAGGCGCTGGTTTAAGGCACCAGTCTCCTCGGAGGCGTGGGTTCGAATCCCACCGCTGCCAAGTTATTTTTAATTTGTATAAAAATATATATTGTGTAATAAATTTTTCTTATTTAATCATATGCAAAGTTTCTTACAATTACTCATACATTACTGAAAAAATATTATAGATACAAAAAGTTGCACTTAGAAAAACGCATTAAAAACTTTTTAAAACGAGCATTTGTTGCTGCAAAAATGGGGAAATGTATAATAAAAGGTAAATCAAAACTTTATCATACACAATGTATTATTGGCAATATTTTATGCAAGCAAAAACTAAAAAACCAAAAAACGAAATAAAAAGGTACGCAACGAAGAACATAAAACTAAACTTTAAGTAACAAGTAGCAAGCATTAGTTTTGCGAAAAACCCTCTGAAGGAGCAGTTTTTATTTTGTCATTCATATCACTTGAAAATAATTTTGCGCAGTATAAAAATAAAATGAAACTCAAAATATATCGAATGGGGGCGAGAGGGCAGAATGTGAATTTACTAAAATGTTTTGCTACTATTCCACTAAAACTTCATGTAAGAGCTCAACGCAAACCATTCTGCTTACATAAAGCAAGTAAATAATCAACAATAAGAATAAAATACATTTCTGCGTATTGCAGTAAAAAAAATAACTAAGAAAAATAAAAACAAGTCCCATTAGCATAGTAACTTTTAAGGGTTTTAAGTGATAGAGGATATACTATTACAGATTTTTATAGATAATTTATATGTATAGATATATATTGTTCAAAAATAAAGGTTAATGCTTTTTTATATATTTGAAATAAATTTTTGTTTCATAATAAAGATCGCTTAAGTACTACAATTTTTTCCATGCAACTATTAATAAAACACCACGAAAACGTCTACAAAAATGAATATTAATTTACAAATCTTGAAATTAAATTGAAATATTTTTCACCACACAGAAGAAATTCTATTCGTGTTAGCCGAACGAACATAGGAAAACAGTTCTAAAAATATTATTGCGGAATAGATCACTTTATACATTTTAACGTCCACACCTTTAAATTTTACACCAAAAAATACTACAAAATCCTACTCTTAAAAATTGGTGGTTAGACAAATTTTTGGACCGATATTCAACCCGAAATTATCAAATCAACTTTTACACCTTCTTCCACAAAATCTAAACCTATCCTAAAATTTTTGTATTTTTTTATTATAAGCAACAAAGAAGTTTTTCATATAAAAATCTACAAATTGGGGCTTAAATCTAAATTAAGCAACAAAGATGACTAAGGGTACATTGGTAAGAAAAACACGTACTTCTCTTTAGAAATATTAATTTACAAAATTCTTGACATACTTTTAGAAAGAAATACTAATGCAACACTCTAAAAAAATAAAACTAAATCAAAGTAAATAAACTAAACTAATAACAAAAATTTTGGTAGTTACCCATACAAAAACGAAAATTTTAAATTCAAATAAATATTCAAATTTTGAACTTTACTTACATAACTACTAAATAACTTAACCTATTTGACGAGCCATCTTTTAGCTGTCTCTTGCAAATATGCAAAAAAGACTTATTTTGCTGCAATGTCGTCGATGTAAATGCGCTGAAACTATTTTGCATAGAAATGCGCTATTTAAAAAATGTCGATCAAACAAAAATCAATTTGCTGTCATTTACAATAAAAACTAAAGAACAAAAATATGCATAAATGTCAACAGCGACAAAGAAAATTTCTTGGGTTTTGTGTTGGGTTTCTTTCGTTGAGTCGCATGAAAATGAATATTTTTCTAATATGAAAAAGGCAAAAACAGCAGAAAATCAAATAAGGAAATGCAGTCGCATAATAATAATGGCCGAAGTGTAGGTACGATATAAGAAAAAGGAGAAGTGAGAACAGAAGCGGAAATTGCACACATACACACACGTACTCGTATATGTGTACATGTGTCATATTTACATATATTGTTGCGCTATTTGTGGTTTCTTATAAGCAACACTTTACTTCACCGCACCGTCTTCTGCTCTTTTACTCTCTAAGTGTGACTATTGCGGCTGCTTGTTGAAATGCGTTTAAAATTCAAATGAAAATGCGAATTTATGCGTTTCGCTTCAGGCGCAGGACATTTTTATTTGACAATAAGCTATACACGCATACACAAGGATACACAGTACACCAAATTGCTGCATTGTGCTGCCATACTATTTCTGTTTCGACTTTCATTTCATGTTGGCAATAAAGAAAAGCTGCGCCAAATTTGTTTACCGCACATTTTGCGGTCGACTGCGGTTACACGGTAGAGTTTTCCTCCCAATGCCACGCCCTTCCCCCTGCCATGCCAAAACATTATTTGGGTTTGTGTTTGCTGCAGCAGTGCAATATTAGTAAAATTTTTGAATGAAACAAACAAACTTCAGTTGCTTTTTGCCTTATCGCGTTTTTGAACAAGGTACAGTGGGTTGAAATATTGTAAAATTACAAAAAAAAAAAAAAAAAAAACTTTAAAATAATCATATATCGTCTGACTTCGAAACACTGCATTTTCTGTCCGGTAAATACGTTTAAAGAAATATGGTTGTATCAAATCTGTACAAAACAATCAGATCGGTTACATTTAATAAATGTGAAATGAATATGCTTTCTTTTACACCGACTACACTCACAATCAGATATGCATATCAGATTTTGTAAAAAAATAATAGTTTATGTTTGTTCAAACGTTTGATTTTTTTGTTTAATTTGATTAGTGCATCCGTGTTTTCCCGAAAAACAAAAAACGTTTTGATTTTATTATGTCGCCTTCAGTGTGCAGGCAGCCTTAAGCAAAATGTAAACAAAATAATTTGGTTTATTATTATTACATATTCATTTTTTTATATATTTTTTGTTTTACAATTTATATTATTTATTTTATTTATATTCAACATTTTTTTGAATAGCCTCCTCCTACTGTGCATTTAAACAAAATTGTCTGCAAATAATTTTATTTTCTCTTGACTCACACACACGCCATATGAAGTAGAAAAAGTGTATATTGCGGTAAGACAAGTAGTGTATTCACATATGTAAGCAATGAAATTAGAATTTTGTAATCAGATGTTCCACTTGACGGCATGCGGTGTCACTCTGGAAGTGGCAGCCCGAAGGCTGGCAAACATCCTGGTGCTGTATTTGTGGTTTCATTAAAATAACTAAAAATCAGCAGGCTTCTTGACATGCGACAACACTAAAATATGCAGCATTACTTGCAAGAAAATAATTATATTCTATACAAATAACAAAAGAACATCTTTCGGAAACAAAAGTTCCATGTTAAACGCTGTAATTAAATAACTTCAAATCCATATGACTTAAGCTAAATAAAACTATTGTCAACTATTTTGCGAAATCATTTCGCTGCGCTTTGAAATAACAAGAAGAAAAAATTAAAAACACGAAGTCAACTCACTGCCCAACACTATTCAAAATCAAATTGAGCACTGGCATTGTCTGTCGTTGAATTTTTCCTTTGGATCATTTTCCATTTACGAAGGCATTTCCTGAGCTGCAAATGAAAATGCCAATGTTGTACGTCGCCTTTGTAGTCCCTTATGTCAACGTCTTCATCGTTGTCAATTGTCCCACAGGAAACAAAAGCCAAATTGCCGAGCATCGTCTTTTGTTTAACTGGCATTCAAGCGAATCGTCACGATGATTTTGAAATTTTCTTCTTATTTTGTGGAAATTTAATTTGAAATTGTCTGCCGTTGCCTGCTGCATTTTTATGGGAATTTTCTTAGTTTTACAATATTTTATATTATTTTTATTATTATTTTCGTTCTTATATATGTATATGTATATATGCATAGGCATTCGTTCACGTGCTGCTGCACCGCAATGCTGTACAGCACTGGTCTCACTTTGTGTCCGTCCTATATTTCGTTGGACACGAATTAACCTCATTACGCTTTTTTGTTGCTTTCCCCAATCGTTTGCATTTTTTTTTTTTTTTAATTTTTTATTATGCATTTTTTATGGCATTATTTTTCGTAATTTATATAACATTTTATTTTAGCTGAAAAATTGAGCTCATTATGAAACGTGTTGTTCATCACTAACCTCAGAGATTTAATAAAATTGTATTCTTAAAAATAATTTATTTAAATAATTAAATTGAATATTTTGTCACTCAAAAGGCTTAAAATGCACCCTAAAGAGGCACCTGAGTAGCACGAATGTTATCAGACAACGTTAAAAATATTAGTTGTATAGTTAAAACTTTCATGATCCAAAAAAAAATTTAACATTTATTTCGGGTCTCTGATTCTAACTATTAAATTTGAACCTTATTTCCAAACAAAATATTTTTGTTTTGTGTACACGCTTTCTACTTATTTCCTTAGAATATTATGGATAATATTCTATTAAGCCATATTTATTACACAATCAATTTTATTAAATTTTATTAGATGATCATATCAGCTGAAATCCATCTTTAAACACAATGTTTAACATAACGGTAGCGTGGCCGAGCGGTCTAAGGCGCTGGTTTAAGGCACCAGTCTCCTCGGAGGCGTGGGTTCGAATCCCACCGCTGCCAATTTTTTTCTTTATTGTTGTACATTAATTTTTTTTTTTAATACAAATTGACAATAACTATTATTTTTCATTATGAAAAATGTAATTTTAAATTGAATTAAATTGTGAAGAAAATTTGTTAAAAATGCAAAAAAGTTTTACATTATTCATTCATTTCAGAAAAGTGTTCAGCGCTACTAGTTTTCCGTTGAAGTTTTAAGAGACAGCAATTTTATTGCTGAAACGTGCGTATAGAGACATCAGGCATATTGTACATACTATAAAATGCACAAAAAGGCATATAATTTTATTTGCACCGCAAATTCTTGACAAATTTGCTTACCTCTATCATCGAGGGGTTTTTTATATAAAAAGGTAGATACGGAAGATTCTTGGGGTTGCTTCACATGTTTTTCCTTAACATCTCGGCTTGCATTTGCTTGCTATATACAAGTTTGTGACGCTGCACATGTCTGATAGGCAGTTTCCTTCAATAATAAGTTTTACAACAGTCTAGAAGTTCGTTCGGCTTGACTTTCACACAACTTCCAATTCCCTATACCTTTTTTTTTATTTTTGCGGAACACCAGCTTGTTTTTTATGTTTTTTTCCTTTTTAAATAATTTTAAGAAAACTTTTACAGCACTGACATAGGGTAAAAAGTTTTGTGTTTTACGTATCTTATTTTACTTGCATCTCTCTCTTGGAAGTTACTTTTTTATGCTATTACTTGTTTTAGTTATAATGTGACTATTGTGCGTGTTGCAAATTTCTAATTTGTTGTCATTCATCTCTTTTTTCTTACACTCGCTTACCTTATATTACACCTGCACACGTTTTTGCTCCATCAGCGAGTGTCATTTTTCTTCGTTTGTCAAAGTGCATAAGAAATAAAGTGAAAAGAGAGGAAGTGAATTTGTGCAAAAACCAAAATTGTAGGAGAGATATGTATATCACGAAATCACTGCACCAAAAAAAGACAACAAATTGCAAATGAAAAAAAAAAAATACAAAAAATGATTGTTGTTAAAGTTAAAAGTTTTTCATTGTTAAGTACAGGAGAAAAAGTTGTACTTAACATTTTTACACAGAATGCATATATTATCGAAAATAAAAGCTAAGTTTACCTCTGAAAATTAGTCTTGTCAACTTATTAATAAAAACTTATTTTTCATTTAAGTTTTGTCGTGATCATGCTTCCAAAAGAAATCATGCTTATGTTAAGTCCCAGAAAATTTATATCTCTAAGATTTTACATTAGTCATGGTGTATTGGACACGACTTGTTATACATATGTATGTTTTTGTCAGCATGGTGTAATAACAACGTGATTTTGTTTACTTTTGACAGACCCTTCTGAGAAATCGAGAGCAAGAGCGAGTAAAGAAATGGCTCTCTTAGTGGCTGCCTTTTTTTTTTTTTTTTGAAAACATTGTTTTTTCCATAAACGTATTCAAATTTCAAATCTATTAGATGAAAATAATAAATAGTTAGTAAGAAATACAATAAGTTCAATTTGTTTATGCATGATTGGATTTTAAGTACGCAGCAAAACAATTTTTTAAACAAAATAAAAAACAAGGAAAACGTTAACTTCGGTAGAACCGAAGCTCAAATACCCGCTACATCATAAATAATAACTATTTTCATACAAAAATTAGAAAATCGCGGGGTCCATAGGGGTCCATACCTAAAAATGGGCGTGGCACCTTAATTTTGACATTCGAAGATATAAGAAGTAGTTTTACCCAATTTGGAGTGAATACGTTCATGAATAATAGCTATTTCCATATAAAAAAATCGGAAAAAACGGTAAGTTTGTTGGGGGCTATAGCTAAAAATGGGCATGGCATTTTAATTTTCACACTCGATTTAGTCGTTAGAGAGAAAAGATTTAGTTCTGAATTTCAGATTTATATTTTGTAAACTGACCGAATAAATTACGAAGAAACAATCAGACGGACGGATGAACGGACTGGCGGACATGGCTAGATTGATTCGTCGAGCTGATCAAGAATATACACATTTTATAGGTTCTTTATACGGTTTGATGGCTTCTTTCTTTGCGTTACAAACTTTCAGACAAACTGAATATACCTTTCAAACTATGTGTGTCGGGTGTAATCACTCACACAACACTACAACCATTCAAACACTTCAATCAAGGAGGAGGGGTCTCACAAATTGGTCTTCTGAGTGTCATCCAGGAAAATCATCAACGTAGAATTAAGTTAATGCTATAAAGCAACAATATTTTTAACGCCTATTGTTTAATAATTATTGCTGCTCTTCTCTGATTAAATTAAATATATTTTTATAAACAGTTTCGCACCACTCAGAAGTCGTTCTATTCGCGTGATAACCGAGCGATCATCGAAGAACAAACATCTCGCGAAAACGAGCCGTTGTTCAAATCCTCACGCTGCCGAATAAAACGATTTCCTCTCCTCATCGCGGGTGCTATAAGTCTCGTTTTGCATGAAAACAAGTGAAGACTGACTACAGAAATGATCCTGTGAAGTATAGTCTTAAATTCCCAACACTTCAACTGAACGTCCTATGATAATCGGCGCATTAACTGTGTGTGGATTGTAAGCGTAAAAGTAGCAAACGAGTGAAAATTCACGCAGTGGTAGCGTGCAAATGTATTGAATAGTACATTTGTACACAAATGAAATATTTACGCCCGCATCTAAAACACTTTATTATTGAAGCAAGATAAGAATTACAATTATCATGTGGGGCCAGCTATTAAACAATTATGTACATTAAATTTTAGTTTCTTAACCACGTAAAAAATAATAAGAAATATTCATAAAATTTTACGTTTGGATTCTCTTAAACTGAGATTGTTTTTCAGAAATATTTTTTTCATCTAAAAATTAATAACACAAATTTAAGTACCTCCCAACTTACGTAAACGAAATATTTATAAATTTTCACTAAAAAAAAAAAAAAACTGGCAGCGGTGGGATTCGAACCCACGCCTCCGAAGAGACTGGTGCCTTAAACCAGCGCCTTAGACCGCTCGGCCACGCTACCGATGTGCTCGATGTGCTCATTCGTGTCATTTGCTTGTTTACTGACACATCGTACAAAAAATGTTTTCTTCTTGACTGTGGAGACTGAAGCGAGCTACTTATAATCTACATATATATTAGTCTTTGTTAACAGACAATGGTAAAATTTATTACAGCTAGAGTAAAAAAATGGATACCATATAATTTGTGTTGATTAAATTTTTCATCAATGAACTTAAATTGAAATATAATAAAACTAATAACAAAATTTACTTATATACATTAATTGCAAAAAAATTAACAAAATTTAAATATGATTTGCAAACAACTCGTTCAAAATTTTTTTTTATAAGTTTATCGATTAAATTTGCATGAGTTAACTTTTTAAAGCAACAAAATGGGAATGAAAAAAATCAATATGAGTACTTAAAGAGTTTTGTTTTTAAAAAACTACATAACAAAAATTTAACTCATATGAATTTCTTTCGTTTTCATATTGCCATGATTGCATTATTCAGTAAACAATGGTCGATGTGTTTCTGTTTTCTGGTGACCCTATAAACAAATCCCATTTAGGAAATGCATATTTTATCTAAGATTCTTTTTATCAGCATTTCAAAAGCTTTGAAAAATTAGTAAATTATTTTCAAGTGCTCCTTTTTAAAGTTTTGACGAAAATTTTTCAATGTAATTAAAACTAATTGTAAGTATGCGATTGTATACTTTAAAAATGAATCTGCAATTAACAAATAAAATATTTACACATTTTTATACAAATTATAAAAAAGCAACAAAACTATAAAATAAAAAAAATAGAAAAGAAAAAAATAAATGTTATTGACAATACATTTACATACAATATTTTTTTGTTGTGTTTGTTATTGTTTTTGTGTATGTGTGTGTGTGTGTGTGTGTGTGTGTGTGTGTCAATTGCTTTACTTTTTTCTCACTCCTTTTCGTTAATACTGTGAGTCGTTTGTCAATGTCGTCATTTGGACGCGCAAAAACTCAAAAACAACTTTAAAAAAAGAACAGAAAAATAAAGAGAGGATGCTTGAGAACAACAGCAAAACATCACTTGTTTAATTGCTTTTGAAAAACAATTAGAAAAGGTGCAGAGCTTTCTGCTTGGAAAATAGCAACACTTAAAGCACGTAGGCGTTATGTTTTAACTGGGAAAGGGAAGCGAGAAAAGTTTAAATCTCGCTTTTTTAGCAATTTGAAATTTACAGTGTACTCATCGTTGTTATAAGAGCAAAACGGATAGAGAAAGAGATAGGTAGCGATTAGTAGTGGATGTAAATACTTTAAAGTACTTCAAACTTTTGGAAAATATCTACATTTTTAATGAGGTTGTTCTTATTTATGTAAAACGTTTTCAAAAACAATCATTTTATAAAAATTTTTGATAAAATATAATTAATTGTATGCCTAAATAATTTTTTTTTTTTTTAATATCTTGTTAAAAAAATTGTTTCTCACTAGCTTTGGCACTAAGCGTCTAGAATTACAAGAATTCGACGACAGACTTAGCTTCCTACGGAGAAATCTTTAATCTCCCTGCAGCTTTTGTATTTTCTTGTTGGCACCATTGTAGCCCAATGAAATTAGAGGCACAACGGCGTGGCGAAGAGGGATAATTTTTTCGTTACGTTATAATAAACAACAACACAAGTCTTTTTATTGTTTTGATGGTGTTTGCTAGTACTCGAACCCAAGCACGCGTTCGTTCCAATCATTGCTACATAACGAAACGAACACGCTAGCAAGCACCGCTAACACCATTCTCATAGATTTTTACCCTAATTTTAACATTAGTTTGGTTATAACAATATTATTTTATACATTCTTAATACGTAAAAATGTTAGAGGCTTTTCATATTAAGCCTGTGTGGCTCACTTCACTCACTTTAAAAAATCGGGGAAAAAAAATAAAACTACTAAAAATTTTAAAAAGTTTAAAAATAAATTTAAAAAAAATTAAATAAAAAATTTTAAAAAATTTAAAAAAATTTAAATAAAAAATTTTAAAAAATTTTAAAAAAAATTTTAAAAAATTTAAAAAAAAAATAAATAAAAAATAAAAAAACATTTTGTTCATTTCAATTTTTTAATATAAAATAGAAGATTCTTTAGAATAAGAATCGACAAGTTGTCAACTGTACCAAAAATATCAAAAACCATATATGTACATATATTAATCAAGGCGTATTTTTATGCTGTTACCGGAAAATAATTTGTCTATTCTTATGTAAAAGTTTTAAAAAAAATCTCATAGATTTTCAAAAATCTTCCACCTTAATCAAAGATTTTTTTTTTTTTTTTTTTTTCTATTTTTTTCTTCTATGGTTTTAATATACCCTACTCAATTAGCATATTTTTGATACTAAAATCTTAAAAATCTTTTTTTTTCGCTGACTTCTATTTATGTGCGTCTTGAATTTATGGTTGTTTTGTTTTTATTCTTCATTTTTTTCAACTTTTTCTGTTGCACACATTTTCTCAAATTTAATTGCATTTTGTTTAAAACAAAAAATTGTTCAAGACACCATAAATTGGAGTTTAAAAAAATGCTTAACGTTGCAAATTTTTCGCAAACACTTTTTAAGGTTACAACACAATTTGGCGTCTGATAAGCAAAAAAGGGAGATTTAATTGCAGCTACAGCTGTTGTTAGGGAATGTGGTAGTTATAGTCTGGAATGTGGTTTGCGGGAAAAGGGTTACGAATAAAGAAATATTTGTAATGCAAAAGTCACTAGTGTATATTTTGGATGCGAGTTTTTTTTTTTTTAGATGATTCGTTTTAAAACTACAAACGATGCCATTAGCGATTTATAGCTAGCTGCCAAGAAAAGTTTTTACCATTTTACTATGTTGACACTGTACTAAATATATTAGGCATATGAGAGTGTGTGAATCCTTTTGCCAAAACAATAAAACATTCAATACAAAATATATTCTTACATGTATGTATATGTACATATTTTTTATTACTATATTTCTGCAACAAATCCTTAATGCTGCCAAGCGCATTAGCATTCTTTATTGCACTCAAAATATGCGTTGCCAGAGAAAAATTTATTGAAATCATTTTGCCATTTGAAGGCAACATTTTTTTTTGGCATTGAAATAAATATTTAGAAATTTCTTTAAATATTTTTTTTTTTTCACAGAGAGCAGCTGCTGCAATTTGATTTTTTCCTTTATTTTTTATTTTTTTACTTTTCATAATATTAACTCAAAAGAACATCATACAGAAAGCTGTCACGTGTCGACAGCGCACGATGCAAGGTATGAATTTTTAATGTGCGCATTTCAAGCCAATGTGTCTGTGTGTATGTGCTGCATACTTTTGGCATAAATTACTTAATAGTATTAGTAATGAAAATTTTGTTATATGTAGTATACTTTTTGCGCTGTACGTGTGCGCTTTGTTTCTGAGTATATGAAAGCATATTTTTGATCATGAGGCTGTTTTTATTTTTTTTTTTTTTGTAAGTTTTTTTTTTATTCGATGGCACAATTTCGGGGGAAAAAAAACGTCGATATTGCACGCGGCAGTTGTGAATGACAATGAGTTTATGTACTTAGCAAGATAGTAGCAATTAAAATGCCACATGAAACGTATTCTATTCAGTTGCTTTTTACATTTTTATACATAGAGAGAACATATGTACATATAATGCATGTGTCCCATGGGAGCACGCATCTAAATGTACTGAGAGTATCTACCAAATACACTAAAACAAGACAAACCATAGACACACCTCGACACGTATTGTTAATTTATTAGCAATTCTAGCAATGGCACGCAGTTTGAGTTCTACTTAAACTGTGTAGAAGTACATTTAATATTGCGAGGGCTGTATAATAATAAATCGAAATATTTTTATAATACATTTAACTTTTAATAGCAACTCTCAACCCACAGTCGAAGATAGTAACAACAATGTGTGTATAACTATTACTTCAAAAATGGAAGTGTCCGAAGAAATTATTCGTGTAACTTCCGACAAAAAAACGTTCTGGACAATAGTTTTATATAGAACGGCCCATCTCAAAAATACGTGTAATTTGTATAGTTTTTTATCATATTTTAAAATATAATATAAGTTCAGATAGCTTTAAAAATGTTTCATTATAAATTCTTTCTCTCCAATAACTCTTTAAACTCCACTCGTTTTTATTTCTGACACAACAACCAAAATCCACTTAAAGTACATAAAAATACATTGGTCGTAACATTTTGCAATAAATCGTAAATGGTTGCTACAGCAAAAAGCTACAAAATATATTTGGGGCATTAGTTGACAGTACATATACAGCTAAGAAACATTCCGATACACATATAAATTCTATACAGTTTTGTTGTCATTATCGACTTGAAACAATGACATTAAACAGAATAGAACCAAATGAACAAAATGCCGAAAAGCCTATGAAAGCTGTGTCATCAAATTTTGTTGCACACTTTTAGCAAAAGAAGGTTTCACTTCTACGCCAACAGAGCTCCTAAACTGTATTGAGCTTGGTAATTGATGTCGTTGCGACATGTTTCAAGTGTCAAATTGCAGCATTCTAAAAAAAAAAAAATTAAAAAAAGCTTCGATTTTTTTTACTCCTTTTCTCTTTTAAATTTGGTAGCTTAATGAAATTTTGCTTGAAGTGTGTTTGTGTAATAGAAAAATTGCCTCACGTTTTAAAAATTTTGTTAATGTTGACTGCAGTTACTTTCGTCCTTTTGAATTGATCGACATTTACTGCATTTCTTGTTGCAATAAGTGGTTTAATTGAGCAAGAATATAAAAATGTATATCGTTAGAAAAAAAAAAAAATTGTTTTCATTGGAAAAACGTCACTTCTTCAATTAGAAAAAGTGGAGCACAAGTGAAATTTCTGTTCCCATAAGTTCACCATGTTCTATGGAAAACAATCGTTTTAAGAAATTGCTTGATAGAAGTAGTTTTAAAGGACGTTTATAATGGCAATCTCAAGTTTTCAGCATTACGATCTGGATTATTAGAAATATTACTTTAAGTGGAGCCCTAAAAATAATAAACAGTAAAACAAATCGTCTGATCGAATGATAAAAATGCAAAAGGACATATAAACAAGTTTCCATTAAGTTTGAGTTTCCCAATGTAAAAGTCTTCATATGTTTTTATTGCATTTGACTGTGCATATCAAATTTCTCTCTGCTCAAATGTTTCCTTATATACACTCTTTTGACTTAGCTATCTCATTTTCATAAGAAGCAACTAAGCCAGAACGTTGAACTATGACATCAACAGCGAATGCAACCGCACTTTAAAATGCATGCTTTACACTGCTATTCCAATTCTTCTACAACGCTCTCTAAGCTCGTTTTCTTACTGTTTTGTTGGTTTTTGCCTTTTGCCAAAAATGTTTGCCACAAACAAAATACGATTAAATGTGTGGAAAATTTTGCATTTGTTAGAAATCATGTAAGGAAATTCCTTTAAAAATAAAAATATCAAAAATGGAACGATAGTAGGGACAAACCACACACACACACAACGCTTTGAATTTAAAACATTTTTTAGTTGAGATGAACCAAGTGTTACAATACAAAAAGCCTGCTTTGGCTGCCTGCGGTAACAGTGCAAACCATTGAAGTCTCACTATAAGGTAAAGCCCTCACAAAAGGTGCAAAAATGCGGCAAACTAAACAGTAAGCTAAATACTATATATGTATAAAGACGACATCATCTATGTATGTATGTTGATACCTTTAGCTTATGCGTTCTTCCAGTTGTAGTCCTGTCTGTCTTTCTTTCTTTCTGTCTGTCTGTAGTATGGTATGAACATTTTATGACAGTATGACGTTGAGGGCTTCCAACCTTTTGCAAAGTTTTGTGGTTTTTGGCGCATTGTTATATATTCTGGAGAAGCAATGCGCCATTTGATTTCTTTTTTTTTTTTTTTATGAAATTTAAAAGTAGTTTTTTGTTGAAATACGTACACAATCTGTTGAAATATTAAATTTTTAATACATTTACTGGCTTCTTTTTAAGGTTTAGTTGAATATTTTATATTGTTCTCTGTAAATTAAACAAAAAAAAAAAAAAAAACAAATGTTTTCGAAGTCAATGGATCCGTTTATTCAACGATGTATCAAGGTGATACTCATAAACTATTTGAAATAAAGTAGCAACAGATACTAAAACCAACAACTATAGACTTTGTGGAAAATACTGAATAAAACAATCTAAAAATGCCATAGAAAACTAACAATGAACTGTACAATTTTGAATTAAATCAAATTACCACAAGCGCACTGTAATATTTTAATTCAAATTTTAAAACTGTTTTCTTGATTTTATTAACCATTTTGTTTGGCAGTAAACTAAAACAATTTATCTACATACTACGCTCTTTATACTGAAAAAGCTTTACTGAACTTTGAGTTTATTTTTAGAGTTAGAACTTAGAAGCCGGTTTACTCGTTTATTTATTCGATCAAATAGAGTGAAAAGCACAAGACGTGTTTACAGTTGTGTAAAACCAACTAAACAAAAAAAAAATTATAATAAATATTTAAATTATTTGCAATGCAAATAAGTCGATACGGCTGGTGGACCATTTTCGTGTTCTACATGATATATAACGTTATTTTCTATATTACAAATGCACAAGCCGGTAGCGTGAATCGTTCCGTACCACCCACTATTTCGTCAAATATAAAAGCTTCATGCACACAAGGATCCGAAGTTCCAATTACATCCGTAAAACCTTTTGCAAATGATTTTGTTTTGCAAAGCATCTTTCCAGAAGAGCCAAAGTGCCCACCTGGCTTTGAGCCGCATGGAGTAAATCAACGCTGTCGTCGAATTGCATAATGGTAAAATCAATATCAAGTTTTTTATCTTAAAAAAAACACTTACCATTCAGGTATTTTCCCGTTTATTTAAAGATCTCGTGTATAGTATAAAAAGAACTCAAATGCAATAAAATGTGTGATAAAACTCTTATCAAGCTCTACGACGACAACGTCCACCCAAACGCACCCAAAATGCGACTTGGCGCACAACTTCTAAATATGGATTCAAAACATATTACTTCTAAGAACAGAAAAATTATCGATAAAATGAAAATAAAATAAATTTTTTTTGTGAGCTTCAACATTTTTCCAACTGAATGCACTACTTTATTTCAGCTAAACGCCTAATTTTTCACTGAGCTTCGAAGCAATGAGAACAATTCTTTTGTAACTTTGTTAGACAACAATATCGTTCAGTTGTGTGATGTAGTAACATAAATTATGATGACATTAACAACACTCTGGGGCATAAAAAATACTCATAATTCTATTAAGCAAAGTGTTCTGTTTAATCTTTAGTAAACTTAATTAATATGCATGAAGATAGTCTAGGTCAGTTTCAAATTCGTTTGTACAAAAGAACATTTTTATTCATTTCATTCCATTCTTCCACCTTACTTAATTAATAAATTTTAGGCTGCATTACGACAACGTCCACCCATAAGCGTAGTTCCTTCGGGACATTTTGGTGGAGTGTCGAATAGACCACGATCGTTAATTGATTCTGGAGTTATCTCTTCGACTTGTGACTTTGGATTCATAGATGTGTTAAATATATTTGCTATATTTTGATCCAGTACTGATGTAGTACTTGTTGAAATTGTTGGAGTACTAGGTGTTGGACCAATAAAGCCATTAGGCATTATAGCCGTTGCATCAAAGTTAGTGTGTGACTGTTGAGAATTAAAAGTATTGGGCTGAATGTTCGAATTTATTCCTTGTGCGTCACGATTAGATTCTTGTGAGCCTGCATTGTGCTGTTTAACATTCCATGTTGGTGTTTGAGTCTCACGATTGTTTTGCTCAAAGTTAGGTTGTCCATTATTTGATTGATCAAAACCAGAATTTGGTTGCTGAGAATTCCAATTCGGTGTCTGCGAGCCACGATTTCTTTGTTCAAACCCGTTTTGTCCACGATTTGGATGCAAGTACTCTGGTTGTCCTCGTTTTGATGAGTCCAACTCTACATTAAACTGTGTCTGTGTTCTACGATTGGATTGCACAAATCCATGTTGTTGATTATTTCGGGTATTGAATCCGTCAAAATTCGGTGGCTGAAGTTCAAAATTATTATGTGCCCCATTAGGATGTCTGAAACCCGTATCTGTGCCTTGATCTCCCCATTTCGGTCGTGAAGGATACACATTATGGCCACCACCATTTGTAATTTGATTGTAATTAAAGTTTGGTTCTCGTCTCCCTTCATTCAAGTGTTCATTATGATGGCAACCAGCATGATATTGATGTTCATGCCCATGGGAATGTGGTCCATTTTCAAAGTGATGTCCATGATTATGATGATAGTCTCTGTAAATTACATAAATGATGAATTTTTAAAATTTTTTTTTTTTTAACAGAAAAATTACCTTGGTGCGGCACGTTTTACTGGAGTGTTATTACTCGATTTAAAGTCACCTGAAAGGGATGTTTCAATTGTATTTTTATAGTTTAATGGATGACTTCTAGAAAACACAAATAACGTTATCAGTACAAAAACTGATAACATTTTTGAAAACATTTCGTATTTCATTTGGCTACTTAAGATGTGAATACGCTGAAGTTGGATGCTAGACTGAGACAATTTATGAAATGAGCTCAATATTTATATATTTAATATTTTTTTGAATGCATTTCAGCTGAGTTCAAGTGATAAGCTTTAATGATCTTTGATTCATTAAACTGATAATCAGTTATTGTTTTTCACTTTTGTAAAAAAAATCTGTACGGTATGTTTTTTTTTTAGAAAACAGCTTTTAGAATTACAAAGAATATCTATTTTAATTTTATGTATTTATTTATTTTTGTTTTAGATTTTGTGGGAATTCCAAGTAATTTATATCATATGTGAATTTTATAACAATAACGCTTGAGTCACTCTGACATCGAGTATAGACTTTGGTTAATAC
Organism: Leucophenga varia; assembly: GCA_018903435.1. Taxonomy (NCBI): domain Eukaryota; kingdom Metazoa; phylum Arthropoda; class Insecta; order Diptera; family Drosophilidae; genus Leucophenga; species Leucophenga varia. Next base: position 2,285,971 of record JAEIFJ010001617.1, read on the forward strand.
GCAAGATATGAATTTCTGTTCTGATCCAAATTGAGTTTCAATTGACTTAATATAGTAAATTTAACTAAATTATTATTCACATAAATAATATAAAAAATAATGAAATATTTATTTGATCACATTTTTACGTATATTGTCATACTAAGGTAAGGTGTATAGTACAGGTATATTCAAATACAAACTAAATATTTATCTATCACATTAACATATACTTGAGTGCCGTTTAGTGTAAATAAAAAAATAAACTTAATGATTTTCAAATAGAAAAGATCATTAGCGAAAAATTTACGCCTTCTTCCGGCAACGCTTTCCAGTCCAAATTAAGTCAGGTGCACACTTGGGTAATGTATCTAATGCAATACGATTTGCCAATGTTATGGGTACTATATTTGTTGTTGTCTCCAATAATAGTTTACTTTCTGTTCTGGAATCGTTTTCGTCTTCCACCCCTTCTTGTTGAAGTATTGTTTTATTTACTTGTAATACTGTTGGTAAAGTGGTTGCATCCAATTCTATGTTTGTCTGGGTGTGTGTGTGATTTAACTTTATACTTTTCTCTGGAGTTAAAGTTACATTTAGATCTGATTTCTTGGGAATTTTCATTTGTACTTTAGTGTTGTATTCGTCTGGGAAAATTATGCGATCATCTTTCATTGACATACTGAACACGGTGCCCGTTCCACTTGAGAGCAATGCAATAATAAGCAATATTTTCAATTTAAACTTGAATTGCATTTTTACAAAATTGTGTTTTTCTTTTTTCCTTTTTTTATATTTATTATTTGAAACCGCGAAACACGTTTAGCTGGCTTCGTTGCTCTCTGAGTACTAAACACTTTTTACTTTAAATCGTTCCGATCTTCATTTGAGTGAGTGTTTTGAAAAAAAAAAAAAAAAAATATGAGTATTTGAGTGATAAATGCTTGAAGTATGTTAAGCCGATTGACTGCTGTTTTATAGTTGTTAATCACACTTCCTTTGTCTTTAAAAGAGCTTATTAGTTTCTAAATTGCACATGTGTTTTGTAAGCGTTTTTTTCCTCCAAGCTTCGTTTCTTCTGTGTACTACAATTATTTTTATGTATTTTTATCTAGTAATACACCCAAGTATATGTCATGATTATGTTGTTTGTATTTCTAAATAATAGGTAATTTAAATCATATATAGTATATACTTTCAATCTTATATCAGTGGCGCAAATATTTCAAAAGGGAAATGGGTGCATTTTTTAAAAAATCAATAAATGGGAAGAGAGTTTTTTGATGGGACTGTATTTTATAGTGGCTCGATCCGTATCACAACTTTAAAAAAATTTAATATATGTCGTTTTAAAAAAATGTGCGGAAGGCGTGGCCCCGTATTTAAAAATCGGTATACATGTTACTATACAGAAAAAAGTATAATTCATTGGAAAGATGGATAATAAAAACAACTGGAAAATAATTGAACTAGACAAATGAAATTCGGTATATGTACATAATCCGAGCAAAGTCGGCTAGTTCAGCTAGTATAATATATTATTAGATTATATATCTCTTTTTAAGCATAAAGCTTAAAAGTTTCAGATAAAAATAAACTCGTACAGGCATAAATTTAAAGATAAATTTTTGAACAGCATCAAAAGCTAAGTCGATCTAGCTATGTCCATCTCTAGTTGGAATACTGACAATGATGAGTATAATTGTTAACGATACAGAATGGACATGTAAGTTTGACGTTTGCACCTTAAAAAAATTATAATAATAAAATAAATCAATGAGTGCTCCCAACTATTTAAAATTATTATACATACGAAGGTATAGATTTTTCAATGACCCTTTAGATTTTGTTTTTTATACAAATATTAGGAGTCATGTAAGTATTCAAACAGTTTCACACAAATATCTACCACATCTTCATAATTTAGCATTGCTTGAGAACACCTACATGTTTTACAGATTCGCTAACGGAACAATTGAAGTGCATATATAAAACTATCATTTTTGGTCAAATCCACTTCAAAAATATAATTGTATAAAAATCAAAAGAAAAATGCTCCATATTGACCTTCAAATCAAAGTTAACATAGATTGTAGCAACTAAACATGAATTAGTCTGCAAAAGTGTGTCGAGTTGTTCAAATCGTTGCAAAAATGACTTTTGCAACAGTAATAAAATATTTCTTTAATATTTTTCTACTTATTTATGTAGTAAAATATATTGCTGCTGAATTAACATCCAGTGAAATTGTAGAAGCATCGATGGAACCTTTAAATGCATCAGAAAAATTGGATCTAACGAAAATTGGCGGCGTCACTAAATTGTCTTTCGATACAGTAAAGCCCAATGACACTTCAATTTCGGTGCAGCCTTATAATATATTCGAGACAAATTGCCCTGAGGGTTATATATTGGCGAATAAACATTGCCACAAGCGTGTCAAGTGACTGATAACATTTGACACATGACATGTTCATGATTATATTAATCTACATATAATATAAAAATAGAAAATATATTGAATAATAAAGTGCTTTGCTTTCCTGGAATTCATACTCAGTTTGATTTCTTTATCGATTCGTGCTACACACAACGTTTTTGTACAACATACAAAAATTTTTTTAAACTTCTATAATATTGTATTGCTGCTCTTAATTATCCCGTTTTCAAGGCTAACCCAGTGCCAGATTAAACAAGTGAAATTAAATGAAGATCAACGTATAATAATGAGCATTTTTCCAAGCGATCCAATTTGTTCGCGAGGGGAGAAACTATTGGCTGGACGTTGTCGTAAAATCTCATAATATTCGCATATACATACGTTATAAATTTCTAATTTAAAAATAAATGAAAAATTATATTGCAATAATTGAAATTAAAAAAAAATGGTTTTAACTTTAGAGTTATTCTTTATATTTTCCAATCAAAGCTTCTTGTCATATTTATCTTCGATTTCGACATTGGTTGAATTCTGTTCAAAGGCAAGAAACAAAATAAAAGCATTAAATGCAATTTCGTTACCTAAATTAGGAACCGAACGATAATATTAAAATTTAAAAAATATAACATCTTCAGTGACTTCATAACACTTTGATTAACCAAAAATTTGTTTTTGTATACTCTACGTGTAGAATTTAAAAAAAAAAAAACCAGCATTAATAGGAATTCTATGCAGAGGATACTATAGTCAAAAACAAAACCATTCTTGAATTTTCGTGATAGACAGAACCAAAACAGACCAAGCAAAATAACAAGCAAGAAACTTTTCTTTTATGAAAATTAATAAACAAAGCGCATTCTCATTTACTTGAATTGCTGATTTCCTTCTTGGTTATGCATGAATCCTTGGCTGAATGGTTCAGTTTCAGTTTTATTGAGAAATATTCACATTTGCGCAAAATGATTGCTAAAATGACGTTGCAAGAACGTTTTGGGAAAACGTAATCCACGCTAAAAGATTTCGCTATTTTTGATTAAGTCGGAGGAAGGAAAAGAGAACAGAAAAACACTAGAATTATGCCGGAAATTGTTCTGTGCGCAGATTAAAGTGGAGCAAAAAGTGGCATTAAAATTGTACATGCATTTTTGTATACTATATTTGTTGCGTTTGATTTGTGTGACTGGTGAATTGTGAATTTTAATCATATACTCGTTGCAACAAAAAAAAAAAAGAAAGACAGTTATTTTTTTTTGATCTTAAAAAAATATATTCTTATTGGCATTTTATTAAGTCAACTTGAGTATAATAGCGCATTTTTTCTTTGTTTCATAAATAAATAAATATGTTGTGCCTTTCAGTATTCTCATTGTACATTTACGAGTATACACCTGCACCCCTACTGCACACTTCTTCGTTTTTTTTTTTTTTTTTGTTTTTTGTGCATCAGCTGCCAAATATTTTCATGAGCATTATTTTAATGTATTTTTATATGTATATATTTTCTACTTTTGTCATATAGAGCTTCAATTATTTTTTTCTTTTTATACCTGTCACATATAGTATGAAACTGGTATTACCAGTTTGCCGGACAGTTTGTAACGCATAAAAGAGCAATCGCTCAAGCTATAAAGTGTATATATTCCTGATCAGCTTGAAGAGGAGAATCGGTAGATCTCTATTTGGTGCTGTTCGATTTATTCACCGAGTATCAAAGATATTACAGGTATTCACAGGCCGCTTTTTTGACTGACAGTATTTGCTTACTTTTTCAAAATTACAAAAACAAAACTTATCTATTTTGATTCGAAATTTTAAGCTGAACATTTTTTTACTTCCTGTGAACTTTGTATGTTAAAATCAATGTGCCACTCCAACTTTTGATATATCCCCATAGAAACATACAACATATTATCCAGTTCTTATACGAAAAGAGATTCTTTATAGAGCTAACGGGTTCAAATAAATAAATTTTATACAAATGATGAACACGAATGACTATCTACGTCAAATAAAATGTGAATGGTATTTATGCTTCGGCTCTATCGAAGTTAAAATTTGTCCTTTTTCGTTTCGTTTTTTTCGTACCAACAACGAACTGAGTGTAAATTTTTTTTCTTCAGTGCATCCCAAACCCTAGAGCAACCCTCATTTAATATTATGTACTTTAGCAAAAAGGTTTCCACCATTTAACCTCAGTTGAGTATTGTTAAAGTGATGCTTTTATTCTTTTGAATTTCGTTGTTCTTCGTTTATTCCGCGAAATTTATTTTGCGAAATTATGCCATTTAAAGTGACATTTTTATGTTTCAATTTTCGGGGCCTCATTGCCCTTTGGCCGTAAGATTGGCTGTAGTTTATTAAGTAAAGGGAAGGGCAGGTTTTGACTCTGATTGTGGTGTTCATTTTTTTTTTGCGGGTTAACAATAATATTGTTGAAATTATTACTTTACATTGTTAATATATATTTGGTTGTCTCTTCTTGTCTTAAAAAATGTTAAACTTTGTATTGGTATTGCAAAACTTAAGTCAAAATTTATCAAAATTAAGTTCGTTAAAATTTGACAAAAAAAAAATTTAATGATTTATTTATGATAAAAACAATAAAAAGTCTCTGCATACCTTCACGATTTTTAATTCCGTTTGTCCTTCATCGTTTGTCTAAATTTTGTTTACCTCTGGGGTGTTATCACATTCTGATGGACACGAAGGAGGTTAGGTAAATACAATATGTAAGTTCGGGTTGATCAATTTGTTCAAGTCAAAAAACGTGTGCAAGCGAAGCTTCTCTAAATGTAGCTGATTTTTAAATCAGTACTCTTCCATAAATTACTCTATAATTGATAATGTCGATTCATCATCCATTTGTCATGCAAACTTACAGTTTATTTTCAATTTTTAGAATGAGAATAGTTGTCATTTATGAATGTATTCATTGGAAATTGGGTAAGAACGGCGAAGTCCCCATTTTTAGGTGCAGTCCTCATACAAATTAACCCCCCATTTTGGAGTTTTTGTTTGAAAATTGTTGTTTTTTATGAATGTATTCACACCAAAATGAGTAAAAACCCTTCTATTTGTTATCCTATATATGTATATACTAAGGATATAATACGAATCGGGCAACTATTACATATAGCCCCATACAAACTCACCTACCATTTTCTGAGATTTTCAAAGAAATTACATTTACTATCTGTATTTTCAACTTAAAATTTTGTGTCTAACCTTGGACTGTATCGGACCATTAACTCCCACTAATCGTGATGGGTATTTGAGCTTCAGTTCCACCGAAGTTAACGGTTTTCCTTGTTTAAATTTGTACTTAACCTATAACTATATTTTAACCTATAACTATATATTAAAGCACACATCAAACAAAAAAAAATTATCTGTAAAACATTTTGCAGCCTCAGACCTGAAGCCTAGAACTGGCGACAAAAGGAAATCGACGAAAAACTCAAACCAATAAAACTAACACCTCTCGAAAAGGAGCACGTAGTATGTGAAGACTTTAGACAAAAGTCAACTCCACCATCGTTAAATAGAGATTGTGGCTATATTTTGGTTTGAAGCGTTCCTGTCATTTTGTCAACTGATAAATGACTTTAAATTATGTTTTTGGCCGTGAGGCTCTTAATTAACTCATTCAACCGGGCGACTTTGAACCGCGACAACAGCAACAACATCAACAATCATAACAACAACAATAATAACAACAGCAATAGAATCATTATTAAGGAGCAGCACTAGCAAAAACAGAAACAGGAACAAGGTACTTTGTCGGGGACATGAAAACATTCACGACCACGAACGTGGCGGCGACGATTTTGACAACAACGTACTATTCTCGTCTACATACATACACATGAGGACGTGGCCGGTTTGATTGAACTAAAATGCAGAGATATGGCTGTAGATGATTGGACTGTGGGGCAATGCAAACACGATGAGTGTTGCCATATTTTATGGCATGTATTAATACGTATGGACAGGCGACATGCAGGACAGATTTTAAGTCTAGGCAAGCTATAGAGGTTTACTACTCGCTCGAAAAAAGAAGGGTCAGTTAAGATGATGAGATGGTGTTGGTCAGTAGCAACAGTAACTCACTACTATAAGTAGGTACAGTACCTTTGTTGACAAACTTTACTCAGTCACTCTCATACTTTTGCAATATAATGAACATTGCTTTGCTAATGTGCCCGATGCTGCTAACGATGATGATGACGTTAATGATGATGATGTGTTGCTATATTTTAAGTTAAAATTATGTAGTTATGGTTTGAGTAAAGTAACTAATGACAGCATTAGTTAGGCGGCGCTATTCGTGAGAGAGGCAGAGATAACTTCAAAAAAATAAATGGAAAGAGATGATTTAGTCAGTTGCTTTACTGATATTGGTCTACAAATACTAGTCTAATCCTGGTATTTGCCGCTTCTGCTTCGTACATAGACAATCGGTTGACTATATTTTTTTTATTGTTTTTTTTAATCTTGAAAAATAGTAGTTTGTGTGTAAAGTATATAGAATATGTTTGCATTTGGGCTCAGATAATTTACACAACCCAATTTTCAAGCTTAATATACTATTTTAATGATGGCGGACAGACTAAATTTAAATTATGATGGCGGACAGACTAAATTTAAATTATGATATGCAGTGACAAAAATTTTTTTAAGTTAGTACCTATAAAATTTATTATTTGAAAAGCAACAAAATTTAATTTTCTGTTTAATTCTGTAGCAGAATTTGAGAAACTCTATATTATTCAAAAAATATAAAAGGCACATTGGTCCAGAATGGAGTTTTAGAACAAAATAAATTTAAAAAAAAAAAACAAAGGATGATTAGACTATCTTTCCTTGAAAAAATATGTGAGTCCGGCTTGTAAAGGGACTATGTGCTATAATGATCCTACTTAAATCATGTGTTCTATAATGGTCATAGGTTGCTACAATAAGAATTTTGGAGGTATTTGTAATAAGTCGCTTCATGAATAAACATTTTTTCATACAAATACTTAAAAATAAGATGACAATTTCTAAATGGGTTACATGTTAAAGTGATCTCCCCACAACCATGAGTCCTTTTCTAAACAAGGGTTAATATGAGAAATGGTTTTTCCATATTTTTACAGAATAAAGCTTACCATATTAATGTTATGCAGGCAAATAGAGTTGGAATATTAAACCATTCAATTTATTTACTTTTATGCATACTCCAGCAAATCATCCTTTGAGTCTTTAGTAACTCGTCTGATATCCATCATTGGAAGATATTTCGTTCCATGAAAATTCTCCCATTTAGCACATTTTTGAAATAAAGTAAAATTTATTAAACTAAACTGAAATGTGTCTGGATAAGCTTAACTTTCTAAAAATGTACTGCACAGTCAAAGCTTCTTCGTGCCATTCAAAATGCATTTCCATAGACGTCAAGACACACGTTGCACTTTGTCATTTCGTTTGCTTATTTTCAATATTTGCGCAATGCAGAAACGTGCAACAGCCAAACACCAAACATCATCAGCCACGAACTAAACCCACGCTTCAACTTAACTTAGCTACCGTCTAGTATTGCCTCATACCCATATCTGGCTGTCGGTTCTTCTGTTTAATTTAGTTGCATACCTAGTCCTCACGCGTAGTCGCCCAAAAGGAGCAGGAGTAACTGGATATTGCTGCATGTACACATCTATTCAACCAACAATTCCATGCGTTCTTCCTTCCGTTTGTCCAACACTTCGACGACGCTGACTGAGACGTGACTTTTGGCATAACACGCGCCTTTAGCTCATGATGACTACTGCGCTTCACTTTATACAGAGATACTCTCATTCAGGCTGCTGCCTTTTCGACTTGTATTTTCTTTTCCTATTTCAACGCATTCAGCTTAACATGACATTTCTTTCAATTTTTAACGCTTTTTTCTATGCGTTGAAGTTGACGTTGACGAAGTGAGCTAAAGTTTGCTCCCTTGCATAAGAATCGAATTTGCTTTCAAATAGAGAAAGAATATTATTTGAAAAATTCAAATTCAAAACTTATATGCTGTCCTTTTTAAATTAAATAAAACAAGAAAAAACGTTAACTTCGGTAAAACCGAAGCTTAAATACCCGCCACACGAATCTTTAAAGAGTTTATGAGTAATCATCAATGGTCACCCAAGTTTACACACAATATTAATTTCAAATTTTGAGCTAAAAATACAGATATGTATAACAACATATTTCTCGAAAATATCTTGAAATGGGCGGTAAGTTTGATGATATTGGAAGAGTTTTTACCCAATATGGAGTAAATTCATAAATAAATAATAACCATTTTCATACAAAAATTCGAAAATGGGCCGAAATTTTGTATGGGGGCTATGCCAAAAAATGGGCGTGGCACATCTGATTTGACATTGGATGACATTAGAATGTTTGTAGCCAAATTGGAGTGAATATATGCATAAATAATACTTATTTTCGTACAAAAAATCAGAAAAAACGGAAAGTTTATATGGGGGCTATGCCTAAGAGAGGGCGTGGCATCTTGGTTTTAACACTGGATGACAAAAGAAATGTTTTTACACAATTGGGAGCGAATACATTCATAAATAATTACAATTTTTATACAAAAAATCGGAATAAATCGGTAAATTTGTATGGGGGGCTATACCTAAAAATGGGCGTGGCACTCTAATTCTCGAACTCATAATAGTCGTTGCCGAAAAAAGCTTAAGTTCCAAATTTCAGCTTAATATCTTTATATCTTCAACGAAAAAGATGCTTAGAAATATACAGACGGACAGACAGACAGACGGACAGACAGACGGACATGGCTAGATCGATTCGTCTCGTCGAGCTGATCAAGAATATATATACTTTATGGGGTCTACGACGTCTCCTTCAATGCGTTACAAACTTTCAGACAAACTGAATATACCCTTCACACTATGTGTGGCGGGTATAAAAATGCTCATTGCTTTGTTTCAAGCACTCAAATCATGCAACATTATTTTGGGAAATTTTTTTTTGAAGACGAATGCAAACATTGGAAATTTAACAGTACAAAATGTCAGTGGACTCCCTTGGGAGAGACAATCTTATATTTAAAGCACAGTTTCGCATTACTGTGGCTTGTTCGTGTTCAACTTACTTGCGCTATAAAATTTTGAACTGTTTGACAAAAATATACGCTGCATGTTGAACAACGAAAAATTAAAATATTTTATTTTAATTCGCGAAAACCATACTACTACGCTTCTATCATGACGTATACGGTGCGAGAATATGTATTGAATAATAACTCAATTACTCTGAATTCTCCGCTAGATCCTTGGTTTAATTTTGGACAAATTAGTTTTCTGTTTATGTGTACTATATGAATTCAAATGAAAAAATTCAGATTGTTTTAAAATTCAATATGCTCCACTACAGTTTTCAATATGCACCTTGTTGAAACGACTCACACATGCCGCTGACTTCTTCGTTATTCATTCCTCTCTTTTCCAAGCGAATACTATAGCACATAAAAATACGAATGCGTTAAATAACTTAATACACGGACAGTTTATATATTGGTGTGAGATCGGAAGTCGAAGTGTAAGCGCTACTAAACAACGATTCAGTAAGTATGCCGTTTCTATTTTTTCGTCGTCCTTTTATTGTCCTTTTTTTGCACTTCCCTTTGTCCTTTGTTGTTTAACTAATAAAAAGAAAGCACTTGCCAAGTGTCATTCGTATTTGTTTGTTTTACTCTTGCTGCGCTGTTGTTCACTGATGCTTTTGCGTTGCAACAATTTTTGGTTTAGCACAACCGAGAATGTTTGTAAACAGGATCTGCTAGTCTTGCTTGCAATACAGCTATGCCATAGTCTCAAGTTACAGCACACTGCTCTGTAATCACTTGCTCTAAGGACTAAAACACGTAGACATTTTCGTTTATTTAATTTTACTTTAATAGAATAAAAAAAGTTTCAATGTTCCTCATTTTTATTCTTTGTTTCAATCATAAAAGAATGAAGTTATATTTGAGCTCTCATAGTATTTTTAGTATTATTTATTTATACTCGAATACCTGATAATACAAGAAAAATCTTATAAATTATTACTGCAGTCTTAACCGATTTGACTAGACTTAAATGTAAAATGTGTATGTAAAAATGTATAATTTAATTATGTAAAATTTTAACTTCGAAGTACAAACAATGGTCCGATACAGCCCAAACTTACATACTCGAATATAGACCACACAAATAATAAAAAGCATTTCTTGGTTTGTAGAGTTGGTAAGTTAATATGGGTCCTTATTTATGACTGGGACATTTTATTTGAATTATTATTGACATTATCCATACTATATTTAGAGTTCATACATTATATCAAATAGGTTTGTATTGGGTCTACCCTCTTGTGAACAGGGTTTAAAACAAATTTGTTCCAATCGGGAGGGAAGCTTTGACTGGCAGCTAGTAAAAAATAAAGTTCATTGATAAGATTTATTGATAAATTTTGTTTGTATTTTCCTTGTTTTTATACTAAAAATTTATATTGCCAACTAAAATGATTTTTGAATAGATTTATCACAGCAAGTTGTAAAACACAATCTCGATAAGATACCAGAAGCAGAACCATGAAGCAGCATCATGAACCTATAAAAGACGACGACAACATTTTTTAAAGTTGAAGTTCTACGCGAAATGAAATACGAAAAATTGGATAGACACGGCATTTTGCTGTTACTTGGACTATTATTGGTGCTCGATGTCGTTGTTGCATTAAAGGTTATACAAAAGAAGAAGGATATCAAAATAAAAAAGGATAAACTCAAGTTGAAGCAGTTGGTTGAGCAAACAGAGCTACCAGAGCTGTTACTTGCTGAAAACTGCAACGAGTCTAAATGTAAACTGCCAGATTGTCGCTGTTCCGGTATTGTACTACCAAAGTTAAAGTTCAAGGGTAAACAACAACAGATACCACAATTTGTAACAATTACATTCGATGATGCTGTAAATACAGCCAACTATGCGCAATACGAGAGTCTTTTTCAGGGTCTAGTAAATCCAGACAATTGCACCGCACAGGGCACATTCTACGTTTCGCACGAGTACACAGATTACGTCAAGTTAAATGCACTCTATAATGCAGGACACGAGATTGCTTTGCATTCGGTGACTCATGGCGATGGTACTGATTATTGGCGAAGAGCAAATATTTCGCTTATTGAACAAGAATTTGGTGCACAACTGAAAATAATACAAACGTACGCTAAAGTGAATCCTAAAGATATGAGGGGCATACGATTACCCTTCTTGCAGGTTTCCGGCAACAATTCATTCGTTGCAGCAAAAAAACTTGGATTGCTTTACGATAGTTCGTGGCCAACGCAACAGTTCAAAAACCCTGCCATGTGGCCATATACGCTTGATTATCTTTCGAAACAAGATTGTCAAATTGGACCGTGTCCGAACGCAGCAATACCTGGTTTCTGGATTGTACCTATGGTTACATGGACCGATTTGGAGGGCTACAGCTGCTCAATGATCGATGCATGTGTTTATCCACCAGCTGATGATATTAATGCACTCTTCGATTGGATGCTGGAGAACTTTATGCGTCACTATGAAGGCAACCGTGCACCCTTCGGCATGTATTTGCATGCAGCGTGGTTTATGCGGGGACGTAATCATTTTGCTGCATTTAAGAAGTCAGTGTGAAGTTTGATTTTTATTTTTTTAGCACATTTAGAAACTAATTTCATTATTTCCGATTTATAGATTCATGCATCATTTATCAACTTTTTCTGATGTTTATCTAACAACAGTTTCGCGTATGCTGGAATATGTACAAAATCCTGTGCTGGGCCAACCCTTCAAGAGTTGCGCCAAGAAACCGAATTCGAGTTGCCAGCCAACGAGTTGCAATGTTAAAAAACTTGAAACCGGTGATACGCGTTATATTAATGTATGCGGTCAGTGTCCTGATGTTTATCCCTGGCTGTATAATCCAATGGGAGAGCGTTCGTAAATGTAATTGAAATAATGGAAATAAATTCAGAATGCACAAAAAAAACAAGAAAAACCATAACTTCGGTCGAACCGAAGCACAAATACCAGTGGCATAGGTCAAATTGGGCGAAAAGATATTTTCCGATAGTATCAAAGTTTAGACACATTCGATTCGTTTTATCATGCTGATCAAGAATTTGGACTTTACTGGGTCTACGATGACTCCTTTAACGTGTTACAAACTTTCTGACATAATCATAATACTCGTTTACGACGTGTATAAAAACCTATTAATTGAAAAAGTTGCAGTCCTTTGACGTCAATATATTTCAAAGAACGAAAATGTTTACAGTTGATCATCATCTGCAGGCGAAAAAAATTTCAACACAAACTACATAATTTCCCTTTACGCTCACTTCTAGATTTTATCAGTGAAGATCTTATCTTAACATAAAAACTACGAATAATTCATTTCAATTCAATATCATTTCATATTATTCTATTTCCGATGAACTAGTACTCGCATAGCAACCGACATATTCCAGTAATTTTTCGTAGGTTGTATACACAATAACCGAAATTACCGCTTGACTTTTGCGCTCACGTAAAATTTGTTCAATTTCTCCAGAAATAATCGATTTAAGTTCTTTGCCTACATTCTCAGAAGTTTGTATTCGTACTTTCGGCGATATAGCTGGATAACGCAATGCGCAAGTGAACGATACGGTTATTGAGGTATTATCTCTACATTCTCTCGTTAGGGATGGTTGTATCTTGACAATTACTACTCTTTTGTCATCTTCCATTTCAATATCAACCGGAAAATTGGCTGCACGAAGTTCAACCACTTCTTCAATTAGATAATCTTTATGGAGTTTTAAAGCTCTTAGTACTTTCGACTTGAGAGACATCCCAACTAAGGTAGTATTTGATAAATTTTTTGAATTACATTTGAATTTTGTTTGCTATGGTTACTTGACCAGTAAATTATAAAATTGCTTGCCATTTTCAAAAATATTAATGCTAAAAACTAATTTTATCTTTCTTCAAATACCTCCTGTAACGTTGAAATACTACTCGTACAACAATCAATATATTCAAGCCACTTTTCATAAATGGTACGTACAATATTCGTTATCATATTTTGACCACTATGTTCATTACAAATTTTTTCTACTGTTTTACGTCTTTCATCTTCAAAATCTTTTCTTGATTTTTCGATTGTTTGTATTTTTATTTGTGGTGGTCCCTTTGAATAGTTTCTGGTACAAGTGAAGGATAATATAAGGGAAATATTATCCATACATTCGTGTTTTATCGAAGATGAGACCACTATAATGCGTAAATTATCTTCATATTTTACTTCAACGGGAAGCTATTTGTAGTAGTCCAACTTCATCGTTTCAAAAAATTGGAAATGACAGAGAGGTTACATTTTTTTTCTTACAATTGCAATTTGTTTACTTTGTTTATAAAGAAGAAAATCTGTACCAAATAGATTCTAATTTAAGACGATCAAACACTGTGTATTGTTTTTGGAATCAAACACTATCATGTCTAAACATGCAGAGATATTAACATATTGATTGCCCAGCTAAAATTCCACTAAGGTCCTTGTCGCCTTGAGCAAATCTATCCCAGGCATTCGTTAACTTTGTTTTGCGATCTTCAAAGTAACTTGCCCTTTGCTTTCTATCAGAAGGATCCTTTTTGTAGTTCCTGCATATCGATTGGATTTCATTTCCAATATTCGCTTGTTGCGTAAGGAGCAATTTCATTTTATCATTGGATGCCATATTGTGGTTTGAATTTGTTAACAACCGATTTTTTGCAAAGATGGGTTAATATGTGTATATCGTATTTAAATATAGTCGCCAAGTTAACTAAATGAAAAGTTGTTAGCTTAAAATTTCTGTTCCTGACCCGTTCGAGGTTAATTGTTTGCTGTTAGCAAGATGTGCCTCTCCTCATACCAAAAGTGGTCAAAGGAAACAAATGTATTTTAAGCTAAATGTCTGGTTTACATTCTACCAGTTATTTTTGAAATTCTGATCGCATTTAGACCAGATATTTTATTTTATTTTCTTATTGTTAACAGTTAAGATAATTTGTTAAGACCTTGCTTCGAAAAGATGTTTAAATCTTTTTCCAAACCAAGATCACATCGGGGTCACCAAAAATGTCGCGTAATCTGAAAATTAATTTATTTGTAAGCCTCTAGTACAAACTAGTGACTATAAATTGTCGCAACCAGCACTTGGAACAAGTTGGACTCGGAGAAAAGAATTGAATACCTCAAAGTTAATTTGAGTACTGATTTTATTTGTGAAAATTTCATGCTTATAGACAATTTCTAATTCTAAGGGCTACATGCATTTTTTTCGTACAACAGCAAGAAATACATAAAAAAGGATATTTATGAGGCTATAAATGTCTAAAACAGTGACAATCCAAAAATGTTTTAAATTACATGGTATACATAAATTTAACAGTATTCTAATACAATTACATTAAACGATAAGGGTAAACATTATTCTAAGTACATGTGGTGTATTGATCATTAATGCTCAGTCTTAGCGTGGGAAGGACATCGCTCGACAAAGTAGTTTCGGGTTACGTATTCTACATGTCGCTCAGTGTGATCACAAAACGTCTTGTCGCATCAGGATCTTGTGTAGCACTATCGCATATTAAATACGATAATACACGGACAACACATGTTTTTATTTGGATAGTCAATGAACGTCAAACACAGTAAGAAAGTCATGAAATGTATATGGCTTACCTTGCCTTACTAACCAAAACTTTACAAATACGAATAAACCATATTTTACAATCGGTGTACTAACTTTCAATTAGTTTTCGTGTAAATAGAAAACTTGGCTCATTAGCATAAAATTTGACTACCGCATTTCGGCACTTAAGTGGAAAACTTTACAATCAAAAACCCAAATTCAGTTTTCACAATTTGACAAGAAAAATTATGAGACAACAAGGTAGTCAGTTAGTCAACAACGACAAAGTTGATTCGATTCGATAGCACTTGAAAAGTCAAGTCGAATAGTCTAAGACAAAGCCAAAGTTTTATTGAAGTGCCATGATTTCGAGTTCGGAACACGTTTGCAGCCAATCAGTGCGGTAGCACTTGAAAAAAAACCGTGTAAAAAGTTATTGAAAACTACTCTAAAACAAGGCAAACGAACTAATAAAAAAGTTTGATAAATCGCAAACGAAAAAAATAATATAAGAAACCATTGAAAACATGTCTAAGAAGTGAACAGCAGCAGCTGCTGTTGACTTGTCTAAGATTTCTTTGGCAAATCGTAAAGTTATATAGAGTAAAAAAAAGTACAACGATCATTGTGGCCATACCAATCGACTGTAAACCGGAAGCCATAGAAATTGAATACATAAATAAATAAAAAATTTATGCAGAAATTGCATTCGCCGAGCGTGCAATAACCAACGAGCTGCTAGGACCAACCATTGTCGCATGAATGTTTTGATTGCACTC
The DNA here is from genome assembly GCA_018903435.1 of Leucophenga varia. NCBI lineage: Eukaryota > Metazoa > Arthropoda > Insecta > Diptera > Drosophilidae > Leucophenga > Leucophenga varia. Next base: position 2,301,899 of record JAEIFJ010001617.1, read on the forward strand.
TATGCACTCCTAGTTATATAAGTTTTTTTGGATGCATTTTATTTTTAACTGTTTTTCAAAGTTTTTTTTTTTTTTGCAGCTTTGAAAAGTGCACGCCTCTGTTCTACTTCAGTCACGTTGCGGGGCGTTAACCATACAGTGACATTTTTTACATGTATTTGTATATATTTATACATAAGTAGGAGCCACTGCGCAGCCACCATTTTGTCATCGACAAAACGCCACCGGAAATAAAACACTTCGTATCGTAACAAGATTCGGTTTAAGTTGTAGGAGACATCTGCGATGTTTCGTTTGGTTTGATGTTGCATGCTAAGCGCCTTCAAACATGTTTGCAGCAGTTATTCTGACAATGAGTGATTATTTTTTATTGAAATACATAGCAATCATTAAAAACTTTTTGACAATTACTATAATAATATAAAAAAATTCAAATTATTCAAAATTCACACATTGTAAATTTCGAAATAACAATAATCAATATGATGGCCAAAAATCGACTACTGCAGGAAACTGAAATCCGCACACTACACTATTTGGGCACAACGTCGCAGGTGATCGAACGACGACCACAATTAAAAATACTGGTCTCACTTTGTACAAAGAATTACGATGGTGCATTGCAGGGTATTGCGTGCAACTTACTTTTCACGTGCCCCGAGGAATATCCTTCGAAACGTCCTCTGGTTACAATTCTCGAAAAACATAATTTTCCTGCGAACTTTGAGCACAAATTAATGCACGAAGTGAATCGCACTTTGGATGAACACGAAGGCATACAAATGATAATGCCATGTATAACGCGAACACAAGTCTTGCTCAATAGTATGGTCAAATTTAACGATTAAATGCTTTTAATATACTCGTATTTATTAAATAAAAATATAAATCAAAACATTTGGTGTACTTTTAAGGAACTAATTTTGTATTTATTTATTAAGGCAAACATTAAAAAAAATTGTTTAAAGCAATTAATCGTAACCTTCTTAAGAAACAAAGATTTCTTGCGCTTGATAAGTTCTGATTTCAATGTAGACAAACACTCAGACCCCAATTTATGCCGTTGATAGAGACTTGAGCATTGTGACGCAAATCAAAAGAGGTTTTTCTATATTCTTACTCTAAAATATTATTAAGGAAGGATATTTAAACAAATTTTTGTTTCTTTTTCTCTATTGGTAGTATTCAACCAAAGGTATAGTTTTAATCAAAAAATTATTTATTCATACTCGTACAGATGTTTTTTATTCAATAAAGTGACTTTTAAACCCTGCAAATGTTTAATTAATCCTTCACACAATTAAATCGTCTGCCCCTGCATTGTCTGTGCTAATTTGTGCTCTCAATTTAACAAATAAGTTCAATTTCTTGAATATGCCATTTTAAACTTAACTTGTTTTCCATTTTTTGATTTTTTTTTTCACTTCAAGTTTAAATAAAATTCAAAGATTCAAAATGTTAAGTATGTATAAACAAAAAATGTCAAAGAAGCATCGCAAAGACTGAGAGCAACGCAACTCAACTATCTAAATTACCAAGAGACATCCGCAATGAAGCTGAACTCAAACTAAACTTAAATGTGAATGCATGCAGTTGCAAAGAATGCGAGAGGATGTGCTTAAGGGATAAACAGGAAGCATTGTGAGCTGGCAAAGATGCAAAAATCCAGACACAAGATACAAAAATGTAAAAGTAGACACATCGACACTCGATGCAGATAGTTTAACAAATTTCAAGTGAAAATTTCATTTTAACCAAAGAGCAGTCAAAGGAGGAGTAGTGGTGTAGCAGGATAAGAAGGGAGGGAGAACTGAAGTCAGTAACTGGCGCTGCTGCATAAAAGTATGCATTTGCTAAAGGCCAAATGTAATGGGCTTTTGATTTTCTACATGTAACCGAATGCTGCTCTGGGAAGCTCATATGTATTGTAAGATACTTTTTGGCAACTGAAGTTTCAGTTTTAACAACACGCGCATAAAAGATAAGTTAATGTGTAAGTTATCGAAGGAAAAGACACCAAGCTATTATAATGTTTTCCTGCATATTCCTAGGAGTATCGAAACATGAGCTACCAATAGATTCAGTTTAAAATTAACTTAAAATTTAATAAAACACAACGGTTTATTTGCACTAATTTGCCGCAAACAATTAATGAATAAGCGTGCAAGCGGTTTTGTTCTATACTTTCAGGCAGTTCGAGTAAATATAAAGTCACTTTCAGTTGTCTTCTTACATTTAGGTAAGTTCTACTCATAAAAGCTAAACGTCACGTAATGCGTAAGTTTTTCCAAAGTAAACATGTTTATACACGTAAGTAATTGTATAGCTGCACTTAGAGGCAGATATACTTGTACATAAACTCACACAAGACAACATAACTATTATTTCGCAAACTCCCAAATGTATGCTATATAATTTGCTGATAGTTCATCAATTCGCATGAAATTACGCTCCGTGTCTTAAGAATACACTGAAATACCATCTTGGTGGTCTACTTCAACTAGCTGACTCCGTAGTGTCGTTACGGAACGTAATGTATACGCTGTGTTTTTGGGGAACACATGTGGTGGCAGGCACTTAACTTGCTGTGTTCTATTATATCTAGAGCTGCAATCGTTTTTTGCAAGAAGTTTAGTTCTATGGAATTCATTGCAGTCGCCATGTTAAGCTCTCATAAAAATGTATGACTTTTACCTCACTAGTCTGACAGAACGTTTGCTATGATGTTTTTTTCTTGTCGATATACGAGTACTTTTTGTATGTTTCCTTGTCCAGCTGAATGTTGTTTGTTTGCTTATTTAGAAAATGTAATAATCGTTAAGCGGACACGCGACAAGTTCACGCAAAGTATTGTACGTATTATGACTGCATGTTAAGGTTTAAAGTTCTTTAGTTGAACAATATTGAACAGAAAATAATAGATTCGCAAGTAAATAGCTTTAAAGAAAGAAATTTAGAGAAAAGATTTTAATAGAAAATAAATTATCGATATCTAATACTTAAACAAGAAATAAACCGTTAAAAAGTACTTAATCATTGTCACAAAAGATTTAGATAGACATTCGATAAATTTTTGGAATCATAATGATTTCATATTTATTATTTTAAACGAATATGTTTTCAACTACGAACAATCTAGACGTATATGGCTTAAAATTGGCATCAAACGAACAAGAAAACCCTGTGGATCACAATGCACAATAAAATTACATTGGACGTTCGGGGAACAAATGGGAAATTTCATACCACAAGTGCTGCAAAGACGAAGGCATTCAAAAACGCTAGAGAGTCAGACAGAGTGGAACATGGTGGATGTTGGCAATTCGATTCGTTAGTAGACCTGTTTTTGCTATGCCCAACTAATAATCGAGAAAGCATTTGTGATAGCGCTTGTAGTCAAAATATTAATTTTTTTTTAGTACTTTTAATGATTTAATTTGTCAAAAGAAAGTGTGGTGAGAATCGCCTCTGATTTGCTGTTAAGGTTATTGACATTTCTATTGTTGTAAAATGATGCGAAGAAATTGTCATATACGTTTGTAGGCCTTTACGGGGGGTATATAAGGTCGGCTTTCATGGGAAACGCTTTCTTTTCGCTGTAACTCCGATTTAATCTACATTGAGGCTTTATGCAATATTAGCTCGTTTCTTACCATATCGATAGTGTTCACTTAGGCGGGCATTAACATTGATTTTACCAAATTTTAATTGGATTCATTCAGAAAAAATAAATGTTTTCATACAAAAACTCAAAAATATGTTATACCTAAAAATGGGAGTGAATACATTTATAAATAACTACTTATTTCAAACGAAAATTCAAAAATAATCGGTTAGTTTGTATGGGGGATATACTTAAAAATGCGCGTGACACCTTGGTTTCAACATTGGATAATATTAGATGTGCTTTTACCCAATTTGTTTGTATGTTTTATACCTTCAAATGGGAGGGCCAACTTGGTTTTGACATTCATACAACCTAGGGCTATGAGAAATTCAGGTTTCAAATTCCAATTCTCGATAAGTAACCGAATAAAGCGCATCGAAACAGACAGACGGATGGACGAAAAAATTTTATCGCCCAAAAAGTAGTTGAAAGCAAATTATCACTTATTTCTTCGGAAAACTAAATACATATGGCTCCATCTTAACATTAAGGAATAGTAAATTCTGTATAAAATTCCATAATTTTTTTTTTCAAATCTCTTCAATTGGTGGAAACTTTCCGAACAGATTAATTCAAATGAATCGTTTGGTGCGTTCGGCGGATCCAAAACGCCCTCTTGGAAGGACACTCAGTTCGCACAACTAAATTCGTTCTCTATTCTCTTCCCCACCCCTCTGAATCCATCATTGGATTTCTTCAAACTAAATGTTCTGCAGTAGTAAGGAAAACTTTATTAACCGCGCATGTATTATTGTTTTTAATGGTTTGGTATCTAGGTGTCAAATAAAACACTTAAAATTTTTAATTTAATGTACAGTTTAAAGTTTTTAGCAATTAATTAAAATACAAATCTATTTAATACAAACTTACCAAATTATTAGCTGTGTAATACAAATAGTCAAGCTTGCGTTTATATTGCTTCATATTGCTTTCTCAAATCACACACACACACAAAATGAGATGCATTCAATCAATTACATATTTATCTTTCCCGCTTTTCTTCTTTCCACAAACTTTCGCTGCACTAATAAAAAGTGGCACTCGAAGAAAAAAAAAAAAAACAAAAACAAAAACCGGCCGGCCGGCGTCTGACAGTGGCCTGCGCCTCGGCACACCCACAACAATGCAACTTCTTGCATTTGCAACAAAAAATTTGCACTCAATAGATAATAAATAATTATATTACCATTTCTTGTGCATGTTGCAATAATTTACAATTTTTTTTTCACTAATTGAAGATTGATAATCGATTTACATATTTCAATTTTAATAGCAAACAAATTACATTGAAAGAAACGTAATGCGCTGCCGCGATGGAATACATTTTGCTATGAAATGGGTAAACATTTGCACAGGCACTTATAAAACTAATTAAACTTCGCTTTAAATAAACACTGTTTTTAATTAATTAAATAGATGTTAAATAAAATTTGTTTTTGTCTGATATTAGCAAAATATTATTATGCCATTGTGAAAGCTCGAAACTATACCAAAGTAAAATATACTAAAAATGATCATGTATTTTAAACAGGAAAAGACAAGAATGAGTAATGAAAGCAAAAGAGATAAATTGTAATTTAATTTGAACATTTATGCTCTACATCATAGAAACAGTTGAAACTAAATATTATATGTAATCCCAATATCCAAAATTTTTAATACGACAAACAATTTTTCAATGGAGTATTTAGCTGCATAGTAACTAAAATGAAGTGCAAAGTATCATATAACGCTTGACTACTCTCTTTTTGCGTATTGTTTTTTTTTTTTTGCTCAGTAATGCCAAATTTGTGGTTAGAAAGTAGAGAAAATACCCTATAGTTTGGCATGAGACCACTAGTGCTCGACCCTTTCTCAGGATACTACTGATGCAACGGCTTGCCGGTCAAGGAAAAAAAGGAGTTCAAACCCTGGACGAGGCAGTAAGTTGAATTTTATAAGTTAATTTATAAATTATGTGTGTTTAGAAATATATATATATATATATATATATATATATATATATACATATATATGGGGAAAGCTTCAAGAAAATAATTATAATAAAAAAAAAAACAAAATATTACATAAATAATAAAATCTTGACTAAAATTGAAACAAATAACTAGGTGGTTTAACAAAAAATTATACATATAATAATAATATAAACATAATAATAATATAAACATATAATAAAAATAAAGAACAAACGCAATTAGCAAGAAAAGAAAATAAAAACAATTTCCAAGTACTAAAGAGAGACAGAGAGAGAAAGAGTGGTGGTAAGGCAGAGTCAAATTTTTGTTGTGCCAAATTTACTTTTTGTGATTTTTTTTTTTTCTATGATAAATCAAAAGCAAAATAAGCGAGTATTAATGTTCTTTTTTCGCTCTCCCATTTTTAATTGCTAGATTTGGCACATGCTTCTCTTTGATCGTTTTCCAGTGAGGTCATGCATTTTAAACTGCAGTAGTAAATACACAGGCAGCGAGCTCTGTGCGGCGACGGAGTGGCGGCATGATTTTTAAAACGTCCTTTAAACTTTATTTAGCAAGAAAATATAGCATACTCGATAAACTTGAAAAAGGTCTTTGTTAACTTACAAGTAACTTAGTAAGTTTGATTTACAAGAAAATGCGCGAAAAGTAATATAAAAAGTTAAAAACTTATTTTTGTGAGGTTAGGTTCAAAACCATAAATTGTGTAGAAAAAAGTGAAGAAATTGAGAATAAAAAAAATGTAAATACGTAATTTATTATAAATATTAGTGAAAGAAAAGGCTATTTAAAAATATATATATTTTTTTTTTTTTGTGAGTGAGGGAAAAAAAAATTACATTACATTCTTACAATTAAAGAAGTAAAGAAAAATAAGAGAGTAAAAAAAGAAAAGAAAGAAGAAAAAAGGAGAGTGATATACAAAAAGAAAAAAATGTTATAAGAAAAAAAGAACGAAAAAAAGTAAAATTAAAGTAAATAAGCATCTTCGTCTCAACACTGGAATCGCTTTCAAATTAGCAGCAGCGTAAGAGGTATATTCTCTCTCTCTCTCTCTCTCTCTTTGTTTATTTTCATTAGCAGTGCACTATGTCATGATATTTTTTATTGGAACACGTGAAGTTTTAAAAACAATAAGACATACAAACTTTTTTTGCGTTACATGTCTAATATAAATTTAATGCCAATTTTCTGTTTATTATATAATCATATTAAATAAGTTTATACTAATTAAAGCAATAAGTAGTCTCGCTTCTCGATTTCATTTAGGTGGTGTCATTCAACGAAACTAGTCGAACGTGATAGTTTTTAGATGAATTGTAGGTGAAAGAATTAATAAATAAAAAATGTAGTATATTCATAAGTATGTCTTATCCTTATAGTGTCCAATTTTTTTGTACAAATATTAGTGCCAACCTTGCTTAATGCACAGTTAACACGTTTTACAAATGAAATATTTCAAACAATTGCCTATAATGCACTACATCGTTCAGTTATTGTTGCTACCGAGTCAATTAAACAAGTTCTCTTTGCAATATCGCTCAGTGCAGAGGGCGACGTGGGTGAAGCCATTAACCGGGCAATTAAACAACATAGCATATCAATGGAAAAAATTACCTACGAGGCTGAAAAATTGTTTGAAAAACGACAAAATGGCCACAAAATAGCTGATCTTCTTAATTATATTTATGTTAATGAATCATATGTATTCCACGAAGAATATATTCAACTGTTGCAACAATATTTCAATCACACCAAAGCCGAGTCAATTAAGTTTAATGAAAATACACGTCTTACTTTGAATGTGAAGTATGCGAGTATGACAGATAATAAGTTAACAGATGTATTACCATCGGAAATATTTAATACGAACGCCCACGCTCTAATTGTAACTGCTTTATATTTCAATGCCACTTGGCAGTATACATTTTCTAGAGGCCAATATCAGACTTCTACATCGCCCGTTAAGATGATGGACTGTACAGCCGATTTTCTCTATGCCGAACTTGAAGAGCTGGATGCCAAAGTTATCGCTGTTCCATATGGAAACGTAAATCTAGAAATGTTGCTAGTTTTGCCCAATAAAGTTATGGCGCTTAAAGAACTGGAGCAAACAATTTTCGATTATGATATACGAAAGATTAATGAACGTATGCAAATGCGTAATATACATCTTACGATGCCCGAATGGACATTGCGTTTTAAACTTTCACTAAAACGGATGCTTACAATACTTGGCTTCGATGTGTTATTTCAAAATAGTGAGTACGTAAATATGTTCGATTCAAAAGAGCCAAAACCTTTGACATTTGCTGACTATATCTACGATGTAACGATAAAATTCGATGAAGTTGGTGTGGAGCCACTAGACATAAATTCAAAAAGTCCTAGTAAGCAGTCATTTAACCTCAATTAAACAATTATAAGTATACGTTTAGAATTTTCTTTGTATATAGTAAATCCTCCGTTACATTTTGATGTGAATCATCCATATATTTTCTACATAAAAGACGAAAGCACCATTTATTTTGCGGGACACGTTGTCACATTTAATGATGCTGAAAATGTTACAGAAGATCCATTATCAACAATTGTTCCGCTTCCTTCAACCCTTGAAACCACTTCTACAACTTTAACTACAACGACGTCTACACCGGCAAATGCTTCGAATTGCCTTAAAGGTAACGATCAAACATTTTCTAAATTTTGTAGCATAATCTCGAATTTAGCTGTGACTTCTACTGAAAAACATGATCAAATGATACTGTTCACAGTGATATACTGCAACAAATTAAGGAAATAGCATCATCGGCACAAAATGTGACAATTGGATATATTAGATATACGAGTACTAGAGATACTAATGAAATGAGTGAAGTAGTCGGTACTCTACAGCAAGTAACGACATTAATTCAGTCGATGGCTTGCCTCTCTACGAAACTAAGCCATCAACAAAATATTCCAACATTAATATCTGCTAGATCTGGAACTTTAAATCGATTCGTTGAAATATTTAAGAGATACATACAATTTACTTTAGCTGCAGGCAAGAATGATTTTAAGCCCAAAACAGTTCTGGAAAAAGATGGGACTGACTGGCATGAGACCTTATCAATAGTACCACACAACGAGGAGTTCGAATTTGTACACATAACATCATTAAAATCAAACATAAATGCAAATCCACACCAAAAAGAAAAAAGTTTAAGTCAAGATTATAGGCTACAATCTAATCAAGCTGCGAAAGAAAATAGAAATGACGTAGATGCGGATAAGCTCAAGACACGTTTTAAATTGAAAGCAACTATTCAATCACCAACGAAATATAAACTACTGGAAAATCCATTGATAAAACTAGAAGCTAGATCTCCTTCCAAATTTAAAGCAATGCCTACGAAACCGCCAAAAAAGGCTACAAAATCTCCAAAAAAGGCTACAAAACCTCCAAAAAAGGCTACAAAACCACCAAAAAAGGCCACAAAACCTCCTAAAAAGGCTACGAAACCTCCAAAAAAGGCTACAAAACCCCCAAAAAAGGCTACAAAACCGACAAAAAGGCTACAAAACCTCCAAAAAAGGTCACAAAACCACCAGCAAAACCTACAAAAAAGCCTACAAAACCACCAACCAAACCAACAAAAAAACCTTCAAAAGCACCTTCTAAGCCTACAAAAGCAACAGTTAAGCCTACAAAACCATCAGCAAAGCCTACTAAAACACCAGTTAAGCCTACAAAAGCACCAGCAAAACCTACAAAAGCACCTACAAAACCACCTACTAAGCCAACAACAACTTCAAACCCTACAACATCCATAGTTAATCCAGTTGTACCCTCAACAATACCTCCAGTTGAGCTTCCAACACTACCTCCAGTTGTACTCTCAACAACATCGCCAGATCTACTCCCAACACTACCTAATCTACTTCCAACACTTCCTCCAGGTCTATTTCCAACACTTCCAACTTTACCACCAGGTGTACTTCCAACAATACCTCCAGTGCAGCCACCTTTCATCTATCCTCCGATAATGCTGCCGCCAATTACAATTATACAAAATGTTTATCCACCCAATAACAATCCTACAGAAGGACCATCTGTCATAAACACACTATCCAACCCTCCAAGTGCTGTACCGCAGATTTCCACAACTCCTTCCACAACGTCAAATGTTTCGACAGATTGCATTGGAATGATGGAAGTTTTAGCACAACTGGCATTGACAATAGGATCTACTTCAAATTTATTCACGAAGTTGGTTGCCAACACAAATGTTCCTACAGATATTTGCAATGAAATGGCACGAATTTTAAATCAATTGTCGATATCAATGACTTCGATTGCATCATTACAGGATTTATTTAAAGCTAAGTCCAAGTTATAGAGTCTGATAAAACATCTGATATACCTCAGAATCACATAAATATCTTTCTACTTCCAAGCTAAGTCACAATCAATAAAATGTTCTGGTTTGCTTAGAATATCCAGTCATTTGCCAGGTAAAATTGGTAATTGCATCAATAAAATAAAAACACTGCAAGTTAAAGCCATTATAGACAAATAATATTGTGCCGATATGCTTTTCTAGATTTTATTATTTAGTACATTTTAATTGTTTATCGGTTTAATATCGAATAAACGGTATTTACGGGTATCTTCAGAACCAAACCTTTTTTTGAGTAAAATTTTTGAATACGTAACCACTAAATTTGTAAAAAAGGAAAAGAAAATACATTATGATACATACTATATGCACTAAAAGTATTCTATTCTGCTGATATATAATTTCTTATTAAATACTTTTCGGTGTTCTGCTTCAATATACTGTACTGCATAGATTTCCACAAATAAGCTTTATTTAATTTGCATATTTTTAACGAGCTAAGGCAACACCACGCATCTAAACTTTTTAACACTATTCCTCTTGTATACGCGCTGGGACTTTTTAACCTCCCATGAACGTATACGTTGGCACAAATCAAATCAACTAAAATTCGATATTCCTGCAGAGCTTTGAGATTCAGTAAAATATATTTCACAATTTCTATTAGTTTAGTTGTTGAAAATACGAATATGCGATTGCGAATAATCACAACGTACCTCGCTGCATAGTGATAGGTTTGTGTTTTCATATACGTTATGAATTCATATCGTAGTGAATGTGTGAAAGGAATTCGAAATATTAAAATAAGATTTAATTCACATCTAATACATATTACGTACCCTATATAAATTCGTAAAAAGTTTTGATATTTTTTTTTATCAAGCTTATTTGCGTAAATGAACAACTGGAATATACCTAAAAACATACTTTGCGGCTTGTAAGCCTACTTATGCCACATCCCAAGTGTAATTGTCTTTATTTGCGGCAGCAAAAACAACTGCTTCAAATGGAAATTCTTTTGCAGATTTTTTATACAATGATAAGTTTTTACTTTATATTTATATTTTGTGTGTCTTAGATTTGTAAAAGAGGGCAAATGAATTGCCAGGCAGACACTTTTGTGATTCACTATACCTAAGGGAAAACAATGTTATTACAAAAAGAAAATTTGTATTATTTCGGATTTTCATTTTTCGCTGCATGTAATTGAGGTAATTTTCGGGTTTATGAAAAAGAATATCTGTTTTTCTTCTTAAAAATGTAATTTAAGTAAAAATTGGGTGTAAAAAGAAGCTGAAGAAATGTCAATAAAACGTATTTGAATATCTTGTAGTAATTGTATGCTATAAAAGTAAGAAATTTTTCATTAAATATTTCTCCCAAATGTAGAATTTTTCAAACGGAAGCTACTCCACAAAAATTGAATTACAAATTATTTTCATTAACTTTACCATTTATTCTGAGCTGTGTAGAAACTGTTGAGAATTCATGTCATCTTTGCATTACAAATATTTGAATAGACCAAGAACAGGAGAATGAAAGTGAGGTACAAAAAATATTGCAGAGCTTTTTTAAGAATTTTTACAGTAATTACTTTGCTAAGTTCTGTTGGAAAGCACATCAATACATTTGGAAATTAAAAAAAACATTTCTGGGTTTTACTTTTAATGTCAAAACCATTAATTTTATCGAAACAAAAACACAAATACCAAAGTAATTTTATTTCAAAATTGTAAAACAGAAAAATAAATTTTAAAACTGTACAACAGAAAAATAAATTTTAAAATTTCGAAAAAAAAAAAAACAAATCAAACAAAAAACTTAAATTTATTTTAAATTCACGGTTTTAAAATAATTTATTTCGAAATTAAGTTTATAAATAGCCATAAAAACAATGCTTGGTGTACACATTCGTGATCTGCGTAACTTCTATGCCCGTCTGCGTGATAATGAAGTTCGTGCCACTGAATTAATAGGTTACCAAATGGAAATACTGGAAGCTGACCCAAATTATCGTCTAAAAATCACAATATGCTCAAAAAACTACGATGGCAAGAAAGAGGTGTCGCTTGCGCTCTGGTCTTTACTTGTCCCCCGACATACCCGGCACGCATACCGTCTATTGATATTGCCGATAAATATAATATACCACAAAACTTTGAAGCACGCATATATGAAGAAATTGATGATATGGTATATCAAAATGTAGGCATGAAATTAATAACACCAATAACAATTTTAACACAGGGTATAATGGATGATCTAGAAGAAGCATTAAGTGTTGTCGAGAAGACCAATATGTCAGGCAATTAGAGAGTTTACAAATTGTCAAATAAAAAAAAATGTATTTTAGATCAATAATTTTGCGTGAATAAAAAAATTCTGTAACATGATGAGGTTTCAATTTGTTTAAAGAATAATGTCTTGGCGTACTTTAATATCCATCATAGACATCATAGACACTTAAAGGTACATATAGTATATTCTTGATAAGCTTGAGACGAATCGATCTATCCATGTCCGACTGCCTGTCTGTGCTGATAAAGATATTTAGCTGAAACTTAAGCTTTTCTCTACAACGACCAAATCAAGTGTAGCCCCATACAAACGTACCAGTCACTTTCAAGTTTTTATATAAAAAAAGTTTTTATACAAAAAAAGTTTTTATTTACTTTACTTTAACCAACTTTTTAATTTTAATCAACATATATCTTTGGTTTTAGGTAACTATTTACCATATGTTTCTTATAAACTCTATATATAGGTTGTATCAAATCATTCATCCCTACCCTTTAACTGCTTCCTACATCTAACAGCAACCTACAAAACTCCCAAATTGATAAAAAATTGTTAGTGAATTTTAAATATTAAAATTTCATATACGTAATTTATTTAACTTAACGTTTGAGAGTCGAATCTTTTAAGCATTACCACTGCGCGTGTTGTTATTGCTAATATTAACTCTGATCCGATATTGTGATTCAAGATGGATTCGAAATCGAGAGCCATACGTGCAACAAATTCTGTATTCAAATTAAATATCTCAATTATTTCAATTGTTGGCGAGTGCTTCGGATAGAGTGGTGGAAGCGTAAATACCAGGGCACAGGCCGCGCCAGATTTTTCACCGTCGTACTTTGGTGAGATTATGGTGATCTTTAGTTTATAAACAGGTTCTTCCTGAAGTACTTCCGTTTTACAGCCCAAATATTTTGTTGTACGAATTTCGGAATCACGCAAACTGCGAAAGTAGTTCTCAACATCGCGCAAAAACACACCACGCATAATGAAATGTTTTTTTTTTTTACTTTCTACTAAGAAGTCATTTGAGAAAAGTTTCCAAAAATTTTAAGCTAAAATGAAATTTTAATGACAGTAAATTTTCCCTTTTGTCTAAATAGATAAAAATAGTTTATAAAAATATTTAAATGAGGTTTAATTGAATAAAAAAACCAATAATCTTTTTTGTCACTTCTAATCAACTCCAGAAGTAAATAAAAAATGAGTATCACTGACAATGTTCATTGATCAAAGATATAACCCGATATTTTTGTAAAAATAACTTATTGATACCATAACAGATTATAATAAGCAGGCTACAAAATAATAACCCAGCCAATTATTCATCGACCGAATTAATTTTCTAGGTATGAATTTATTTATTCAAAATAGAGTTTTAATCTTCTTAAAATATCTTTCGTTTGAGTCAGCTGCTCTCGAAGAATTTAAGAGGTAAATCGACCACACTTATATATTATATTCTCTAAAATTCTAGTGGGGTCTCTCTGTCTTGGAGCAAACTATTTTTCTAAGTCAATTTGAGGAGTTAGTACATAATGGCATTATACCACTGTTCCACCCAATTTTATCTCATCTCGTCGTGTCTGAGATGAGTACAGAATATTTACTAGTAGGGCTTCGTCGGCTGGTGAGTTTTTTCTTTTTTTTTTTAAATAAAAGAAATGAAATGCCACTGACTTAATAGGTTCTCAGTTTATTCAAGAACAAAATATACAGCAATAACATAGCAAACATGCGGAAAAACATATCTCAGTTGTCTTTAAATACCCAAAGGATTATCAGAGCAGATATTGAAACTGTAGCAAACAAATTGAACAGCGACAAAACATGTCACCATTAAATTGAAAATTTGCTAGGGCAACAAATGTACGCGGACATTTATGGCGACTGCAAACATGAATCCTTTAATGGTTGCCTGGCATGAAATTGCCGCGCATAATATTGTAAGATGCAGGCATAAATTATAATGCCAAAGTAAACTGAATGTTAAATTCAGCAAGGATATAGACGAAGTTGCTTTGAATAATTGAAGCAACAGTCGGCGTGCAGACGATTTAGAGTACGACGTCTAGTCGAAGGACTAATATTACTAAAGGACTACACCTGTTCGACAACTACAGGATTTTTCGTTTCTAAGACGACGGAGTAGAGAACAACCGCAATGGAGATGAAAATTTTTACGAGTTGTACGCGTGGCGAATGCAATGTTGGGTTCAATGTAGCAGATTGCAACACTTTGTGGAACATTCTTGAAGCTAAACTTTAAGGGGAAAGTAGAAATTTACGTTGGACAGATAGAAAGCAACTCGCCGCGTAAATGTTTATTTATGACATTGTAAAAGTTGGCATCTTTTCTTATGCTTCATGCTCATTTCATTTCAATTTTGCGTCTTGGCAAATGCAGCATCGTAAAAATTGCAAAATTAGACAGACAGACAGACAGACTGGTTGAGTTGCTCGTTAAATGCGATATAAGAAAGCGATTCTTAAGCGTATTAAACCTTAGTTGACTTTTTAACACGCAACAATGCAAAAGTCTTGAAGAAATATTAGACTGTTGCTGCTGTCTCATAAAAAATGTTACCAAAGCTGTCTATCACTTGAAAGCTAGCACAAACATTGTCTACTTCCACTTTATTATCCTTTTCAGACTTTCAAAGCTATACCCGCTTGTAGTCCTTTTTAATTATTTTTAATGTGATACTCCCTTACTTCTATTGTCTTAATTTTATGCTTCCTTAAGGATTTGTTGCTTCTTTAGTTAGCCGCTATTCTGAATATTGTTTTGTTATGGCTTTTTTCAGTTTTCAGTTAACCAGCAATGAAGTAATTAATTCGCAAGTAATTGTTGCCTGTTGACTCAACTCAATGTCTGCAAAACGACAATTGTTTTTACTTCGGTGGTTTCGTACTTTTTATTGGCCAATAAAGTAAAGTGCTTGCAAAGAAAAGTAATTGTAAGAATAATATTAAAAAAAGATGGGAAAATAAGTTATGAAAATTTTTTTATTAAATGATACTTAGATTATACGCATGATGCCGTTTTACTAGGTGTAGTATTTGCCTCTGTTTCCTTGCATAATGATGATGGCGTATCATTATTTAAGGACCTTTGTCGACACTAGCCACTAACATGCTCGTTTTAATTCGTCATTCACATACGTAAAACCAAAATCTATAATTCTAAATCTTGCACTTGGGGTTAACTAAGAAACCCTCCCTTACCATAAAGCCTGTTGTCCAGCAAAAAAATTTTATTTCATAATTTTGAATTCGAATTACGATTTTGGTTTGTTTATACATTTCATACGTTGAAGGAAATCATAGGAGATGAAAAACACTAACAACAATTGTTTCATAACAAGTTCGTCTTTAACCAAAAACCTTAAAAATGCCCTCTCAAGAGACCATTCTGGATCCGCACCTAACTCTATAAGGTTTTATTTTTTTATGGACTGTCAATGATACTTGTAGTTTTATTTTCTCCCTCAAAAATTATTATTACCTAAAACCGTATTAAATTATTATATATATTTGATATCACCATTTTCTAAAAATATCACATTCCTATTAAGCATTAAGCCCATTAGGAATTTTATAAGCATTTAATGCACTTATGACACAGCGATAGCTCTAAATAACAATACTATGCACTCAACGCACTTTCCCACTCCCGAACTAGACAACTTCCTACAAAAAAATTAAGAAAATCCAATAAACTCGGAAGTACAAAAACAAAATCACATTAGTTTTAGTTTAATGCGATTATAGCTTCAAGTAGAAAATCGATTTCATTATGTTACGCGTAATAATGTATAAAATATTTATAATTTTTGTATATGAAGAACCCCAAACAAAGCATCGAAGCTGCAATACTTTGAGAATAGCACAAATTATGTGCGGACTGACGGATGAAACGACAAATTCGTAGGAAGAGGAACAAACGAAATCAGCTAAATTTCGTTGAGCTGAATAAAACTATACATAGTCATATATGTTTTAATAGTTCTAGAACTTCGTAAAATTTACGTTAGAAGCTTCGTGTCAAATTGTATACACTTCACATTACAAAAACTAACACGAAATATTTTGTAAGAAATGCATATAGTCAAAGGACAAAACCGATTTGCTTGTAATGCGCATTTAATAATTCATAAAAAACCAGAAAAACACGAATTGAATTTTTGATTATGGTGACAGTTTGCAGCAAAAAAAGCGGACAATACCGGACTAAAAAAAAAAAAATAAATAAAAACAAAATGAAAATAAAAGGAAAAGAAAACGAAAAGAAAAAAACATTCATGTTTGGCTCATTGCTTATGCTTGAACACGAAACAAATTCAAATTACAAATTATGGTTCATTTGGCGCTTTACGACTGTGCTTGCTTGCATTATGCTGAAAATAGTCTTTGTCCTGCGACATCTTTGGATATTTTTACTATAAGTGAGGCGAGCATTGCATAAAACTATGATCCCATTGACCCCAACGAAAGTGATATAGCAACCAAAACCACCCACCCAGCGACATATCAACAACCTCAATGTTCTTTCGTCCTTTCTTCAATAAAGCTTAATCCCAACAACGTTCGTTGGAGCTTTGTGCTTTAGCGTCGTTCGTTTCATTTTGCGCGGTGTGAACTATTTAGTTTCCGGTTTTAACTTTAACCATAAACTTCGCATTATGTATGCTTTTATTGCATACTTCCAAGCGCTGTCGCATCTCTTCCCATTGGACTTTTACTCGGACACGCTTCATTGTTTCTTGATAATCCTGCGAAATGATAACACAAAGAATAAATATGTTTATTTATGGTTGCCTTCGCCATGTCACTTTGTTTGGTCCACACAAACTAGTATCAGTGACGCAGCTCATTATAAATTTTTCTTTCGGTACTGGAATTTAGTTACGTTGCTCATCTTCATCACTATGCGTTGGCGTTTTACAAAATCGTATCAAAATCATATATGCGCATAATTGACAATTTTCCCCTATGCTTCGTAAATTCGGACTCAATTGCCCGACAGTAAAACTAGCAGTGTTGTAAGTAAAAGAACTGAGTTGAAGAAATATGTGCACTAAATACTATTAAAACACTTAAAAAAATTTGGTTTATACCATTTTGAAAAAAACCTATATCAGTCACAAGTTTCTCAATCTGATACGTTTCAGATCGAATTTCTCGTTCTAACTCCGTGTTATTTACTATATGATCTACTTCTTGACCGCTCGCGTTGTGAGGGGAATCTTAGAGAAGAATTTTAGCTCGTGATTCTTCAAAAATCGCCAGAGTACAAATTGCTGCAGATCAGCATAACAATGCTGCTTCTAAATCCAAATTCGCTATGTGCCAGTCGCCAAGTATTACTTGATCCAGGACAAAAATGAAAACAAAATCTATTCGTAAAAGAAAATAAATTTTACAGCGCAAACATTCCATTAAAATCGTCTGTCATTGTCGCATGGTGGCAATAAGATGAAGTTAATCGGTTGGGGTAGACAGCGCTGGCATCAGACGTTTTAACAACAACAGCTTGCCGCAAAAACAAAGAAGAAGAGCTGAGTGGAGTGCACTTGGGTGCCCCTTAGCTAAAGACAGCCTACCTAATGCTTCTAGCATTGGCTCCAGCCAAAGCCCAAGCCATTATGTTTCCATGAGCGTGGCGTAATATTTTCAGAACGCGTTTCTTGGGATTTTCTTATGCTAGTTATGTCCTTTCCTTATACATATTATCAAATAGCTATTCTATTCTGGCGAAGTCGAAATGACTTAACGCTGCATTTCAATGTATGGCAAGCAGCAGCCGAAGCGTAAGCCAAAGAGTCCTGCTTCTGACGCGATGCCGCTGGCGGCATTGCTAACGCTAACTGTCGTCGCTGTAATTTGTATTGCCGACTTAGCTACATTCCTTTAACTCCTTCTTTTTTCTTTGCTATCCTGCTGCATCCTTTGTGCAACAGAAACACAAATGTTTTACATTGTTCCTTCGTCGTCGCTGTAGCTACTAGACTAGCAGTCTTACATTTTTATTGGTTTTTCGTTTTAAATTTCAATTTGGTTGCGTTGACTTACTTCATACATACTCTTACATTCATCATGTCCTTGGTTATTCTTTCCGCTGCATTCTTACAGCTCGTTGATTCTGGGTTGCTTTTATATTCGTTATAGTTTTCGCTTGACATATGTTGGCTGGCTTGGCATATGTTGCAAATGTCTTTAGGTCGTCGCCTTTGGATCGTTTTTCGAAAGGGCTTTAGCTTCCCCATCTTTGATCACACCTGTACTTTTTGTGCAGGTGCTAAAGATTTATTAGCGTCAGCACGAACTGTTGACATGTATGTTTACGCTGTAAGTTCTTTTTTTTTTTTTTTTTTGTTTGCCTCTAAATTCATTGTTTGTCGTTAACTGAAATGTCACTCAAGGTGCAAATCCAACATCTTATGTAGATATGTTTTAGAATAGATTTCGAATACATTTATACGTTCTATTCATTCAATTGCCGCCGCCTCAAGACTTTTTCTATTTTTTCATACGTGATTTGCACTCAGCGAGACATTATCACGCACATTCCAACTTTCTGACACTGCAGTTTCCTTACACTAGCATCCTGCGATTATCTTCCTTTCAAATCCAAAATTCATGTTACCCTTAGGCATTTTACCGCCTCCTTTTTTTTGTTTTCAATTCGGCAATTTTTGTTCTTTCAGAGAAATTGCACGCTTCGCACCATTTTTATCGTTAATTTTTTTTCTCTTATCAACCGCCATCACTACACCAATGCATCTATTTCCCATTTTCTTGCTACTTTTCACATTATCTGTTTCCTTCCTTTTTTCATTATTTTATTTTTTTTTTTTTTTTGTTTTGGGTTCATCGAAAGATTCCAGTTTGTTGCGAACGTGAGTGTGCGAACGTGAGTGTGCGAATTGTCGCCATCCAAAATGTGCTTTGCCATGTAATTCGATCTATTATCAGTTGTCATCGTCAAGAAATTCACACATTTGCTCGTTTAAATCGTCCATGAGTTCTATTCTTTCATTCGAAGTTGTTGATTTGTATTTTTGAAAGAATGTTTTGGTGTGTGTTTTTTTTTTTTGTGAATTGTTCTGTTTTGTATTATATTGACAATTTTACACGGTTTTTTCACATTTGAATAACTTTTAGTAGTCGCAATTTATTAATTTTCAACATTTGTTTACCTGATTTTGTTTTTGATTATTTGTTTTATTTGGTATTGCTTTTACAAAGATAAAAATGATACATTAAGTTAAACCATAAAATACGTACATACATTCAATATATTCTTGAACACCATTGGAAGGTAAATAAACACTGCAATTGACTAAGCACGAGACTCATGTATATCAGCTTCGGTTCAACCAATGTTAACGTATTTCCTTTTTTTTTTTGTTTGTCTTTAAAGTTGTATTTAAAGTTTAACTTCGTTTATAAATAATAAAGCTTAGCAGTAATTAACGATCAAAACTCTCTAGTGCTGACCTTATTAAATTAACCCTTAAGACATTAAAGAAATACTGTTGAGCTACAATTTAACATCTACATAAAGTTCTATGTATTTGCACACTGTGCTCAACAAGCAATCGACGAGAGACAAAAACTGTAAATACAACTGTAAGTGAGCTTTAGAAGGACTCTAATGTTGAATAAAAAACAAAACGAAAAAAAATAAGCAAGCAAGCTAGCAATTCAGTGAAGTACTCATCCAAAACAACTCGAAAACTGCCAAAAAAACAGCAACCAACAAAGCAGCAAACAAAACTGATGCAAGAGTAAGGCTAAAATGAAGGCGTCATCGAATGCGTGCCTAAGTGTAGCATTTACATGCGGCAGGATAATACAATTTGTGCGCCTATGAGGACAACAAAATAAACGGAACGATTGTGAATGAATGGGTGGGTGGGTACATGAACATGGCACATTGTAAACGAAAACAGAGCAGCATATGTGAGGCGTGAATGGGATAATTTATATGAGACGACAATAAGACGAACAGACAGACTATAGACAACCTCTTCGATATGTCAAGAGATGTGTTCGATTGTGTGTGTTTTATAAACGTGTTGGTATGCGTTGCTAATACTATATGCCTAAAAAAGCAGCAACGAAATATTAACAAAACGTAATGAAGTAGATAAGAAAGAATCGAATTGGTTTGAATTGAGTAACGACAAGAAGAAATATAGTACGTATACACGTTCATACATATAAGTAATGCGTGAAAGACATATTTTTGGGAACCTAATAGCTAACAGGGAAAATCCTACAAAAAGGACATGCACATATTTAGTAAAAATTAGCAACAGTTGTGTGTCTTTGCGTAGTTGTGGTAGAAGAGAAGAAGTTGTGAAATACTGACATCCAAAATATATTTTTTTTGCTATCTCAATGAAGCAAGAAAAACGAATGGGAATAACATTGAAAGAAAAAATTGTTAGAAAAAGTTCAAACTCACTCCGACGATGAGCATATGTCTTTGAGTACGTGCAATAATTTGCGTTATTTAACAAATATTTCTTTCAATTTTATTATTTTTTCTATATATTTTTTCTTTAGAAATTGAAATTTGCAAAAAAAATATGAGAAAAAAAAAATGGAGAAAGAAAAAAATTCAAATAAATTTTACGCCTTGAGGTGGTATTTTTGGCATTTCTTTAAACTTTTTTTCCTTGTTCCCTGTCCCAGGGTAGTTGTGGAGGTAGACCCTTATTTTTCGCTTGGGGGGGTCGACGCGTCTGTCTGTCCGTCCGTCCGGTCGCGTCCGCTGTGCTGTGCCGTACGTTTTTTAAGTGGCTCACTTACTCCCTGGCCGCGGTGCCTACGGTTCTGCCTTTTAGGCCCGCCTTGTCGTGTTTTTGTTTGTTGGCTGTGCACTTTCCCCATTGTTTAACGTTTTATTGTTTTATGCCCATATGCCTGGTCCCCGGTCTGTGGGTCCAGGGCGGTTCTTTCTTTTTATTATTAGGGACTAGTATTGTCTGCTTTTAGGCTCTCTGCCATTGTAAATTATGTGGCTAGAGTTAAAGTTTGCTCTTCTTTTGGTATTTTTTGCTTTCTTCAATATTTTGCAAATTATGCATTTAGTTTGGCACATGTGGCATCAAGGCATTACGTGTGGAGCATGCTAAAATTATTTTGAAATTTGTAATAAAATGTTAAAAATTTTATTTAGATGTTGAATATGTTGTTGGACAGTAAATATTCGAGCATAATCTACGTTTGATCGTTCCGAGTTTAGGTAGAATTTTATTCAAGGTTTTTTTTAGTATAAAAGTAAATCTGGCTACGACTCTCATTATTAATCAATCACAATGACTAAACACGATTTGCACCTTACACATGAAAACAAGAATATTAAATTTGCTTCAGCTAAAAAATCTTACATATCCTCTCGCATTAAAAGATATATTTTTTTGATTTTGAAAAATGTTACAAATGAGACGAAGCTTGTATTCGTCTCCACTGTTAATAGACTTTAACCTAAACTTAAGTTATGAATTTTTATATTTTATTTTTTATTCATTTTTTACAGAATTTGTTTTTCTATAACCTCATAAAAATGTCAAATCATTTACATACATGTCACTTCAGTCAAAAACCAGCGACAAAAACAACAATTTTACAGACAGACATTAATGCACTTAAAAAAGCAAAAGAAGATAAACCCATATTCCTACAAGATAAGCTGCATTATCCTTAAAGAAAACATCAGCGACAAGGAATTTAGCATGTTTACTCGCATCATAAATGACATTAATATAATAAAGCAACAGTAGCAGAGCAAGTAACAAAAAATCACAAGTATTCAAATATAAAAGGATATGCAGGAATGAAAGTAAACAAAAAAGCAAAGGAAAATTGTAACTTCGGTAAAATCGAAGCTCAAATACCCTTCACACGAAACCTCGAATAGCTTACATACATATGTATGATCATCAGCGGCGTTAATAGTATTTCGCTTTGGTGAAATGGGTAAGAGTCAATGGTCCAAAACAATCTAAGTTTGGACACTAGGTTGTGTTTTTTTTCAAGTTTTATGCTAAAATTAAAGATTAAAGAAGTACTTTGTTCAAAAAACAAGAAAGTTTGCGATGAGTTTGTATTTGGGCTATATGCTATAGTTACTCGATATTTGTTTGACCTTAAAAGTGGGTTTGGCAATTTGGCTTAAGCATACAGAGTACCTATAGCCAAGAAAAGCTTAAGTTTCGATTACTTTTAAAACTAATCGAATAAAACACAACAAACAGACGGAACATGCCTAAATCGATTCGTCTTGTCGAGGTGATCAAGAATATTCATACTTTATAGACACTATGATTTTTCCTTAAATGCGTTGCAAAATTTTTAGCAAACTGGTAATACCCTTTAACATTGTATGAGGAATATAAAGAAAAAAAATGAAGTGTAGTGGAAAAATGGCTGCATGGCAACTTCCGCTGTTGTCACATAAAGATGTTAACGCTTATAATGATGTTGATCTTTATGATGAAGCTGTGACAAGCAGCCGGCAAAAGAACTTTTGCACATGCAATCGGTGCATGTCACTTGTTTTTGTTATGTCACTCTATATCCTTTTTATATAATGTTCCTTCTTGGCTTTTATGTAAGCAAATTGCTTTTGTTAAATTTGTCACCAAAGCATTTTTTTCCACTGCGCAAAACGGTTCTCGCTTATATCCTTTCTTAGGAGTTTCGTTGAAAATATTATTGCATTCTTGCAGGCGTTACTCTTCATTAGCGTTTGATTATATGCTTTTTATAGTGACTTTTAACATAGTGATTTTTCAAATCGTTGGCAGTGCTTAAGTTTTGTGATTTCCCTCTATCTAGATTTTGGTTGCATTTAGAAGCGCTATGACCGGAAAATCAGCTGCAGTCGTTGGTATTTCATTTTTTTATTTAATTTTTTTTTTTTTTTTTTTGAGAAGTTGATTGGAGGCGGCTTTACTATCCTATTTTTTTAGGAAATTGTTTTTGATGTACATATGAGTACAGTGGTAACATCTACGTTTTGCAATTCAAATCGCATTCATTCTTACATGTGTATGCATGACAATCTATAAAAAATTAAAAATTCAGTTTAAATACATGTGAACATAAATTTGCAATGTTTGCGTATAAGTTAATAATTAAAAGTAGAATTTTACCCTCTAATTCAATTACATTTACTTGTCTTTTATATTATTGTTTTCAGCTGCTTGCCTCATAGTCGTGATTAGGTAAAATATTTGCAAAATATTTATTTTCAAATGAGTCTTGACACCAACACATAAGATATTTGAACAATATAAAAAGCTTCGCATTGGACTTCTTCGTTTTAGTAATTATTAAATTAAAAAAGGTCCGTAATTCTCTGCAAAAATTTGCCCGGCTGATGAACGATTTATATAAAATAGCCAAAATAGTTATCAAAGTTTCCACTGTGAAACTAAAATCTCTTTAAAAAAAATTTCAACCTCAAAAACAAAAAGGCTTTGTCTCAGTTCATGAATAATTTCCTTATAGATTTAATACAAAAAGGACACAACCCACTCCACTGTGCAAACGAGTAAATTTATTTGTAAGTCAATTTTTTTCACACAAGTACAATATGCGACAAATTTACTGCCCTGGGCAGATGTGGGCCAACAAATGCATATGTCCAGTATAGAGGATCAACCAGAACTACATACATAAATAGAAAAAAAAATTTGTCTTGGAAAAGATGTATTAAGCTGCAGGACACACAAGTGAGTCTCAAACGCATGCAAAAGACGAAAAGCTATTTACATTTTGCATTTATTTATAATAAAATCAGCCAAAGGAATGACAGCTTAGAAGTACGTATGTTCGAGGACAAAAAAAAACAACTACGACGATGACGTCGAGAACGAAAAAGGCAATTTATCATAAATATTTGTCAAGCAAAGAGAATTTTAGAGTGAGAAAGAAATCTGTGAAAATTCAAAGCTTTACTGCAAACTTATTTTACGCTTGGCCAAACATGTAAGCAAGACAATGAAGCAGTCGACAGCAGGCGACAGATGGACATACAATGAGTGGTAATGCATGCAAGGCAGCGTTATTTGAATGATATGACATGAGCCAAATGGCTACAGGCCAAGCGCGAATGAGCGCATGAAGAATGTTGAAATAAGGTTAAAAATAAAAGAAACAACAAAATTTTCAACTTAAACTAAATTTATTTTTTACAAGGAAAGTTCACGATTGATCTACAATATGATTCAGCTAATTCAAAGATATCGCCAGATTAGCCAAATGGCAAAGCCTACGCCCAGAACCAGATCCATTGGCAATGAGAATTTACCACGTTGTGAATATTCATAACGTGCGGATTCGATAATTTTGTGCGTTGTTTGTAGCCATTGTTTTACAATAGCCGCCTCTGCAGCAACAAAGGAATACTCTTCACGTTTAACGCCGCGTTCACTCTTCACCAGCAGCGTTATGCATTTATTGGCACCTGTAGACGATGAAGACGACGATGAGGATGATGAGGAATTGGTTGCAACTGCAATGGGACGCTGCAGTGCCAGTGTCTCCCAGGCATAATGTTGTCTATAGGCAAGACGCCGTTTGCGTACTTCTGTACAAACCAGACATCGATCGAAAAGAAATACTTTGACGCGATATTTTTTTACGTGTGGCATAATGATATGCTTCGAATTCGGTAGCACGACGGAAATCACCTTGTTGCTGTAGATTGAGCTGAAAGAACATGATTATATTAATTTTTATTTTGAAAATTAAACTTAACACTTTTAGATAACGTACTTCTCCTAATTCATCTATATTAGGTATCTCCTCCGCCTGATTGACAACATCAAGCTGACGTCGCATGCGTGTATCTAGTTTGCACACAGAACTGAGCACTGGTTTGCAGCTGATGCCACTTTTATAGAATTCCTGAAAATAAATTGAATGTATTATTTTATCTTATTGTTTGTACTTAGCATTTATGTACTTACAGATATAAATTGCTGCAATAACAATGGATATCTGGTCAGTCTTTGTATTGGCTGCACTAGAAAACTATCTATGCCTAATTTATCATTGATTTGTGTTTGATATTGCTGCAATTAGAATTACGATAATAGATGTTATTAATACATTCATTTTAATAAATTAGTTTAAATTACCTGAAGCCATTCACGATTTTCTTGACGCAGCTGTAATGATGCCTTTTTGCCCATTGTAAAGCTTACATAGCAGTAAAAACTATTTTTCTGAAATAAAAAAAAACAAGCAAGAACGTTAACTTCGGAAACACCGAAGCTCAAATACCCACCACACGTAACTATATTCATTTTCTTGAAAAAATAAAAAAATAGAAGATGAGTTTGTATGGGTCTATATGTTATAGTGGCTCGATCCTTGTCATATCGGAAGCATATTCATAGGATAACAGTAGAAGTGATTTTACACAGATTGGAGTGAATATATCCATAAATAAGAACTATTTTCATTCAAAATCTGAAAAATGAGCGCTAGGTTTGTATGGGGGCTATATCAAAAAATGGGCGTGGCACCTTTCTTTTGAAATTGGATGTCATTAGAAGTGCTTTTACCCATATTTGTAGTAAATACATTTACAAAGAATAACAATTTTCATACAAAAAATCGAAAAAAATGGTAAGTTTGCATGGGGGCTATATCTAAAAATGGGCGTGGCACCTTTCTTCTGATGTTGGATGGATGGATATTAGATTAAAAGTGTTTTTACCCGATTTGTAGTCAAAACATTCATAAATAATAACTATTTTCATACAAAAAAATCGAAAAAAATGGAAAGTTTGTATGGGGGCTACATCTAAAAGTGGGCGTGGCACCTTGGTTCTGCCATACAAACTGCTTAGGAACACAAAAAGCTTAAGTTTAAAGTTTCAGGTCAATATCTTTAAAACTTTCCGAGAAAAACGCATTGCAACAGACGGACGGACGGACGGACAGACGGCAGACAGACAGACGGACATGGCTAGATCGATTCGTCTCATCGAGCTGATCAATAATATGTATACTTTATGGGGTCTCCGATGCCTCCTTTAATGCGTTACAAACTTTCCGACAAACTGATAATACCCTTCACACTATGTGTGGCGGGTATAAAAATATGGAAAATTGTTTATAAAGCCTTGTTCTCAATTTCACATACACAAAATCGTATCGTTACGTTGGAATCATTCTGGAAAAAGCACATTATAAACAAATCATGAATTCATTTCATGTGACTTTCTTCTCAAACAACTGGATATTCGGGAAATGCTTATACATATAAACGCGGTGGTCTATACAATTTAAAAATTTCAAACAAAACAGATGCAACAAACTTTAAATAAAACAACGATGTAGCATTTGTCTTTTAAAGATTAGTCTTAGGACTGCAGTAATATGCATTTGTAATTTAACCTAGAAAGGAATTGGTTAAGGCCCTTACTTGTCTACTAAAACAGCTTTGATAAGGTTAAGTTGTGTACTACACAAGCTGTAAATCTATCAATGATGTTGAAACTGATTGAAACTGCGATTTGAAAAAAAACTTTTTATTTAAAACATCCACTGAAAAGATTTTAAAAAAAAATGTTTGTACTCAATTTTTTCCTTTTTTCTTCTTTTTTTACTGAACTAATTATGAAATTTAAAATAAATTATTAACCATGAAACATAACCAAATCGAAAATCCCCAACAATAAATTTGCATAAAAATGACACTTTGAAGAGAAGCAGGGCGGACCTTTACCAAAAAAACGGGACAGATGCAATATTTCTGTTAGGGAAACGTAAAAAATTGTATTTATAAACAAGCATTTTAAAATCAAACACGTTGGAAAAAATTATAGCTCTGATGTATAATAAAGCTCGTTGTATGTGGAATGTAATTAAAAATGGATGTTGCACGCGTAATCGACAAAACTCGTGTTTTATACGATTCAACTGAGTATCTGATAATCAATTCTGCAAAAAAAAAATTATTTATTTTGATATTTTGTCTTTGAACCTCAACAAAACCATAATACATATTTTCTGCATTTTGGTCACGAATTGTTCCACTTTGGTCGCAAACCATTTTGCTTTATTGAACTTAATATAAAAAAATTTAAATTCAGCTAAAGATTCAAGCCGAATAAAATATTAGAAGAACTAAAAATTAAATTCAATTAAAAAACCATTGCTGTGCAAAACTCAAACTCACCTTCGACAACAACAACCCCAGGGCGCCGGCAAAATTACTTTGTTCTTGACTTAATATTTGCCTCAAAATATTTGCCTTGAGCTAAGCAAATCATTTATAAATCGCTTATCTCACACGTTTGTATCCAAATATCTACGATATATCTATGTATTTATTGTATACGTAGTTTAATACATAGCTATGTATAATCTTTATTAAATGAAGTCAAATTGTGTGACAATTGTTATGCAAAAGTGAAAATTTATTTTAGATTGTTTTTACAAAATATTTTTGCAAATGTTCATGTTTTATTTTTAAGCAATTGTGTCATTTGCGTTGACATTCATTTAAATGAGCTGAGAAAAATGTTAAATGTTTAATTTAAAAGATATTCAAAATGCTATAATCATACAGAGCGGTTGCAGTAATTTTTGAATAAAATAAATGGGACAAAAACTATAAATTTCGTATCTATAAGGTTAAAAAAACTTTTTAAAATTTATAGTTTGTACAGAATGGAAAGTATTTACTTGAGTAACTCATTCTTATGTCCAAATTTAATTTGTTATAAAAATGCAACATTTATCTAAAGAATTTTTATTCTTGCACAGAACTTTCTACATAGAAATGTCTAATTATTTATCCATTCAATGATCATCAGCAATTGAAAAATTAAATTTTAAGCAAATCAAGCAATCAATTTTTTTATAGTTTCATCAATTTTGCTAATCTTTGCCAATTTTGCTTGTCAAACAGAACTAAAAAAAAATTGTTCTTTTTAGAAAAAAATCTTTTCAAAATCTTTATTTTTTTTCAGTGAATTGCTTGTGTATTAATTTTTAAAATTGTACAGAATTTTATTTGTTTATATAAAAATATTCAAAAAAAATTTGTATATAAAATATTAAAAAAAAACAAAGAAAAACGGTAACTTCGGTAGAACCGAAGCTCAAATACCCGTCACACGATGATTAGAATATCTTTTCTTGAATGAACATGTGCGTATGCGACTGGTATAAAAATTATAAAATTATAAAAATTAAAAAAAAAAACAAGGAAAAACGTTAACTTCGGTGGAACCGAAGCTGAAATACCCGTTACATGGGCGTAGCGTCTTGGTTTTGACCGTGGATGACAAAAGAAATGTTTTTACCCAATGTGGAGCGAGTACATGGGGCTATACCTAAAAATGGGCGTGGCACTCTCATTTTCGAACTCAACCTAGTCGTTGCCGAGAAAAGCTTAAGTTTAAAATTTCAGCCCAATATCTTTATATCTTCATCGAATAAATCGCATAGCAACAAACAGACGGACAGACAGACGGACATGGCTAGATTGATTCATCTCATCGAGCTGATCAAGAATATATATACTTTGTGGGGCCTCCGATGCCTCCTTCAATGCGTTACAAACTTTCCGACAAACTGAATATACCCGTTTACACTATGTGTAACGGGTATAATTATAATAAATAAAAAAAAATTAATTTTGATTCAAATTGAAACTGTTTAAAGCATCCTAAAATGAATCACTTTCAAAGATTTATGCAACAAATTGGCTGAAAGAAACGTTATTTAAGAAAATGCTTTAGAAAATACATAAATCAGTCTTGATTTAAATTTTGCGAGTTTTTTGGCAATTGCATTTTTTTATTTAAAGATAATTTTTAAAGAAGATTTCACATGTTTGTTGATTTTAAGTGGCGAATTTTCGTAATCCTGCTATACTGCTACCTGCTGTTTGTGACATGCCGCCGTAGAGCTTTATGTGACAATGAAAGCTTAAAATAAGAAAAAAATACTTTCTGAACTCAATTCCTTCCACGAAATGAACTCAGTCGTTGAGATATTCTTAGAATATTAGATGATCTAATGACAAAAATATTTTTAATAGTTTCCCAAATAAAAATTGGAGCAACGAAAATTCTAAAAATAACATTAAGAAACTATAACGAATTTAATTGTTCATTATTAGCTGTCAACACTTGCTGGCCATGTTCGATTTTTAATTTCAAAACCATTTAGTTTTGACAAAAAAATCATTTTATTTTACTGCGCACTTTTTAACAAAAAAAAAATGAAAAAGATACAAAAAACTACAAACTGATCCAAAAAAGTATTGTAAACAAAACACTATCGTACAGATACATTATTACACACAAACAATCTGTTGCGTTGCTTATCACAAACAATAATCATGTACTTTTCAAAATAAAAATTATAATTAAGCAGCTTTGATATTATTTAGATGCTACAGAAATTTTTATTTAAAAAGTCACTAGCAAGCGCACAATAGTTTCGATAGTGTAAATGAACGCTCTTGCTTGTCTAACTAGATATTTTTTTCATTGGAATGTATGTATATATGTATATATATATAATCGTTAATAAAGATACTTGTTCGCTTATATTCCCATAAAAGTTGTCCCGGTTTCAATTATACAATAGAAAATAATGTGACGTCATCCTTTGACGCCACTACGAAATAAATTTTTATTAATATTTATTAATACGATAATGCTTTTATATACTCAGTTGTACCGTACACATACAATACTCTATGAGGTATAAAGAAATCATTCAAAAATTTTTAACAAAAATCAGATCGACAAGTATTTTTTTTCTTTTTTTTTTTTTTGACAAAAACTCAATATTAGAATCCGGCCACTATAGTGGAGTGTCATAAGAAGTTAAACATATTTCAGATAAATAATAGCTTTATAAGCAATGGCCTTTTCATATTAAAACTCTAAAAGTGGAGATGGGTTTTAACCATGAATAAAGAAGGTTATGCATTGCGCAGGTTTGTTTTTGTTGGGCAAATTACATCAATTTTATATTAAACTTTTAAATTGTTATCAAAAAATTGTTCTACAAGTTAGTTAACCCTGATATGGGTTTACGTGTGATCATCAGTGGCTTATATACATTTATATTTTCATACAAAAATTCGAATATGCATGGGCGAAAGGTTCGTCTGGGGCTACTCATAAAAATGACGTATTTTTGACGATATTAAATATGACACAAACATTGTTGCAAAAATAAAGAAAATAAAAACTCGTCACACTGCGTGCAAAGTGTAAAAAAATTTTAAAATAGTTAAGAAACAATTAGAAGTTTGGTTACCAATACCAATGCTTTTTTATTTTTTTTTTTATTTTTTTTTTTTTAATAATTTTTTTATTTTTAAAAATTTTTTTTTTTTTTTTATAATTTTTTTTTAAAAAAATTTTTTTTTAATTTTTATTTTTTTAGCTTTTCTATATTTGCTACATGGTTTATGTATTTGTTTTTTTAGGGGGGTTAAATAATTTTAAATAATAAGTTTCGGTTCAACCAATACCAACGCCTTTTTATATTTTGCTCATATCTGAGTTCGTTTCTTTCGAATTGTTTGTTTTAATAATTTTCTATAGTTTGAAAAAACTTTTATTTAGTTTTCTGCTTAAAGCACGATTTTATCTTATCAACAAAATGTTAGGGCTCAATAAGGCATTCGTCATCGTGTTATTG
Source organism: Leucophenga varia (assembly GCA_018903435.1). Classification (NCBI taxonomy): domain Eukaryota; kingdom Metazoa; phylum Arthropoda; class Insecta; order Diptera; family Drosophilidae; genus Leucophenga; species Leucophenga varia. Next base: position 2,332,930 of record JAEIFJ010001617.1, read on the forward strand.
ACTAAGTTTTTTCACCGACTTTATCTATATTTCGCTACATGGTTTAGCTGTATGATTTGTTTTGCTAATTTTAAGTGGTGATTTACATAAGACTTGATTTGTATTTTAAACGAAAGCGTAATATTAGCAACATATGATATTGCGCCTCAAAAAAATGTGGATATCTATTATTCGATTTGTAGTTGAAGTTTTTATACAAATAGAAATAGTGATGCTCTGGGAAAATTTCAAAACTATTGCTCAATGATGTCTTTATACAGAAATTTAAACAAACTACCTCTTCGTTGTGACAAAAACCTTTAACATCAATAAAGTACAAATTATTTTTAGCAGACTGAATCCAAATAAATTTCTACAGAGAAATACTTATGTTGATACATACATACATCGAGTATTGACATAAATACTTCAAGCCGAAGAGTACTTCTTGAGAATACCAATTAAGCACTCGAAAAAGCTCAAATACAGACAGACAGACAGATAGACAAAATTGATGGTCACACAATATATAGGCAGACATGCCGAAAGACAATAAAATATCTACGTGAGTTAGACTTGTCAACAAGTGTGAATAAAATTCGAAAAAGTATTTTACATACTTACTTTTCTGTATTCATTAAAATCTGGGTGTGATTTATGACCAAACAATGAACAAAAATATGTGCTTAAAATTATAATACAATTTTCCACTTCGAATTTGGAAGCTGACATTGAAAACGTAAAGCTTTACTAAAAATCAAGTGTTTTAATATTTTGCATAAATTTTATAGGATACAAAAAAAATGTTAGAAATGCAGCTTAAAAACATAAAATTTTAATTAAAATTTCAGATAGTGCTGACAAACAACAACAATAACTTTAATGTTAATTGAACTAAGTAAAAACAATTGAATTTATCTAAAAAAAAATTTTTTTGCATAAATTTATTCAAAATGCAAATAGAAAACACTTTAAAAAAATATAAAGAATAATCAATGTGAAATGCCAATCACAAAATCAAACACGTGTTCTCAAACAACATAAAAAATATTTGCATTTAAAAAATATTTAAAATGAAAAATAAATAAAATCAATAAAGTACCGCAAATATTAAAATAAAAAAGAATTCAATAAAAATGATTCCTTGATCGATTAGAGCACTAAAGCACTTCTCGCCCACTGACAAAATATCTTGAGACGTCTAAATATATTTGTAATGTTTTTGGCAGTTCATTGATAAAAAAAATAATAATAAAAAAATACAATAAATAAACCTGTTTCAGCTACTTAAAGTCAACGTCTTTCTAATCGATTTTTTTATGCTACTGATCGATTATATTTACAAAATAAAGATTTATTTACATTTTTTGATTTTAGAGAACTCACTTCAAAGTACGCCGCAAACTCATCAAACAAACCCTTCAGATCTCGTTGATTGCGCAGCATCAGCGGCAAAATTTGTTGTTCATGAAGTTCCAGAATTTCGGCAATATTTGCTAGTAATTGTTGTTGTCTTTCATTACCTTGTAACGCCTCCGGTAGACTGGGACACTGTTGTAGTATACCGTAATGTGCAAGTCCTTTACGTAGATTATTAACATAATTTGCTTCGGTTTGTATTAATTCATCAATTATGTAGCAAACTTTTTCGATTCGTAAATCTCGGTTTGATCGCAAGGAAAAAGATTCTCGAGCGAAAGTGTATCTTCGTCCTCGTGACTGTTAAAATATCAAGAGAAAAATCGTAAGATACGTATATAAAGGTACCCTTTTGAGTATTTACTTACTATTCATCACTCAGTGTTTCGAAGCTGAGCGTATGTGTGAGAATGCCATTGGAGAATGAACTGATCTTTGTTGGTAGCGATTGTCTTGGGGATACTGTTGTGGGGGTTACTGTATTGTCACTGAAATGGGAAGGTTATTTTTGAAACATGCATTGAGTATAAGAATTATGGTTTTGAAATTTAAAATTTTTCAACTGATTAGCGTGCGCTACTACGCTCTTTTTTCATATTTTCTTGTTGAGCTTTTGCTTTGGAAAGCCGTAGAACCGTTAGCCTTTTCAAAGGATTATAATTACACTATGGAACAAATTCAGGCTAGCAAAAGTTATGTCCATTTTGGGACTGGCGGGTGAAAATATGGGCCAAATTAGAAGACCGTTTGTGTTATCCTTCACACCGAATGTGTACACTATGGTGGTCCAAAAAAAGTTTTTTTCGCATACTCCCTAGGATTATTCTATATCGAAAATAAGAACCTGCCACATTTTTTTTTCTAATCGGCTAATATTTAATGGTGTCGCGAGGCCCCTAAACTCTCCCATGTATATTACATGGCAAAATATCACTTTTTCGTAGATTTGATGCAAAGGATCTTGCTAATATTACATAAAGCCCAAATACAAACTTGAACAAATCCATCATGTAATTAAACCAAAGCACCAGGTGAACATATAAATTATTAAAAGCGCCGTGTGACAAGTAAGTAGGCATCGGCTTCACAGAAGTTAACGATTTTTCTTGTTATTACCTTTAATAGTAAATGTCAAAAAAAAATTAATTTTTAAAAATTAAATAATAAATTATTAGATGTTATTCTATTAACGTTTATGAAGAGAAACATCGTAAACATAAGGATAAAAAAATATTCATTTTTCAGGTTTCTAGATTAAATTTAAGAAAAAGTCTTTTTTTCCCACATATAATACATGGAAAACTTCAGGGGTATTGCGGCACTATTAAGTATTATTTGATTAAAAATTATTTTCGATATAAAACAGTCGTAGGGTGAGCGCATAAAAATTTTGTAAAAAATGTTTGTCCATGCATTTTTGGACCGTCCTAGTGTACACCAAATATTATGCCTGTTCCTCAAATAGATGCAAAAATACAATGACGAATTTTGTCAAGAATATATACATGCAACCAAACCGATCCAAGTTTTGACACAAACAAATTCAAACACCTTCAAAAATGATGCGATACGTCGATACGACAAAAAAGATTGTGAAACCGCTTATAAACATTTTAACGTAACATAATGTAATATTTAACATTGGGGAACCCACTACACTACATTTCACGCGTCAAGTTTCTTATCAATTTTATTTATAGTCTATATCTTATTGCTTTTAATATTCATTAGGTTATTAAACCATAAAGATACAAACCATATATTTTGAATTGGTAAAACGAATATAATGCATAAAAATGTCATAAAAAATGTCAGGGGAACAGAGTTTTGCTTCTTTAGACCTCAATTTATTATGTAAAATTTAAAATAATCTTTAGAGTTGTTGATTTTTTTAATACTTCGCAAGCTTGTTCCATTTCACTTTCTCTAGATTTGTTCAACCAAAAAATGTTTAGCTAAATGCTCACTAATGAGATATCTAATCGTAGTTGAGATTATGTGAAATCTAATCTTAACGATTAATTTACCAAAAGTTATTATGTAGCTCATGATTGAATTAAACTTGTTTGTTATATTAAATTCTTGATCTCTCAACGTTTAGCGTATCAACGTCAGTCGTATTTCATTGTTAAGAAAAGAAACAAAAACAAAAATAGAAAAAACCAATTTTCTATGTCATTCACACTTGGAAACAGAAGTAAAAATTAAAGTATGCACTCGGTTCGCATGGTACCATCGCATCGCTTGACACCACCTTTATAATTCCATCATGAGGTAGCTAAACGAATGCCAAAGAAACACATAAGTAGGCAGGAATTTCTGTCAGATTTTCTTTTAATTTTTACATTTTTTAATTAAGACAATATTTTATTCAATTTCTAAAGTTAGTTAAGATTACATCGCGTTAAAATAAAAATTATTCGTAATAAAATTAAAATATTTTCATTGATTTTCGCATATATTCTACAAAAGTGTATCTCACAATGTTGATTAAAGAGGACACATCCCAAAAGGCCCTCAAGCCCTATCTATCCCCTAAGACAATCACAAAAATTCCCTCTAAGCAGACTCAAAACTCTGTCAAGATTGTTAGTCGCAACGACGAGGAGTGCAGGCTTGTACGTTCTATTAAAAATGAACAACGAGAATTGTATCAGCAACATCTTCAGCGCCTGGCAAACATTAAAAGTAAGGTGAATACGCATCTGCCACCGCCAAAGATAAAGATTGAGGGTAATCGCATGGAGCTATCCTATATGGAAATGTTGACTGCCCTGTATAGGAGAAGTAATGAGGAGACTACAAGAACATTTACCAAAGCGCCGGAACGTTTAGCAGCTGGACGCTGGCGCAATGCAAGTGTAGCACGTCAGCTGGCACGCCAGCAGGAAGAGAATAATAAACACCGCATTATGGGCACCGGCAACACAAACTTCGATGCTTATATGAACACTCCTAGACTCAAACGTGCTACACGCAAGGTAAAAGCATTCAGCTATGAGATACCGCTCCATGTATTGCATCGTTATGAGAACCTTATTCCAAAATGCGATGTGGGAATCTTGTGTAAACTTCTGCGACCGCAAATTTATTTCGATTTACAGGTAAAAGGTATTCGTTCACGTGAGCGCATCGTTGTGCAACTCTTTACCGAGGCCTGTCCGCAGATAGTATTGCAGTTCATGAGGATTTGTTCATTACAAGAAGCACAACGAATTATATTTGCTCGCAACTTTTCGCCACTTTGGCTAGAGGGCAAATTGCTGCTAGATCCGAGGCAACCCATTTCAATGGACAATATTGAGCATGACTTCGATGTCATAAATCACGGTGTGGATGCTGGCATTCTTTCGTTTCCTTGTCGTTATGTACGTGGCAGTAAGAATTCTATATTGAATTTCTCCGTTAGCTTTAAGCCGCTTTCGATTTTAAATGGGAAACGCATTGGCTTCGGCAAGATACGTAGGGGCCTAGGATTATTGGAGAAGATACAACGCATGATGCCCAATTCTGAAAAAGCTGAGAGTTCTATAGTTTTGATTGATTGTGGTATACTGTAAATGAATAGAAGATAAAATTGGGACAACACCATATTATAATAATGCCATTTTTATGAAGAGACAATGAAGTCATGATGCCATCGTGTGGATTCTAATTTTATCGCATAGATTACTTAGTATTTACACATGGTATATCTGGTTTGTTTTCCTTTTCAAATTTCTTAATTTTTGTTGTCATTAACCTATTAATTAATTCAATTTCTCAAATACCTTTTTAATGTTAAACAAAAACTAATAAGCTTCGGATAATTTATAGACTGTCAGAAAGCATTAGCGTTTACTTTGTGGCATTATTGTACATTTTCTACAAAGCAAAATTTGTCAAAAATTAAAAAAAAAAAAAAAAAAAAAAAGTTTTAAAGAAAAACGAAAAAAAAATATATGTACATACTTTTCGCATTCCAAACTGGCGCGTTTTTCAATTTGTATATTTTTTACTAATATTGTTGGACTTGATGGTGGCGTTATTGTTGTCTTTGATATTTTTCGTAATGGTACATTATCTGTAATATCCGCTTCATTTGTAGAACAATTTTGCGTTTCTGTATTTTTCACTTGTAAAGAAACATTTATCAAATGCACTAAAAGTGCGCCGATTATTGTCAAAGCACAAGATATGACATCAAACCAATTTAAATTGAACATTTTTAACTTTGGTTAAATAGTTTTTTTTTTTTTTTTTTTTTTTTTTAATTAATTTCTATTTGGCAACAAGCATAAGGTGCACAAAGATAATTTATCGCTTTGTGATAAATAATGAATGCACAAAAAATAATAATTTTTTTTTATTTAGATTTCAAACCACTTTAAATCACTTTTCAATTCATCTAGTGATTAATTTCGAAACACCCACGTCGTCATTTCGTTTTCGCGCATCGTGAACTGAACGCGTTGAACTTGAACGGCAGACTAAAATATTTTACACTAACAACATTCGTGCGATCGTTGCTATAAAAAAGCTGTCACTCTCTCTCCTTAATATGTTTTTCTTGTATATTATAAAAAAGCTTTTTTCGCTCACGGTAGCTTTTGTCGATCTTTGAGTTTTTATACTCAATATACATACATTGTACATGATAAGTATTGATTCGATTTTTTTTTCAACATTTGCTTTCATTGAATGTATTTAATTGTTTTTTTTTTTTTTCAGTTTGTTTGAAATTAATTATGTTAGAAAACTATTAAATGTTACATGAACTGCCTTTTTGCTCTTTCCATATTAATTAATTAATTTGCTTTTATCCATATTAATTTAAAGCTTAGATGAAACATAATAACTGTAATTTTGACTATACCGCGACTGTAATTCGAAATATTATTTAATTTTTCATACAACGAATAAGTATCGATTGAATCACCAATGAAAAATTAACCAAGATCGTATTTATATCAAGGTATTCAACGTTTTACTAAAGATTAATTTAGCAGTTGTAGTTCTCATTCTCATTGTCACTGCTTAGGGTATTAAGGTATGTAAATAAATAAATATTTTGGTGAACTTTATAATTATATCCAATAAATTCAATTATTAAAATTAAATGAGAATTCAATTCAAAGTTAGATATTGTTTTCTGAAAATATTATGATCTCACAGCAAACATTAATTTCATCTACTGTGATTACTCGTAAATTGTTTGAATTTATTTTTCTTAAGTTAAAGGAGCGCAAATGCCAAAAAAAAAAAAAATTAAAACACAAGCACACCTCAAAAATTCTTAATCTCATACATATGTACATACGTATTTTTTTTATTTATTTTTTAACTGAATTTCTAACAACTGTTTACACGTCGCGTCAAATTGTCTGTCTGTAAACGTATTTTGTATTGCTTCACAGTTGGTAGCCATGTTATTTTTTCTACCTAAAACAATTGTGTCGGTGTGATGCACGTTGTTTTGAACATTCCTTTACATAATAATTTAAACATGATAATGAGTTACATTTTTATTTATTTATATTTTTTTTTTTTGCAACATTTAACTTTTTTCCAAGTGATGTCACGATCATGACTGGCGACGCATTAAAATTTGCTCGACGAAGCAAAATGAATAAATAAAATTTTCAAATGCGAAAAATTAAGACAACTAGTAATCATTCAGGCGTTTAGTTTTGCTTTTTTAAAATAAAGTGGGGAAGTGAACAAAAGTTGTTGTTGGGGGCATTTAAAGCATTTATATTCCAATGTATAGCGTTCAATATAAAAATGTTTGTTAAATATAAAAATATTGTTTTTTCTTTAAATAAAACAATGTAAATTTTTAATTTTCATATTTAACTGTCAATTTAGCTTGTAAAAACTAAGCGAATGAACAAAATCGTTTGACCAAATCAACTTGTCTCGTCTAGCGGATTGATGCATCCTTAAATGCATCTCAAACTTTCCGACAATCTAATAATTCCTACAGGGTGTAAAAACTAAAATTATTCATTTTCTACAAAATTCTTATACAATTCGTCAATGCCTAAAAATATATTTTAATATATAAACAGAAAATATATTCGGTATTTCTAAATCATTTTAATATCTTCCACTATAATCAAAAACGTTGAAATACAATAAAAGTAATAATTTTATATAAACACTTCAATGCAGTATCAATGTATCTTAAAAAGTCTAAATTAAATAATTTTTGGCATAAAAAAAACTTAAAAAAACATTTACTACGATTAAACGATGATAAGTAAGTCTAATTTGGCAGAGTTGAAGCAACCCAATTAGTCTTAAAACACACTCTATATTTCACTATTAGGTACACTTTTGTAAAAATAAATTATTTTAAAATATTACAAAAAAAAAAAATTTGGCAACTAAAATTTTAAATATTTAAACATTTTTAGATTATTTTTGAATTTACGCCGTAGTGTACCAAGTTGTTGAATTATTAGAGTTGTGCTTTGTTGAACTAAGATCCTCTTCAGGCTTTGGCATTACCCAAATATTACCAATACCGCTATCCGAACTAAAGCGATTTGAGTCACGATAAAGCGATAAACTTGGTGCCTTTCGATGTAAATGATCCTCACCATGTGAATAACGTTCATGTAACTTTTGACGTTCTTCATTAGCAAAATTTCCCATCATTTCACGTATAAGGTCCTGCCAAGTGGTAATTAGTGCCGCATCACCACTAAAATCACATTCTTGTTGTTTGCGGTGCTGATAATAGAGCGTAAAGGTTTTATTTTTTGAGGTAAAGCCTATATGCTCGTAAGGATAACGTCCACGAAAGATTAAATTTTTGCCTTTTATTTCCGTATAGATTATGCATTTGTCAAATATAAAAACTTTGGCACGATAACTGCGTTTTAACGTATGATCGAAAATGTGAAATTCACTGACCTTACGAAACTTGCCCTGATGGAACACATTGAACTGTATTAAAAATGAAAACAAAATCTTATATTAATAAGTGTTTTAGTGTTTTAGTGTAGAGTATATTATTATAACGATATACCTCATTGCAGTCAATGATATCATTAACAATTTCTGATTCATTTGTTGTGGTAAGTAAAGTGCGAAAACGTTTATCCAAACGACAGCAGACTTCAATCAAAGGTTTTAGAACAACATCACAATTCTTAAAGAATGTCTGCAAAAAAAAAGTTTATTTATTGTTAATAAAATTAGTTTTCTACAGATTTTATCGTATTTTGTTTAACGTACATTTATAAACTCTTTTAAAAGCAGCGGATAACGAGCCATACGCTGTATGGGTTGCACTAAAAAACTATTAATGCCCAATTTATCATCCAGTTCTGTTTGTATGAGCTGCAAAATGGTGAATTTTTTTTTTAAATTAATATTTCTTAAAAGACAAACAACAATGAAATAGCCAACTTACCTTAAAATAATTTTTATAAACATCACATAATTTGAGCGATTTTTGTTTATTCATTGTAAATATTACATAACTATAGAAACAGTTCTCCTATAATAAACAAAAAATTATAAATATATATATATATATATTTTTTTTAAATTTTTGCTAAATCGATCAAAACTAACCTCAATTAATAGAATGAATTCTTCAAACAAACGTTTCAAATCTTTACGATTACGATGCAACATCGGTAAAAATTCATCTCGATGAAATTCGGCAATTTGTTCAATATTTCCAAAGAGATCATACTTCTTGCCGCGCAAACCAAGTGGCAAATCCTTACGCTGAAAGATATTTCCATAATCTGCAATGCCCTTGCGTAGACTTTCGACATAAGTCTCCTCGGTGTGTATAAGTTCATCAAGTATTTTCTCCACACATTTGTCGCATTTTTCACGTAACACAATTTCCTCATCTTCGTCGTCTTCAGCTCTGAATAGTAAAAATAAAAATTTATTAAATCAATTTTATATGAAATAAATTTTAAAAAATTGTTTAACATTTTTTGTGGCACACTCTTCCGCATACTAAGATATTCTACTTAGTTCAGGCTTATCGCAAACTAAACATAAACTAAATAAAGCATTACAAAACAGAGCACAACTGTGTCTTAGAATTAAACAAGATTAGAACTTTGAGCTCTGAGAAAATTATATTTTTGTTCTCTTTAAACTGGCTTTAATTTTCATTGAATAAATAAAACATAAATAATGAAATGTCTAACTTTTAACCATTTCTTCTATACACTTGCACAAACCATTACTGCTGTAATCAGTGTTGCCGTTTCCCCTTTTTCCCGCTAGATCTAGCTTTTTTAAAAGTGTTGTTGTTTTGCTGTCTCCAGAGCAGCAATATAATTAAAAAAATACTATGTTCCTGTTACTGCTCTAAATAAACAAAATAGGGTAAAGGGTTTCTTAAAGTCGAGCAAACTCGACTTCAACATTCTTGTTTTTTTAGTTTTGCTTTTTACTACTTACAAAATAATAAAATAGTACGACACTCTTAAACGAATGTGTATGTATAAAATTTAATAGAAAGTCCTTAAATTGTCTCTTTTTTTCGAAATAACGAAATAATAAACTTTACAGCGACAAAAATAATTAATTTTTTTATCTATTACATTAAGGTACTCTAAGAAACTGATTTATCTTTATAAAAATATACTCACTTTTCCTCTTTGGGTTGATATACAGAATGGAATTTATTAGCCAAAAGAGGGTTTCTTGTGCCAATATCTTCAGTCTTTCGTCTTGGTGTGGTCCGATAGTTTCTGCAATTGAAAAATTAAACCATGAGAAATTAATAAAATTTTTTTTTTTAATTTTTTTAAATATTAAGATAGCAGTTATCCATTAATATTGCAACTGTTGTCTTCCTATAGTAAATCGATTCCATACTTTAAAACATGTTTGTAATAAATATACAATATATTTTAGCTTGATTTTATTTTTTACACGGTGACTCATACTGCATCGGGTTGAAAATGTCTACAATGATAAAGGTTTCTACTTATCAGCAAGACAACAAAAGCAAAAACACTTCACGTGATAAAGTAAATCGCAGTCTTGTTTTATCTCACAGCGCCACAATAATGACTCAGTGAAAAATCTTTTGGTTTTACAAAATTTATAATTTGAAGAAAATATATGAAATATATAATAAATGAAACTTCAATTAAATATATCAAATGCCATGCTCCTCCGCCGCAATAAATATTTTCTGTTCACTTTCCGTAATAACAGATTTTGTATTGTCATTGCTGTATGGATCCCGAAAATTGTTATTCTGTGCAAAGATTTTAAGTATGAATGCAGAAAAAATCGTAATGTAACGTATTATCACATCCATATAAGCAACCAGAAACCATGCCAAACTTATAAGAAACATCATTGCAATGGCGGTAAGCAGGCAACCAATTATCTGAAATGGTATTTTAAAATACAAATAAATAAAAAAAAATGTGTTTTTTATTGTGGCAGTTGAGATCACTGCACCTCGATTTCAACTCATTAAGATGTAGTTGATCCATGCTAGTTGGGTATACGCACCCCTTGTGAGAACCTTTCAATGTGACCATCGTAACCGAATGAAGAACGTTGAGATTGATCTCCTTCATTTTTTTTGATAACAACTATCTCAACATTAACACGTTCTCGATTTGCCATTATTGTTGATTCTATTGTTTCGTTGATGTTGTTTTTCTTGTAATTTTCAAAGAAACTTTTCAGTTTTTTGAGGAAATACATGTTAAAAATTGAACACGTAATTTTTATTCAAAAACAACATTTTTTGACTAATTTCGAAAATTTCTAGATTTTTATGTAAAATTCTTTTATTTTTATCAGGTAATCAGCTACTTCGTTTGAATGATATTTGTTAACTGAAAGATTGTTTGGAGTTTCTTAGTAATATTTATATAAAACATGCTGTAAAGCTTATCATAATGTTTTGCAATATTATTTTATTCTGATTGTATAAAGTTTCAATGTGTTATTTTATTTGAACAGCTCGATAGTTTTTACAACATTGAAGCGGATATGGAAGATACTATAAAGGTGTCGTTTAAACCTTGCCCATCTGTCCAACTGACAGTTGTTAAGCAAACGTTCCGAGGAAACTCTCTAATTTTGGAATTTACTCTTTTGAAAAATGGCAAAATCTGGGAAACGATACAACATTTTATATTAAAACTGAAATTTACATAAATTTATTATGTAAAATCTCCTACCAATTTTGTTATTCCAATGTACGTAATGTGTTGTTTGTACTGGTGTTATGGGTTCAGGTTAATTAAAGTGCTGAGTCTATGTGGCGGAGATAAAGAAAAACATGACTATATATGTAGACTCATATTTCTATGTTAATCAATAGTTCGTTTCAAATTCGGCACATTTTTCAAAATTTTGTAATTTGTTATTATACAATTTAGAACAAGTATTCACGCCAAATTAGGTAAAACCGATATGATACGGATGTGATAAGATGCAGTCCTCATACAATCTCATTTCCCAATTTTTTTATTTTTTCAAGAAATCGAATACTGTGTCTAAACTTGGGTTGTATCGGACCATTGAACCCACCCAACCACTTTGCAGAATATTATCTATTTACGCCACTCTATTCTCTTTGAAGTTTCCTGTGACGGGTAATGAGCTTCATTATCATCTACAAATATATAAGAAGTGTATTTTCATGTACGACTCTGGTAAGGTTTATATTTGATTAGATTGGTCAACAGAGCAACTGTTTCATAAGCAATTACTTGTAGTATCGTAATTTTTGTACAAGGTACGCTTCGATGAATTAATCTTTGGAATACATATTTTTATGAAAGCAGATGTTTCTTCTGACTCAAAAAATCATGAGTAAAGTGTTTTTTAAATGTACTACATATATGGCAAATGTTTAAATAGGAATGTACAATACGTTCGTTATATAGCATTGTAATAGTTCTGGCTTGATTTAAAAAAAAAAAAAACAAAATAATAATATGAAGAATATAGAATGAATTAATAATTACAGACAAACTGACTCGTCTCGTCGTGCTGATCAAGAGTATATATACTTTATAGGGTCTACGATGTCGCCTTTAATCCTCAATATCAGAAGAATAATGACGTTTGAACTTCAAACAAATGTCTGGCAATATACGAGTATACAATCTGTTGCATTGTTTCAGAGCTGAAGTTCAAAGTCAAAACAAAAAGTGATACTATAAAATAAAAAATAAACACAAGTGTCAGCTTAATTTTAGTAAAAATTACGTCAACAGTTTTTTAACTTCTAAGTTGCGACAAGTGAAACAAACAGGTTTTTCGTAAATAAAAAAAGTTTGCTCGTTTAAATTATTTAAAATTTAAAGAAAGCATTTACCGCTTCTGTTGGAGTAATACTCGTGTAATAAAAAAAAAACATCGACAAAAAAAACTAAGCCCAAAATAAATTGTAAGTCAACCATTTTCGGCAAATTGGCAACACATCTTATGCAATTGAGTGCTTCACTTGGCTTTACTGATTTATTTATGGTAAGGTATCTTTTTCGATATTGTTTGTTTTCTAAATCTATTTTTGCAATTATCTGTGCCATAGTTTTACGATGTGTTCAAAAGGAAGTGGTTTCACTGAAGGTTTTTCTAAAATAGTGAGCTACCTTGAGTTGAGTTTTTGGCAGTTTTGTAATGAGACTTTGGTGAACTTGAAGAATTTGGTTTTGAAAAATAAAAAAATAAATTGTATAAAATAAATAAAAAAATAAAAATATTACTCACCTCATGAAATCTTTTTCTGCGCGCAGCGTAGAACTATTTTCTACACTAACCGAACGCTGTATCACTTCCATTTTTCCGAAATCGTCAATACTCAACTCTGGAATATTATCACTGACTTGACCAGCGTTTGAAGTCGCACCATTTATGACCGCTGTCAAACTATCTTCCTTTAACTCCTGTGCCACCTCTGGCAGAACATATTCTGCTGTATTCTCCGTTGTTGTTGTAAGATCAGCTTCATAATCTGAAATGTTATCCACTTCATCTTCAGAACGCACCTCATCAATGCTGGTTTGTTGAACACTGGTGGTGCTTATTATGCTGCTACGTTCAAAGCTATTACGGCTGCTAAGACGATTTCGCAGCTCACCAAGAAAACCCCGTCCTGTCCTGGTGCGTAGCTGTGTGAGATCTGTTCCGGTTCTTATTGTGTTCTCCTTATCAACTTCATTGGCACTGGCAGTGGTTGCCTGGCGTTGTTCTGGTAGCAACTTTAAACTATGTCGCTCTGCTTTGATAAATGTTATCGTTGTTTTAAGCGTTTCAAACCTTTGCACTTTTTGACGTACATCTAGAAACGCAGGATCAGAAGTAGTACGCATAGCGTCTAAAAGTTCATCACCCTCAAGTGAACGCATTTTTAGCAATGAGCGTTTATTGAAAGCGTTTTCCGTATCCGAATTAACCGAATACGATAGCTGAAAACTAGAACTTGTATCACTCGCGGCGGAATTATCACTAATGGTGGTTGATGTTGCCGTTGACGATTCACTCGTCGAAATATCGTTTTGTAAACTGTGACTCTCGGTGCTCATGCGACGTCTGGAGTTACGTTTATTAAAATTACGATTACTAAGATTACGTTCGCGCCGGAATGGCAGTGGACTTAAGTCGTCGTCGGCCATTTTGCAAAAAAAAAAAAAAAAAAAACAAAGAGAGTAAGAGAGAGTACAAATAGTTGTTTATCACACACTTTAAACCGTTTACTGTGTACTTTCTCTGGCACTTACACTCAGTACCGTTATCAGTTAACGGTTGTCTCTCTTTAGCAGTTGTCTCTCCCGAATTTATCACTAAATGCTTATTGTATTTATTTTGGTTTTATCTCCATACTACTTCCTCCGCTTTTTCATTTTGTTCATTGTTTCACGATCGGCACTCGACGCTCGTCACACTTTCATGTTCTGACGTTGAATAAATTAGCTTGCGAAGCTTTTCCACAACGCAAGTTTCATTTTTTGCAATTTTCTTTCTTATTTTCTTTATTTGTTTCGTTTCTTCTCTTATACATATATGTATGAATTTAGTATATATTATATTAAAAAAGACGTAGTGACACCCGCACAAAAGATTAGCCTTGATTATTTGTTTGCATTTACTGTAGAAAAAGAAATCAAAAAATTTTTAAAAAATTACAATCTTAAAAATATATGTATGTTTAATAGGATCCTAAAACCATCTCAATAAATATACTATATATACTAAACTCTTTTTACCATTCGGGTACAACGAAAGTATAGTATAGACATAAAACTAACTGCGCCATTTTTAATTATTATTATTATTTTTTTTTTTTTTTTTTTTTTTTTTTGAGTGAACGTCTGATTGTCAAAGTGTGAAACACAAAATAATTTGATATTAAAGCATGAACAAATTGATAACAAAATATGAGTCATAGACGAACTATTGCTTTAAAGCGATTTAGCAAAATACAGTAAATGTGAATAGATATTTACAACGAAAAGATAAAAACATATGTTAGCTAAAAAATTTTTTTTGTACTCAGATTAAAAAAATTTTGCTTATAGTAAGTCTACAAGTACTAAGTAATCAAATAAATTTTAATCGTAGAAATCTAATCAGTTTATTGTTTTTTAATAATCGAAAATTTATTTAGTTTAGTCGTGAACTGTATTTTTATACAAAATTTTTCTCAAGTATTTTTTAAATTTTTATCATTTCAAAATAAGAAAGAAAACAGCTTATAAAAAAACAGCTGATAAGCACAAAAATAAAAGAAAGACTACAACAAATTTTTATTAGGATTACAATATTTTGTAAAAAAAAAAAATGAAATAAACAATAAATAAAATAATACACGAATTGTACTTGTCACGAAATAGTACGAAGTATAAAAGAGGTCGTTATATATTTACTATTTCATATCGTATATAAAACTTTATCATACCCAACATTCGCCTTTCTCTCTCTCTCTCTTTAACACTTGATTTAATTATTGACACTCTCTTTTTATCATAACCACTTGCCACTGACCTTATGGGAATTATTTGTTATTAACGGAAATACAATACTAAAAATAAGATAGCTGGTTTTTGCGAAAGAGAAAGAAACAAAACAAGCAAAGGCGAGGTATCACTCATCTCGCCTCGATGTTAGGAAGCAATGTGCTAATTATTTAATTGGAATTTTGTGAATTTAGAACAGAAAAAGTTTAGAAATAAAAATATGTATATAAAATCATTACTCTGTCTTTATTTTTAGAAGTAAGATGAAACAAAGAACACAATTAACAAATATTTTTGGAAGATACATCTTCAAGTAAGTTCGTTCAAAGCAACTTTTTATTGAAAATTACAGGGGTGTCACAGAACACACAAATTGAACAGTCATTTTTTATCAACAAGATTTGTTTTCATCAAAATTAATTTAAATAGGTTTGTTAAGAATTTCTCTGACGAAATTGAAAACAATCGTTTCAAAGTTCGGTGACATGTTATCAATTTCCAAAACACACCAAAATTCTGAGATGTCGGTGTCAACCGACAGTTTAGTCGACATTTCATTCTAAGTAAGTATTACGAACTTATGAAGTCTATATTGAATTCAATATGTGTAAATAATATGATTTCTTAATAAAGCTTTTTTTGAATACACCTTAAACCAAACTTTTTATTAGTTTTACTTTTTTCACTTTTTTAAATACATATGTAAATCAATTTTTTTTTAGTATTAACTTTATTATTAAAATTTCAAATATGTATATGTTTTTTTGATAAAATATATAGTATTCTTGAAATATATTTGTGGAGATTTAAAAACAATTTACACTCCCTTTTCCGCACATTCTGCCCTACCTCTTTTTATTCTCTCTCACTTCACTCACATTTGTCACTCGATTTGGTTCAATTCACATCGCTTTAACTTTTGATACACTGCGCGCAACGTTTTGATTCGGTTCAGTTCCAATTGTTGTGTTTACCTTGCGAATGAGTAGGTTTGTTCACCTGCGCAAATGGATTCGTACTGATTCAGAAAAAAACAAAATTGCAATGAATTGTGAAGTCGTTAAGATAGAATGAGACAGAGATACACAAACGCACACACATAAATAACTAAATAAAAATAAAACACACATATAGAAATAATTTGCGTCTACTCTTATTGTTGTTGCAGTTGTTGTCATTATTTTAATATTTACTGCTTTTTTTGTTTTTGTCATTTATTATAATAAACTTTTTTGTTATGTACAACAATTGTTGCTACTATTGTTGTTCTTGTTTTTGTTTTTGTTGTTGTTGTAGCACTTGTACTTAACTTTTTCTTATTGACATCTTTTAACTTATTTGTTTAATATGAAACATTTCTTTGAATTTACGTCCGTCTGCAGTTGTATTTTTTCTATTACATTTTGCTTTAAAAGATGTAGACAAAACTTTACTGTTACAAGGGATAAAACCTATTTATTTTTATCAAGAGCGATAGGGTCTTAGTTGGGAAGTTCTACTCCATCAATAAAAACTACATCAAATGGAGAGCCAGAACCTTTCTTACAATTAAAACATTTTAAATGCAATTCCAAAATCTTAGTTGTATATTCTCAGTACCCTTTTGCTACGCCTTTGTATATTTCTATTCTACTGAAATTGTAGTAAAATTATTGTTGTACTAACACGTTTATTTTTCTTTTGTTTTTGTTTTCATTATAGTTTTTACATTTTAAACAAATATTGTTGTAGAGTTTTTATAATGTTACTTTTAACATCTTGTGTATGTACATATGAGCATATACATACAATACTAACAATAAAGCAAAACACCAGCTAGAAAGTGTAAGATATTTCAGCGAACCAAACAACTTACACATATAAAAGAATAGATGTATGCGCTACAGCCGATTAGAATAGACTACAGGATACCCTGTACCGAACCTAATCTACATGAACTTTATGTTATATCTTAGAACCATTCTTTGTTGTTAACATGTGTTTCTAGCTTAGTTTTTACATAAAAATTTCATACAAAATGATAATATAGCAACTTGGTAAAATTGTTATTAAAATTCAAAAATATTAAATAAATATTACAAACAAAATATTAAATAAAAATAAAATTTTATTGAAATTTTTTTTTCAGAATATTGAACATGTATGTATAACAAATTTTTGCTGATTGCTTAAACTAGAAGAGGAAAAAACGAGTTCGAATTCTAATAATTATGAAATGCACGAATATTTCATTATCTTATCATTCACATTAGGTTCGATTGAAAAGCTTTTAGGTTAATAAGAGGCAAAAAAGCAAATTGAATTCATGAAATTCAATGGTGATTTACCTTTACTTTACTGCTAAATATAAAGATAAAAATCTATTTTAGGATTTAACTGAATATTACTTTTCTGTAAGAGTTTATTGAATTTTAATATCTTTAAATTTTTTATTGAAAAAAGTTCCCCCTGATAATTGATAATGGGCACTCTAAATTTTCAGTACAGCCATTTATAAAGTTTTGCCACAGCTTAAAGAAATATTATATTATTATATAAATATATTATTTATTTCAGTTGGAAAGTGTTTGACGTACATATAGTATATTACATAAACTGCTTGTTTTGCAAAGCAAAATTTAAGCGATATAATTAGTGTCATTTTATATACATAAATAACTTTCAAATCAGATAAGTACATATGTATATCCAGATACAATTGCAAATTATTTAACTAATTTTTTCATTTAAAAAAAAATAAAATTTAGCTACATACTTAATTTCTCGAAAACTGGAATCGATTTAGTATATGACTTCATATTTATTATCAGCGGAAAATTTTACACTTTAAATGATGAATTAAAAAAAATCTCAAGATTTAGCGTCACTTTTAAAACATCACTTTTAATTTTGGTTTTTGGGCATATTTTTTTGCGAACCATATTAATAATAATTTTATTTTATAAAGTTTTTCAAATTTCTCATTGGCAATGTGTGATAAATTAAAGATTTACTGGCCGAAACGAAGCGCAACGTGCCGTTAGCGGACTCTAATTCACAAATGGTCTGAAGCTGGCAGTTTTGTCTTCACCGCCTCTGTTCCAAAAAAGGGCAAAAACCCAGAAATTTTTAACTGAAAAATCTAATTAAATATTATTAAACCCGCTTAAACACATGAAATTAGATCTTATACAACCATAATTCCATTTTTACATTCCCTACTCGAATTTCAAATTGAAATAATTTTTCGCAACTGCGTCAAAAACAGTCAAACAGATTCGCCAGCGATTAAATTGATTTTTAACTAATTTTGATGTATATACTAGTATATCCAGACATTCAACAGAAAATGATAAACATAGCTGAATTGTGCAGCGATTTGTTAAGTCTTGGTAGCTCCACTATGTCTCGACGTAAGGTGAAACCTTAAGAATAAACTAAACTTTTTATTTCGAATAATATGAAACGGCAGACAATACAATGCATTGGTGTCATGAATGTAACCATGATCAGATAAAGGGTGTGTATTAGTTTGCTTAAAAAAATCCATGAAATGTATTTCTTTATACAATAGAACTGTAAAACTATTTCGTTTTATTATTTTTCGACTCTTAAACGACTCTCTTTCCTCTTCTATCATGCTCGTAAGCTTGGTTTTGACTCTACGTTCGCTATTATTCATGGCAATACACTTAAAATGTAAACACATTTGTTAATTGTTGGTAGAGATTCGATTACTTTATAAAAGGGACAACTTCAATGTTCATTAAATCTTTTTCACACAAATTAATACTCTTTCACATATGAATTATACTAAATAATTAACTCACCACCAAAATACAGATCTTATATCTGCTTTTGTGATACATTTTAATGTACTACTTCAATTTAATCAAATGAAATGGATGCAATCTAGAATGCGCTACAACTGGAAAATTTTAAAAAATTTTAAAATCGTAGCTTTAAATCGGTCGATAGTGAATCCAAAAACGATACAATTGTAGTCCACCGCCAGTTTTCATTTTCGTTGACTGCTGGAGGATATCTTTTATTCTTTTGGTTTTCAGCCAAACTCCCATATCGGTTGTAATCATATCTTGCGTCAGCTTGTAATAAATATAAATTGTGTATATTTGTGTAGCAATAGTTCAAACGCCTTGTGATGTAAGGTCAGTAAATCTATCGAGATTTTTCTTTATTATTCCTTTTGTCTTGTCATAAAAACGTAATCCAATGTAAAGGTGGCCATTCCCAGCTGTAACCCCAGCCCCTACCTGGCTACGCCGAAAAAAAAAAACGAAAAAAGTTTGTATATCGGTTTGCTAATATTGATAAATATTATTTTTAGGATATTTTAAATTCAGTTATGCGCCAATGCTTTTTATCCAATAGTGAAAATGTACATACACTTAAGTTCGTTAGCTGTCTAAATATTTATCTAACTAAATTGGAAAATAATGAAACCGTCAGCTATAAATTTAACAAATATTTAAACTGTTGATTTAAAAAATAACAAAATATAATTGTAAATAAAATAGACTATTTGAATATAAACTCGAATAAATATATGAAGTAATTGATTTGATAATAGATAGATAAATTCTCAATGAACAATAAATTTAAGCTACATAAAAGATTTTAAAAATATGAATTAAAAACTGTAGAGATGTCAATCCAAAAGCAAAACAGCCAATAGGGCAAAATCCATTTTTTTATTTAAATGTGCATAAAATTTTATTTAAATATAAAAGCCTGCTTTTGGCTAAAAAGAGAGAGATGTGTTGAAGAGATGTGTATATTGAGCAAAATATTTATATTCACCACTCTGATCTCAATTATATATTCTTACGCTCTGAGCGTTAGTACAATTTAAAAACGAAAAGAGTATAACTAATAAGAAAGAGGAAAAAAGGAAACAAGTTACGAAAAACTCATTAAAAGACCCTTTCACTAAGAAATTAAGTTAAAAGTTTCATGGAAACCCAAATAGAGAATAGCCGGCACCCACGCGCGATTCCACAAGCGAGAAAATGAAAAGAGCTGAAGCAAAAAAGAAATAGCAGTAAAGTCAAGCTGCATGGCCAATTAACATCATTACTGTAAGGCTAAAGAATCTAAATTAAAAAAGTTGAACCGATTTGAACAGATTTAGAGATGCAAGTAGAAATTATTTGCTCTGTCCCCAATTAAAAAAGAAAAAGAAGTCGAAACCATTAAGACCCGAGACTATTCGTCCGATTTGAAAAAAATAAGAATGTGTTATTTTTGTTTCTACACTCAGTAGCCAGTTTAAATTTAAGTTTAGTGATCCCAGCGGTTTATCTCTAACAGTATTTGCGGTACGTTTTTACGTCGGTCAGACGGACCGTTGATTATAGCTAAATCAACTCGGTTATATATTTTTCTTTATATATGTCCATTTGCGATTACAGGATATACTATATATAATACTACATCAAGTTACTCAATTTGTATAACTAAAACTAATTAATAATTTAATATTTTACATAACCAACATAGCTTATGCTTTATGTGTTCAAAATGAAACTTCAAAAAATCATGACCAATTTTATCAGGTGTTGCGTATTAGAAAGAAGACAATTCAACTACATCAACGACTCATATGCCAAAGAGCCCAACATTTTATTTTACTCTATTATTTCTCTTACGTGTTTACATGCTCATATCGAGCCTCCCCACACTAAAATACACCACAAATGCGTTTGACGATCTCTCTATAAAAGCCAGAGCATTTCCGTAAGGCAATCAGTCTTTCAGCTGTGTTGGCGTTTCTCGTTGTAGTCGGTCAATTTCGAATTATTTTTGTGTTCTTCATTCATTCATTAATTAATTTAATTTTACCCATCGTTAAATTAACTGAAGTAAAAACAGTTGATTTTGTTTCTTCGAATAGAATTAATTTCAATTTTTTTGAGGTAAGCAACAAAACAACATGAAGGAAGTGCGTTTGATATTTATTAAATAAATTGAAATCATTATGAAAAAACTTAAAAAATAAATTAATGTGATGTAATTATTATATTGACAATGAAAGGGGAAAAAAAATTTAATTGTAATTTCGAAAATATTCCACAAATTAGAGCTTCGTAGATTATCGTTTTTGAAAATTCGAAAAGGTTCTAAAATTACTTTCGAACTAGAATGCAAAGGTGTATAAATATGTATGTACTTTTATTTTACATTTCACTTTTATATCCAAACAACTCAAGCACAGACATTGGGTGGTTTGGTTGAGAGATTGGCTGTCTATCCAAACCTTTTTTTGGGTCAAAAATTTCGAAAATCAAAGCAAAGAATAAAGTGTTGAACTCGTTTCTATTTCGTGAACGTCGGTAAAAGCAATCACACACATTTAGCAAATATGTGAAGGACAATGTAGATAAACGAACTCTAAAGACTATAGACTTTTTATAAAATTTGGAAACTACGCATATTAAGTGCGCGTCCGAATTTCGAAAAGTGAGGTAATGTGTAGCGGTGAATATTTTTGTGACCAAAATAATCAAATTCTTCCAGTGTATTCAGTGTTTTTAAAGATAAAGAATACTTTTAATAAACAAACTAAAAAAATAATATTTCTTTAAAATAAATATGTATAAATAAAAAAACAAAAACTTTTCTGATAACAACTCAATCGAATTTATTTGTGTTCGAAATAATCGAAATTGATTATATAAGCAACACAATACACCTTTTTCATTAATAAAAGTCGTATAAGATGATAAGCCAACGCTCTTATAAGAACTTAATGTTAGATTGTGTTCAGATAGTTGAATATAAAAATTTTATATTACGTATTCGATAGTTCTATAATATTAAACCGAGCGACAGATGTTATCAAAACAAGTGCCTTTTTCTTTTCTTTTTTTAAATTATTCTTCTTACCTATTTACTATTTACTATTTCATATAAATTACTGACAAAAGTGTTATGATTCGATGACAGTATAATACAAAGATACTTTTAACCCTATTACATTCGAATTCATGCATAATGAATTTTACTTTATCAATTTGACATCTGATTACTTAATTCTATAAAAAAAATGAGTTTAGTCCATAATCTTATTCGTGTTTAATGATTCACATGTTAAAAGTTCATTGAACAGATGTAAAAGTAATTGTTGTTATCACTTTACTCAGTTTAACAGTTTCGAACACACAAATGATTTATTGATTCCGATTATGAACAAATTCATAAAGAAATTAAAAATTGTTGAGAAACAATCGACAAAACGATCTAGCCATGTTCATCTGAATGCCTGCAACAGAGAGTAAAGGACCCTAAATTTTAGAGCAGTCACTTTTTCTGACATACATATTTGTAAAATATTATGCAGCATACCTACTTTTGATAAGGTCTCAAAAATTACATAACCAATTCCTTTTTTCATAGACTGCCTTCTCTCAAAAATTTACATTACCAATTCCTTTTTTCATAGACTGCCTTCTCTCGGTCGAAGAATTCCCACAACAATTTATTCAACGAAAAAAAAAACACTTTTATTTTTTTTTCTGAATTAAATTAGCAAACAATTAGAAAAGAAATCAAACAGCGCCAATAGCACAAAAATAAATCGAAATTGGTTTAAATTTAAAATAATACAAAATCAAATTAAATTAAAATAAGCCATCACGTATTGAAATGGCACAAGTTTCTTTTGATCGAAAAAAATTCGAATCACATTTCTATAGTTAAGTTAACATTAATTGAGCGCAACAAAAAGAAAATAAAATGTAAAATAATAAAACTATTTAATGGGAATTAATTAAATTTAAGGAACAGTCAAATGCAATTTGAGAACAAGAAGAAAAAAAGAAATACATTTGTAATCTAAATTGAAGAAAATGCGATTTTGACTGACTGGGCAAAATGCCAATAAAAATTCGATTAAAAACTATCAATTCGAAGCAAAAGTAGCAAAAAAAAGAACCTAAAGATCGTGCAACAATTTATAGCATGACTGAGCAGTCTAAACGATTCTAGACTACTGACCCTGAGAGAGAAAGAGTACTGAGAGATTTTTTTTGTACTGTTGCGCAGACGCGCGCGCATAATTTCAAACTGGTTTATGGAGTAACATTTTTACTCCCTTTCTCATTTTATATTTCCTTCGGATCGTATTATATTGCCGGTTCATTCAAGCTACTCCCATGCGCAAACATCAGACCCGGCATTTCGCTTAGCAACAAGGTAATCAAAAGCTTCCAAATGCACTCAAAAAGAAAACTGCATAAACCTGAATCAATCAAGCAGAAGAAGTACGTCTTTTTTATAGTCTTTAAATTGTTGCGGCAACGCCCAGTAAACTACGTTTGAAAAGGAAATCACTTTTGCCAAGTCTATTCCAATGCATCCATTCTGTTTTTTGCGCATTTTGTGTGGGCGAAGGTGCAGCATTCATTGTCAAAGTTGTCGTTGACGATGTTGCATTTCCGTTGTCACAAAAAAAACAAGAAAGAACGCTGAAGTCGAGTATGCTCGACTACAAGATACCCTGTACCCAATCTATATGTACCTTAAGTTAGGTTCTATTTGACTACCATACATCATTGAATTGGATTTTCATAGAAAAACTTAAAAAATCGGGTATATCTTTGATTGGGTTTATACCTTAAAATTTTGTTGGGCCTACCCATATTGGTCTATTTCATTGGGACTATCATAGACATAATTTATACTAAATTCAAATTTTCTAGAATAAAAAGCAATGACGTTTTTTTGTAAAAACCCAATATTTTGGGGTAAATTTGTATGGGGGCTATACCTAAAATTTTGTTGGTCCCAACCATATTGGGATATTTTATTGGGACTATCATAGACATAATTTTTACTTAATTTGAACTTCCTAGAATAAAAAACAATGACGTTTTTATGCAAAAACCTAAAATTTTGGGGTACATTTGTATGGGGGTACCCCTTAAAATGGGTCTAGAGAAAAACCGTTTGTAAGTGCACACTTGACGGCCTAGAGAGTCTAAGTTTCAATTTTGAAAGCTCTACCTCTTATAGTCTCCGAAATAATCGTTTTCATACGGCAGACAGCATGACAGACGGACAGACGGACAGACGGACGGACGGACGGACAGACAGACAAAGCTAGTTCGACTCCCCTTCCAATGCTGATCAAGAATATATATACTTTATAGGGTCTATCTTGCCTCCTTCTGTCTGTTACATACATTCGCACAAACTTAATATACCCTTTACCCTTTGGGTACAGGGTATAAAAATAAATAAAAATTGGAAAAATAGATCTTGAAACTGAAATCATTTTTATTACATACGTAGTTATATTTTATAATGACTGTCAGTTGCGGAAATTTAGCGTAATGCGTTCTTCCACATTAATTGGTTATGACAATTCATTCATTCACTAAAAAAGAATCCATTACCACCCCTTGCGACGAACTATCTTTGTTAAATGACTGTATGTTTTTTAAATAGCAATGGCACGTTGATTTCAGTTAAGAAAAACTTACGTTTGGTATTTCGGAACAGACGGTAAGACGGGTTATTCAATTTGTTATTCGAGGTGATCAAGAACTGGTATACTTTAATGGGTCACAATGCCTTCTTTAATGCGTTTTACCCGTTTCACACTTAGTGCGACGGTCATAACAATCCAACCGACTGCATGATAACGACTGAATGATAAACAAGTAATGAGGTTCATTAAAATTTGTACTAGATAAGGCAAAACACGATTATGTGTCACTGATAAAACTGTTTAAGTTTTTTTTAAATTTATGTAAAAACAAGTTAATCCAAGTTAAACATATCAAAGTTCTTAAATGACAAAACTTTTTGAAACTATCTTGAAAAGAAATCAACGTGTACTTTTTGTGCTTTTTTCAGTTTTTAAATTATTTATCAAAAAGAATTTAAAGAAAAAGCGAAAAGATGGCCGATGAAGCACAAGCACCACCAGCCGAGGGCGCCGCCGCTCCAGCCGAAGGTGAGGCAGCACCACCAGCCGAAGGTGCTGAAGCTGCACCTCCAGCAGATGCTCCACCAGCTGAACCCATCAAACACACCTATACGCTTTTCTACTTCAATGTGAAAGCATTGGCTGAACCGTTGCGTTACCTTTTCGCATACGGTGGCATTGAGTATGAAGATGTACGCGTCACTCGTGATGAATGGCCAGCACTAAAACCAAGTAAATGCAAACCCCTTTTAAATTAAATCGAAAACACATCTTTATTCGCGCCCCATATGTATATTTTAGCCATGCCCATGGGTCAGATGCCTGTGCTCGAGGTCGACGGAAAACGGGTACACCAGAGCATTTCTATGGCGCGTTTCTTAGCTAAAACAGTTGGTTTATGCGGTGCTAATCCATGGGAGGATTTGCAGATTGATATTGTTGTTGATACAATCAATGACTTTCGTCTAAGTAGCGAACAATGTGTGATGTTGCATGTTCAGTGTTTTTTGATTAACTTTTGAATTTTTAAAATATAGAAATTGCAGTCGTCTCGTATGAACCGGAGGATGACATCAAGGAAAAGAAACTGGTGACCCTAAATACAGAAGTCA
The DNA here is from genome assembly GCA_018903435.1 of Leucophenga varia. NCBI lineage: Eukaryota > Metazoa > Arthropoda > Insecta > Diptera > Drosophilidae > Leucophenga > Leucophenga varia. Next base: position 2,358,828 of record JAEIFJ010001617.1, read on the forward strand.
TTCCATTCTATTTGGAGAAACTGGAACAGACTGTCAAGGATAATGATGGCCATTTGGCATTGGCTAAGGTGAGTGATGTTTAAAAATGATAGATTAAGTTTTACAAAATAAAATGCTTTAGTGAGAGAAACGTTAACTTCGGTGGAACCGAAGCCCAAATACCCGTCACACGAGTCTTTATATGAATTCGTATATTCGCTACGCACTTCTTATACACTTCTTAGGCCTTTAAAGATAATATTTTAAAAATTAAATTTAACTTTTCTCACTCTTACAGCTCACCTGGGCCGATGTATACTTTGCCGGCATTACCGATTACATGAACTACATGGTCAAACGCGATCTTCTCGAGCCGTACCCAGCATTACGTGGAGTAGTTGATGCAATTAATGCTTTGGAACCAATCAAGGCTTGGATTGAGAAGCGTCCAATGACTGAAGTTTAAAAAAAACATAAACAAAAAGATTGATGAGGATAAATATAAAATATATTAAAACACTTTTTTTCTCTATGAAATGTCATCACTACAACAATATTAAATCTACAACAAATGCATTACATAAACAACATAAAAACCAAAATAACCATAAAAAATTGATTTCCAAAAAAAACTCTGTTCCTTTTATAAATAAAACAAAACACAAAAAGGAAAACACAGAACACCTAAACACTAAATACATTTTTTTTTTTTTAATTTTTATGATTTTTTATGCACTTTGGGCAAAATGAGGTGGAGGGCTCCTATAACAATTATCGAATATATATATTATATAATTTAGGCACAATAATTCTCTATGCACAAACATATAATTCTCTTTGCAACGAAATGATGACGAACTTAACTCTTAAACTTGGATCGGATACGGAAATGAAATAAAAAAAAATACAAAAAAAATTTAAAAAAAATGTTGAAAAGTTTACAAAAAACTTAAAAAATGATAAAAAAAAAAAAAATAATAAAGTAACTGCAATTTTGCTTTCGATTAATAATTATTTTAAATATAAATACAAACGCTCACATAAAATTACTATATAATATATACATATTTCTATATCTGTTCTATATACTTAATATCTTAGTTATATGCACACATTTTTTAAAGAATAAATATATATGTACTTCAAGTCAAAAACAAAAGCAATACAAAATCAAGCTTTAAATTATTTATAATTTTTTCTGGTATAACAATTTATAATGGCAACATTAACAACTTTTTATATAAAATCAGTCAATATCATCAATGAATCTCATTAAAGAATTAGCCAAATATAACTCAACAGGAATATTGACAATTAAAACTAAAAAAAAATTCTTTAAATAGGGAAGACTCAAATTTATCTAAATTAAAAACTAATATTTCGGATTATGATGACAAACCGAAAAGCTTGTTTTTATAAAACTCATCCACAAATCTGAACATCTCATAAAACGACACTGCAAATCAAATCTGCACTGCCAAAAATATTATGACACTAAACAACATATTCTTTTAAAACATCAAATGAAATTGTAAAATAATGTAAAATTGTATTTTTTAATTGTATAAAAACAACCTGGAACAACTAAAAATACAAAAGAAAAAAAAAACAATATTCTTAGCACAGTTTTAGCAAAATATTTGAATATGGTTTTATTTTAATGGTGGAATGTGCAGCATGGAACACTAAAAAGTTTTTGGAAATGGTGGAACTAACGTTATCTCAATTCTATTATAAAGTGCATTTTTTATTTAATATAAGCGCACTTTAGAATTCAAGAAATGGCAGCCGTTAGTTTCTCGAAATTCATTTAAATTTATACCATCACCCACAAAATATGACTTAAATTTGACAATTAAAAAGCATTTAAAAAAAATCAAAATTACTCTCAGTCGCTATAAGTTTTCGCTACAAGTAAGACTTAAGCATTATTTTTCCCCTATTCCTTTTGCTTACTCGATAACACCCAAAGAAGATGCGCAACATTTTCGGTTGATAAACTAATTTCAATTCGATAAATTGAGTAATGCAGACAAAAAGTAAATTGAAAACAAGAAACAAAAATAAATGTACACACAAAAAACTGAAGAATATAAAATATTCTAAAACAAGAAAACGAATATAAATGAATGAAAAACAAGGAAAAACGTTAACGAATCTTTATGATCATCAGTGAAGTAGATTATATTACTCCAAAGGGTTGGATGTGGACAACTCAAGTTGGTGTTCAAATTAGAAGTATATTTAAAACTTTAAGCTTAAAATGAAATTAACAATAACTTTCTTGAAAATAATAAAAAAAAATCTGTAGGCAACCGAAATTAATTAAAATATACATACTATATTTACTAGTTTAGTTTTTTACATACTATATTCACTATTTTGTCGATTTGCAACGATTATATGAGAAAAAAAACTAAAGCAAAAATATTTTTTTGCAATCTTATTTAAAATTTTTTTTTTCATGTCTGGTTACGCAGTAAACTTCAATTTTTCGTGTGGCAAAAAAGTTGGCCGTTGTCAGACGCCAAGTAGAAGCCGAATAATCTAAGGCGAAAAATGATTTCGAAAGTTAAATTATTAAAATCAATAGTCATTTAAAATGCTCTTTAAAACTTCTTGAGAAGGGTTTAAGTAATGAGGAAATTTTACGACTTCTGGATGAACATCTTAGGCCAGGACATTACAATTAGTTTCGTGTGCTGTTTACGGTTACAAAGAGGAAATTGTCAATTTGGTAACACAAGTCTACGGAAAAGCTTTAAATACGAATCCATTACATGCTGATCTCTTTCCTGACATCTGAAAATGAAAGCAGAAGTTGTACAAATGGTTTCTACACTCTTTCATGGAGACGATGATTAATATGGAACAATGACTACCGGAGGCACTGAATCAATTTGTATGACACTGAAAGCTTATCGGGATTATGCTCGCGAACATAAGGCCATAACGCGACCGAATGTCGTTGCTCCACTTACAGTGCATTCCGCTTTTGATACACATAGGTGGACAGTAATTTAATATTAATGTGCGTTATGTTGATGTCGATTCAAAGACCTATGAAGTCGACTTCAAAAAATTCAAGAAAGCCATCAAGCGAAATACGATTTTGGTAAGTTGTACCTATTCATTTTATTTCGTATATAATTTAATTAAGTATAGGTGTATTGTTTATTTCTAGCTCGTTGGTTTAACACTTAACTTTCCTTATGGCACCATGAATGCTTTGGGTGTGAAATATAATATTGCAGTGCATATACATAGATGCTTGCTTGGTTAGGTTTGTAGTTGCACTTGCACGTAATGATGGTTATTCGGTACGCAATTTCGATTTTGCTGATACGCACAAGTACGGTTTTGCGCTAAAAAGGTTCCTCGGTCATATTATATTCGGATAAAAAATATAAGGATCACCAGTTCTCTGCCACCACCGATTGGCCAGGCGTTGTCTATGACTCACCAATTGTAAAAGGTTCACGTGCTGGTCGCATTATTGCTGCTTGTTAGGCTACGATGTTGAGTTTTGACTTTGAATGCTATCTGGGGGGAGGGACACGAAACGCATTTTGGATTCTGTGCGTTATATAGAAACTGGGTAAGTTTTATGTACATAAATAATAATAGCGTATTTGAAAATTTCATTTTTTTTATTTTTAATTGAATAATATAGAGTGCGTGACATTGATATATTTTTGGCAAACCTGCCACTTCTGTTATTGCGATAGGCTCAGAGATCTTCGATATTTTCCCTCTTTCTGATTCACTTTGCTAATTAGGCTGGAATTTAGATCCATTGCAATTTCCATCCGGGTAACTATAGTTTCTTTAATTTTTTTCAAAACAGTTTAATCTTAAAAAATCTTACTTTTACAGCATACACATTTGTGTTACTGATATGCACACGTAACGCGGTGTTGCCGATAAACTGCTGAGATTATGAAAATCCCCGGCCATCCAATCGAAGGCAAATTTGCTTTGTATGGAATGGCACAGAGCATACTAGATCGTTCTGTAATTGGTGAATTCACACCGGTTTTCCTACACTCAATGTACTATACACCAAGGAAGTAAAGTTGAAGCCAATTGTTGTTACCAATTGAAATTGTTTTGTAATAGACGATTATACCAAAATTTTTTGCAATATATCTTGTGATTGTTAAAATATAAAGCCGGATTAGATAGTACAATGTTGTGTGCGTTTTCTAAGAATATTTACATGCTAACTAATTATTGTGCCTAAATTAATTGAATAAATATAGATTTGTTTGATATTTACAATTCTAAATGTATTTAAGCGTATACCTAAAAGAATCGACCGCACTTTTTACATTTTGTAAATTTATTTGAGAAAACCGGAGTCGCCAAACAAACGCACTGTGTTTAACATTGTCTATATTAATCTGGTACTAAATAAGAGTACATAAATAAGGGTGGTCAATTTGTTTGAAAATGTAAATACACCTAAGATTTGCAGTGTTGATCAATGCATTTACGTAGGTAGAAAAACTCAACAAAAAGCTTATTGTTACATATTTAAATTTAACGATTATTCTTTTCTTCAAATCAGTTTTGTACAATGCTAGAAGCGTTTAAATGTAAATGTGTATGCAACTGGACGTTTACAAAAAAAAAAGTTGCGTCTGTATGCGATTGCAGGCGCCATATAAAATTGAAACTAAATTTGTGTATGTGTGTGTGTGTGTGGTCGTTTGAAAAGAAAGCCGTGTTTGTGTCTATGTGATAGCCGGCGTCATAGTCAATAAAAATTGATAAAATTTTTTTTCTTTTTTACCACTCATATCATTAGTGCATGGATCATACACATACACTAACTCATTGTATTATTTCTTATACTATTGCAGCGCTGGCGCGGCTGCGTCTGCTTGTGCTGTTTTTTTTTTTTGTTTCTCCTTTACAATGTACCGTTACTGCTCGGTTCTCTGATAGCGTTTGAGTGTTTATATTTATTTATTTTTTTATATAGCTAGCAACACACATACATAGTTTGAGTATTTATTTATTTTCAGTATGAATATGAACGACGTAGGGAAAGGTCGATTATGTTCGACTGCCGACGTCAAAACAATTTTTTTTTTTAATTATTGTTTTTTTATTTCTTAATTTTGTATTTATTATATTTTTATTTTATTTTTTTTAATATTTTTTTATTTTATTTTTTTTTTTAATATTTTTTTTATACCTATTACACATTGTGTAATAAGTATTCAGTTTGTCGAAAACTTTTAAAGCATTTAAGGAAGCATCGTGAACCCTATAAAGTATATATATATATATATATGTATTCTTGATCACCTCGACGAGGCGAATCGATTTCGGCATGTCCGTCTGTCCATCTATCCATAATTTTTTTTTTTTTTTATTTTTTTTTTTTTTAATTTTGGTTTATTTTGTTTTTTTTTTTGTTTTTTATTTTTTTTTTTATTTATTTTTTTATTTTATTTATTTTTTTATTTTATTTATTTTTTTATTTTTTTATTTTATTTTTTCATACACACGAGCAACGCACAAATTGCTTTGTTTTCTTTCGAATAAAATAACGCAAACATACAATTTAAAATCTTGTTGTGCGCCATTAAATGAATTCCAGTTGGAATCTAACGAGCTTCAGTGTTGGCCAATGTATTTACTTAGGTATGTAGAAAAACGTAACAAAAGCTGATTGTTACAGATTTAAATTTAACGATTATTCTTGATCCTTAAATTAAATTTTCTTTTCTACCAATGGTAGCATTCGTTACTATTTCTTATGTATGTGTATGTAAATGTGTTGCAACTGGACGTTTGATAATAAAGTTGCGTTTGTTCTGCTCTGTTCTGTTCTGTTGGTATGCGATTGCTGGCGCCATTAAATATTAAAACAAAATTTGTGCATGTGTGTATGTTATTGCCGGCGCCATAGCAATTTTTTTTCTTTGCTTTTCTATCATTCCTGCCATTAGTGCATGGATCATATGAACATACACACAAACTCATTGTACGATTTATTGTTCTATAGCAGAGCTGGCGCGGCTGTGGTTGCGTCTGCGTCTGCTTATTTTGTTTTTTTTTTTTTTTGTGCTTTGCTTGTACTATTGCAGAGCTGGCGCGGCTGCGTCTGTGTCTGCTTATGCCTATGCTTTTTTTTTTAATTATTGTACTATAGCAGAGCAGGCGCGGCTGTGGCTGTGGCTGCGTCTGTGTCTGCTTATGCCTATGCTTTTTTTTTTTTATTTATTTTTTTTTTTTGTGCTTTGTTTGTACTATTGCAGAGCTGGCGCGGCTGCGTCTGTGTCTGCTTATGCCTATGCTTTTTTTTTTTTTTTTATTGTACTGTAGCAGAGCAGACGCGGCTGTGGCTGCGTCTGTGTCTGCTTACGCCTATGCTTCGTCTGTGTCTGCTTATGCCTATGCTTTTTTTTTTTTTTTTTTTTTTTGTGACTGCCGGCGTCATAGCCAATGAAAATTGACTTAATTTTTTTTTTTTTTAACATTCATGCCATTAGTGCGTGGATCATACACATACACACTAACTCATTGTACAATTTCTTGTACTATTGCAGCGCTGGCGCGGCTGCGTCTGCTTGTGGTGTTTTTTTATGTTACAATTTTACAAGGTACCGTTACTGTTCGTTTCTCTGCCATCGTTTGAGTATTTATATATGTATATTTATTTTTATTTATAGCTAGCAACACACATAGTTTGAGTATTTATTTATTTTCAGTATGAATGTGAACGTCATAGGGAAAGGTCGATTATGTTCGACTGCCGACGGCAAAACATTTTTTTATTTATTATTCTTTTTTTATTCATTATTTTTTTATTTATTATTTTTTTTATTTATTATTTTTTTATTTATTTTTTTTTATTTATTATTTTTTTATTTATTATTTTTTTATTTATTATTTTTTATTTATTACTTTCTTTAATTTTTTTTTATTAATATTTTTTATACCTGTAATAATGAAGTAAGCATGTCAATGAAAAGGAAGAATAATTCACAGAAAAAAAAGTAAGAAAAAAATGAAGAAAAATAAGAAGAAAAAAATAAGAAAATAAGAGGCAGAGGGAGAAGGAGAAGGAGAAAGAAGGGAAAAAGAACAAGGAAAAAGAGAAAAAAAGCAAAATAAGCGAAAAAAGAGAGGGAGAAAAAAGGAAAAGAGGAGGGAGAAAAAAAAAAAGGGAAAAGGAGGGAAAGAGGAGAGGGAGAAAAAGGAGGAAAAAAGAAAGAAAGAGGAGAAAAAAGGAAAAGGAGAGGGGGAAAAAGGAAAAGGAGGGAAAAAAGGAAAAGGAGAGGGAGAAAAAGGAAAAAAAAGGAAAAAGAGGAAGGAAAAGAGGAAGGAAAAAAAGGAAAAGGAGGAAAAAAAAGAGAAGAGAAGAAAAAGAAGAGGAGAAAGAAGGGAGGAAAAAAAGAGGAGAAAAGGGGGGTAGGAGAAAAAAAGGAAAAGGAGAGGAAAAAAAAGAAAAGAAAAGGAGGAGAAAAAAGGGAGGGGGAGGAGAAAAAAAGGGAAAGGGAAGGAGAGGAGAAAAAGAAGAGGAGGAAGGAAAGGGGGGAGGAGGGAGGGGAGGAAAAGGGGGAGGAGGGAAGGAGAGGGGGAAGGAAAGGGGGGGGAGGGGAAGAAAAAAGGGGGAAAGGGGAGGGGAAAAAAGGGGGGAGGAAAAGAGAGGGGGAAAGAGAGAAAAGGGGAGGGGAGGGGAGAAGAAAAAAAGGGAAGGGGGGAAGGGAGAGGATAAAAGGGGGAGGGGGAATCATACAAGGTACTGCCACTAAGCGTTTGAGTAATTATTTATTTTCAGTATGAATGCGCAAAGTCGTCAAGTTCAACTGCCGACGGCAAACCACAATTTTTATAATTTTTTTTTTCTATTTTATTTAATTTTTTATTTATTTGTTTATTTATTTTTTATTTTATTTTTTTTTTTTTTATACACATGAGCAACGCACAAGTGGCTTTGTTTTCTTTCAAATAAAATAACGTCCACATACAATTTAACATTTTGTTGTGCGCCGTTAAAAGAACACCAGTTGGAATTTATCGAGCATCAAGAAAATGTAAATTCAAATAAGATTTGTAGTGTTGGCCAATGCATTTACTTAGGTATGTAGAAAAACGTAACAAAAGCTAATTGTTACAGATTTAAATTTAACGATTATTCTTGATCGAATTTTGTTTCTTTTCTACCATTCCTGCCATTTGTTACTATTTCTTATGTATGTATGTAAATGTAAATGTGTATGCAACTGGACGTTTCAAAATAAAGTTGCGTATGTTTGTGTGCGTGCGATTGCGGGCGCCATTAAAAATTAAAACAAAATTTGTGTATGTATGTGTTTGTGTGTATGTGATTGCCGGCGCCATAGCAATTTTTTTTCTTTGCTTTTCTATCATTCCTGCCATTAGTGCGTGGATCATATGAACATACACACAAACTTATTGTACGATTTATTGTACTATTGTAGAGCTGGCGCGGCTGCGTCTGCTTGTTTTGTTTTTTTTTTTTTTTTTTTTGCTTTGTTTGTTTGTGGACATTTGCAAATAAAGCCGTGTTTATATGTGGGTGTGCGATTGCGGCGCCATAGCAAATAAGAATTGTTCGCATTTTTTTTTTGTTTCTTTTCTATCATTCCTATCATTCGTTATTCTTTTTATGTATTGTATGCAATTGGCCATTTAAAAATAAAGCCGTGTTTGTGTGTAAGCACCAATGCGGCACCATAGCCAATAAAAATTGATCGTTTTTTTTTTATATATTCTATCATTCCTACCATTAGTGAGTTGATCATATCTCCGAATGTTAGCTCGACTAAGCTAATTACAAGATGCACAGACAATACAGCACCGCTTGGTTATTTTGATTAAGCGTGTAAATGGGATTGATCGCTCTTGTTAAATAGTAAAATATGTAAGTAATTGATAACAACTATCACATGTTTGATGCATATTTACCAATGCATAATTTTTTAGTTATATTTATCTTTGTAGTCATTTGCTAATAATGAAGTGAGCATGTCAATAAAAAGGAAGAATAATACATAGAAAAAATGAAGAAAAATACGACGAAAAAAGAAGAAAATAAGAGGGAAAAGGAGAAAGAATAGAAGAAGGATGGAAAAAAAAGAACAAGAAAAAGAGAGAAAAAAGAGAAAAAGGAGAGGAAGGAAAAGAGGGAAAAAAGGAAAAAAGAGGAGAAAAAAAGAAAAAAAAAAGAGGAGAAAAAGAAAAAGGAGGAAAAAGCAGAGAAAAAAATGGAAAAAAGGAAAAGAGGAGGAAAAAAAAGAAAAAAGAGGAGAGAAAAGGAAAAGGGAGGAAAAAGGAGAAGGAAAAAAAAAAAAAAAAGGGAAAAGAGGAGGAAAAAAAAAGGAGAAAAAAAGGAAAAGGAGGGAAAAAAGAAGAAGAGAAAAAAGAAAAAAGGGAGAAAGAGGAGGAAAAAAAGAAAAAAGGAGAAAAAAGGGAAAAGGAGGGAAAAAAGAAGAAGAGAAAAAGGGGAAAAGAGGAGGAAAAAAAAGAAAAAAAAAAGAGGAGAAAAAAGGAAAAGGAAGGAAAAAAAAGGAAGAGGGAGGGAAAAAAAAAAAAGGAAAAAAAGGAAAAGGAGGGAAAAAAGAAGAAGAGAAAAAAAAAGAAAAAAAGGGAAAAAGAGGAGGAAAAAAGGAAAAAAAGGAGAAAAAGAAAGGAAAGAAAAAAAGAAGAGAAAAAAAGGAAAAGAGGAGGAAAAAAAGAAAGAAGGAGGAGAAAAAAAGGAAAAAAGGGGGAAAAAAAAGAGGGAAGAAAAAAAGGGGAAAAGAGGAGGAAAAAGAAGAGAAAAAAGAGGAGAAAAAAGGAAAAGGAGAGGGAGAAAAGAGGAAAAAAAGGGGGAAAAAAGAGGAGAAAAAAAGGGAAAAAGGAGGGAAAGAGAGGAGAAAAAGAGAAAAAGAAAAAGGAGGAAGAAAAAAAGGAAAAGGAAGGAAAGAGGAGAGGGAGGAAAGGAAAAAGGAAAAAGGAGGGAAAAAGAAAGAAAGAGGAGAAAAAGGGAAAAGGAGGAAAAAAGGAGAGGGAGAAAAGGAGGAAAAAAGAAAGAAAGAGGGGAAAAAGGGAAAAAGGAGAGGGAGAAAAGGAAAAAGGAGGAAAAAAGAAAGAAAGAGGAGGAAAAAAGGAAAAGGAGAGGGGGAAAAAAGGAAAGGAGGAAAAAGGAAAAGGGAGAGGGAGAAAAAGAAAAAAGAAAAAGAGGAAGGAAAAAGGAAGGAAAAAAGGAAAAGGAGGAAGAAAAAAGAGAAGAGAAGAAAAAGAAGAGGAGAAAGAAGGGAGGAAAAAAAGAGGAGAAAAGGGGGGGGGGAGAAGAAAAAGGAAAAGGAGAGGAAAAAAGAAAAGAAAAGGAGGAGAAAAAAAGGAGGGGGAGGAGAAAAAAGGGAAAGGGGAAGGAGAGGAGAAAAAAGAAGAGGAGGAAGGAAAGGGGGGGGAAGGAGAGGGGAGGAAAAAAGGGGGAGGAGGGAAGGAAAGGGAGAGGGGAGGGAGGAGGAAAAGGGGGAAAGGGGGGGGAAAAAGGGGGGAGGAAAAAGAGAGAGAGGGGGAAGAGGGAAAAGGGGGAGGGGAGGGGAGAAGAAAAAAGGGAAGGGGGAAAGGAGAGGAATAAAAGGGGAGGGGGAATCATACAAGGTACTGCCACTAAGCGTTTGAGTAATTATTTATTTTCAGTATGAATGCGCAAAGTCGTCAAGTTCAACTGCCGACGGCAAACCACAATTTTTTATAATTTTTTTTTTTTTTCTATTTTATTTAATTTTTTTTTTATTTATTTGTTTATTTATTTTTTATTTTATTTTTTTTTTTTATACACATGAGCAACGCACAAGTGGCTTTGTTTTCTTTCAAATAAAATAACGTCCACATACAATTTAACATTTTGTTGTGCGCCGTTAAAAGAACACCAGTTGGAATTTATCGAGCATCAAGAAAATGTAAATTCAAATAAGATTTGTAGTGTTGGCCAATGCATTTACTTAGGTATGTAGAAAAACGTAACAAAAGCTGATTGTTACAGATTTAAATTTAACGATTATTCTTGATCGAATTTGTTTCTTTTCTACCATTCCTGCCATTTGTTACTATTTCTTATGTATGTATGTAAATGTAAATGTGTATGCAACTGGACGTTTCAAAATAAAGTTGCGTATGTTTGTGTGCGTGCGATTGCGGGCGCCATTAAAAATTAAAACAAAATTTGTGTATGTATGTGTTTGTGTGTATGTGATTGCCGGCGCCATAGCAATTTTTTTTCTTTGCTTTTCTATCATTCCTGCCATTAGTGCGTGGATCATATGAACATACACACAAACTTATTGTACGATTTATTGTACTATTGTAGAGCTGGCGCGGCTGCGTCTGCTTGTACTTTTTTTTTTTTTTTTTTTTTTTTGCTTTGTTTGTTTGTGGACATTTGCAAATAAAGCCGTGTTTATATGTGGGTGTGCGATTGCGGCGCCATAGCAAATAAGAATTGTTCGCATTTTTTTTGTTTCTTTTCTATCATTCCTATCATTCGTTATTATTTCTTATGTATTGTATGCAATTGGGCATTTAAAAATAAAGCCGTGTTTGTGTGTAAGCACCAATGCGGCACCATAGCCAATAAAAATTGATCGTTTTTTTTTATATTCTATCATTCCTACCATTAGTGAGTTGATCATATCTCCGAATGTTAGCTCGACTAAGCTAATTACAAGATGCACAGACAATACAGCAGCGCTTGGTTATTTTGATTAAGCGTGTAAATGGGATTGATCGCTCTTGTAAAATAGTAAAATATGTAAGTAATTGATAACAACTATCACATGTTTGATGCATATTTACCAAAGCATAATTTTTTTAGTTATATTTATCTTTGTAGTCATTTGCTAATAATGAAGTGAGCATGTCAATAAAAAGGAAGAATAATACATAGAAAAAAATGAAGAAAAATACGACGAAAAAAAGAAGAAAATAAGAGGGAAAAGGAGAAAGAATAGAAGAAGGATGGAAAAAAAGAACAAGAAAAAGAGAGAAAAAGAGAAAAGGAGAGGAAGAAAAAGAGGGAAAAAAGGAAAAAAGAGGAGAAAAAAAAGAAAAAAAGAGGAGAAAAAGAAAAGGAGGAAAAAAAAGAAGGGAAGAAAAAAAAGGAAAAAAAGGAAAAGAGGAGGAAAAAGAAAAAGAAAAAAAGAGGAGAAAAAAGGAAAAGGAAGGAAAAAAGGAGAAGGAAAAAAAAAGGAAAAAAAGGAAAAGAGGAGGAAAAAAGGAAAAAAAGGAAAAGGAGGGAAAAAAGAAGAAGAGAAAAAAAGAAAAAAAGGGAGAAAGAGGAGGAAAAAAAAGAAAAAAAGGAGAAAAAAAGGAAAAGGAGGGAAAAAAGAAGAAGAGAAAAAGGAAAAAAAGAGGAGAGGAAAAAAAAGAAAAAAAGAGAAAAAAAGGGAAAAGGAGGAAGGAAAAAAGGGGAAAAGGAGGAAAAAAAAAAAAAAAAAGGGAAAAAGGAGGGAAAAAAAGAAAAGAGAGAAAAAAAAAGGAGAAAAAAGGAAAAGGAGGAGGAAAAAGGAAAAAAGGAGAAAAAGGGAAAGAAAAAAAAGAAAAAGGGAAAAAGAGGAGGAAAAGAGAAAGAAGGAGGAGAAAAAAGGAAAAAGGAGGGAAAAAAAAAGAGAGAGACGAAAAAAGGGAAAAGAGGAGGAAAAAGAAGAGAAAAAAGAGGAAAAAAAAAGGAAAAGGAGAGGGAGAAAAGAGGAAAAAAAGGGGGAAAAAGAGGAGAAAAAAGGGAAAAGGAGGGAAAGAGAGGAGAAAAAGGAAAAAAAGGAGGAAGAAAAAAGGGAAAAGGAAGGAAAGAGGAGAGGGGGAAAAAGGGAAAAAGGAGGAAAAAAGAAAGAAAGAGGAGAAAAAAGGAAAAGGAGGGAAAAGGAGAGGGAGAAAAAGGAGGAAAAAAAAGAAAGAAAGAGGAGAAAAGGGAAAGGAAGAGGGAGAAAAAGGAAAAAGGAGGAAAAAAGAAAGAAAGAGGAGGAAAAAGGGAAAAGGAGGGGAAAAGGAAAAGGAGGAAAAAAGGAAAAGGAAGGAGGGAGAAAAAGGAAAAAAAGGAAAAAGAGGAAGGAAAAAGAGGAAGGAAAAAAAGGAAAAGGAGGAAGAAAAAGAGAAGAGAAGAAGAAAAGAAGAGGAGAAAGAAGGGAGGAAAAAAAGAGGAGAAAAGGGGGTAGGAGAAAAAAAGGAAAAAGGAGAGGAAAAAAAGAAAAGAAAAGGAGGAGAAAAAAAAGGGGAGGGGGAGGAGAAAAAAAGGGGGAAGGAGAGGAGAAAAAGAAGAGGAGGAAGGAAAGGGGGGAAGGAGAGGGGAGGAAAAAAGGGGGAGGAGGGAAGGAGAGGGGAAGGAAAGGAGGGAGGGGGAAGAAAAGGGGGAAAGGGGAGGGGAAAAAGGGGGAGGAAAAGAGGAGGGGGAAGAGAGAAAAAGGGGAGGGAGGGGGAGAAGAAAAAAAGGGAAGGGGGGAAAGGAGAGGATAAAAGGGGGAGGGGGAATCATACAAGGTACTGCCACTAAGCGTTTGAGTAATTATTTATTTTCAGTATGAATGCGCAAAGTCGTCAAGTTCAACTGCCGACGGCAAACCACAATTTTTTATAATTTTTTTTTTCTATTTTATTTAATTTTTTATTTATTTGTTTATTTATTTTTTATTTTATTTTTTTTTTTTTTTACACATGAGCAACGCACAAGTGGCTTTGTTTTCTTTCAAATAAAATAACGTCCACATACAATTTAACATTTTGTTGTGCGCCGTTAAAAGAACACCAGTTGGAATTTATCGAGCATCAAGAAAATGTAAATTCAAATAAGATTTGTAGTGTTGGCCAATGCATTTACTTAGGTATGTAGAAAAACGTAACAAAAAGCTAATTGTTACAGATTTAAATTTAACGATTATTCTTGATCGAATTTTGTTTCTTTTCTACCATTCCTGCCATTTGTTACTATTTCTTATGTATGTATGTAAATGTAAATGTGTATGCAACTGGACGTTTCAAAATAAAGTTGCGTATGTTTGTGTGCGTGCGATTGCGGGCGCCATTAAAAATTAAAACAAAATTTGTGTATGTATGTGTTTGTGTGTATGTGATTGCCGGCGCCATAGCAATTTTTTTTTCTTTGCTTTTCTATCATTCCTGCCATTAGTGCGTGGATCATATGAACATACACACAAACTTATTGTACGATTTATTGTACTATTGTAGAGCTGGCGCGGCTGCGTCTGCTTGTACTGTTGTTTTTTTTTTTTTTTTTTTTTTGCTTTGTTTGTTTGTGGACATTTGCAAATAAAGCCGTGTTTATATGTGGGTGTGCGATTGCGGCGCCATAGCAAATAAGAATTGTTCGCATTTTTTTGTTTCTTTTCTATCATTCCTATCATTCGTTATTATTTCTTATGTATTGTATGCAATTGGGCATTTAAAAATAAAGCCGTGTTTGTGTGTAAGCACCAATGCGGCACCATAGCCAATAAAAATTGATCGTTTTTTTTTTTTATATTCTATCATTCCTACCATTAGTGAGTTGATCATATCTCCGAATGTTAGCTCGACTAAGCTAATTACAAGATGCACAGACAATACAGCACCGCTTGGTTATTTTGATTAAGCGTGTAAATGGGATTGATCGCTCTTGTAAAATAGTAAAATATGTAAGTAATTGATAACAACTATCACATGTTTGATGCATATTTACCAAAGCATAATTTTTTTAGTTATATTTATCTTTGTAGTCATTTGCTAATAATGAAGTGAGCATGTCAATAAAAAGGAAGAATAATACATAGAAAAAAATGAAGAAAAATACGAACGAAAAAAAGAAGAAAATAAGAGGGAAAAGGAGAAAGAATAGAAGAAGGATGGAAAAAAAGAACAAGAAAAAGAGAGAAAAAGAGAAAAGAGGAGAGGAGAGGAAAAGAGGGAAAAAGGAAAAAGAGGGAAAAAAAAGAAAAAAAAAAAAAAGGAGAAAAAGAGAAAAGGAGGAAAAAAGAAGCAGAAAAAAATGGAAAAAAAGGAAAAAGAGGAGGAAAAAAAAGAAAAAGAGGGAGAGAAAAGGAAAGAGGGGAGGAAAAAAGGAGAAGGAAAAAAGAAAAAAAGGGAAAAAGAGGAGGAAAAAAATTTGAGGAAAAAGGAAAAGGAGGGAAAAAAGAAGAAGAGAAAAAAAGAAAAAAGAGGAGGAAAGGGAGGAGAAAAAAAGAAAAAAAGGAGAAAAAAAGGGAAAAGGAGGGAAAAAAGAAGAAGAGAAAAAAAGGGAAAAAGAGGAGAAAAAAAGAAAAAAAAAAAAGAGGAGAAAAAGGAAAAGGAAGGAAAAAAAAGGAAAAAGGGGACGAAGAAAGAGAAAAAAAGGGGAAAAGGAGGGAAAAAGAAGAAGAGGAAAAAAAAAGAAAAAAAGGAAAAGAGAGGAGGAAAAAAGGAAAAAAAAGAGAAAAAAGGAAAGAAAAAAGAAAAAAGGGAAAAAGAGGAGGAAAAAAAAGAAAGAAGGGAGGAAAAAAGGAAAAGGAGGGAAAAAAAGAGAGAGAGAAAAAAGGAAAAGAGGAGGAAAAAGAAGAGAAAAAAGAGGAGAAAAAAAGGAAAAGGAGAGGGAGAAAAGAGGAAAAAGGAAGGGGGGAAAAAGAGGAGAAAAAAGGAAAAGGAGGGAAAGAGGGGAGGGAGAAAAGGGGAAAAAAAAAGGAGGAAGAAAAAGGGAAAAGGAAGGAGGGAGGGAGGAGAGGGAGAAAGGGAAAAAGGGAAAAAGGAGGAAAAAGAAAGAAAGAGGAGAAAAAAGGAAAAGGAGGAAAAAAGGAGAGGGAGAAAAAGGAGGAAAAAAAAGAAAGAAAGAGGAGAAAAAGGGAAAGGGAGAGGGAGAAAAAGGAAAAGGAGGAAAAAAGAAAGAAAGAGGAGGAAAAAGGGAAAAGGAGAGGGGGAAAAGGAAAAGGAGGAAAAAAAGGAAAAGGAGAGGGAGAAAAAGGAAAAAAAAGGAAAAAGAGGAAGGAAAAGAGGAAGGAAAAAAAGGAAAAGGAGGAAGAAAAAAAGAGAAGAGAAGAAAAAGAAGAGGAGAAAGAAGGGAGGAAAAAAAGAGGAGAAAAGGGGGTTAGGAGAGAAAAAAGGAAAAAGGAGAGGAAAAAAAAAAAAGAAAAGGAGGAAAAAAAGGGAGGGGGAGGAGAAAAAGGGAAAGGAAGGAGAGGAGAAAAAAGAAGAGGAAGGAAAGGGGGAAGGAGGAGGAAAAGGGGGGAGGAGGGAAGGAGAGGGGAAGGAAAGGAGGGGGAGGGGGGAAGAAAAAAGGGGGAAAGGGGAGGGAAAAGGGGGAGGAAAAGAGAGGGGGAAGAGAGAAAAAGGAGGGGAGGGAGAAGAAAAAAGGGAAGGGGGAAAGGAGAGGATAAAAGGGGGAGGGGGAATCATACAAGGTACTGCCACTAAGCGTTTGAGTAATTATTTATTTTCAGTATGAATGCGCAAAGTCGTCAAGTTCAACTGCCGACGGCAAACCACAATTTTTATAATTTTTTTTTTTTTCTATTTTATTTAATTTTTTATTTATTTGTTTATTTATTTTTTATTTATTTTTTTTTTTTTTTATACACATGAGCAACGCACAAGTGGCTTTGTTTTCTTTCAAATAAAATAACGTCCACATACAATTTAACATTTTGTTGTGCGCCGTTAAAAGAACACCAGTTGGAATTTATCGAGCATCAAGAAAATGTAAATTCAAATAAGATTTGTAGTGTTGGCCAATGCATTTACTTAGGTATGTAGAAAAACGTAACAAAAAGCTAATTGTTACAGATTTAAATTTAACGATTATTCTTGATCGAATTTTGTTTCTTTTCTACCATTCCTGCCATTTGTTACTATTTCTTATGTATGTATGTAAATGTAAATGTGTATGCAACTGGACGTTTCAAAATAAAGTTGCGTATGTTTGTGTGCGTGCGATTGCGGGCGCCATTAAAAATTAAAACAAAATTTGTGTATGTATGTGTTTGTGTGTATGTGATTGCCGGCGCCATAGCAATTTTTTTTTCTTTGCTTTTCTATCATTCCTGCCATTAGTGCGTGGATCATATGAACATACACACAAACTTATTGTACGATTTATTGTACTATTGTAGAGCTGGGCGGCTGCGTCTGCTTGTACTGTTTTTTTTTTTTTTGTTTTTGTTTCTTTGTTTGTTTGTGGACATTTGCAAATAAAGCCGTGTTTATATGTGGGTGTGCGATTGCGGCGCCATAGCAAATAAGAATTGTTCGCATTTTTTTTGTTTCTTTCTATCATTCCTATCATTCGTTATTATTTCTTATGTATTGTATGCAATTGGCCATTTAAAAATAAAGCCGTGTTTGTGTGTAAGCACCAATGCGGCACCATAGCCAATAAAAATTGATCGTTTTTTTATATATTCTATCATTCCTACCATTAGTGAGTTGATCATATCTCCGAATGTTAGCCCGACTAAGCTAATTACAAGATGCACAGACAATACAGCACCGCTTGGTTATTTTGATTAAGCGTGTAAATGGGATTGATCGCTCTTGTTAAATAGTAAAATATGTAAGTAATTGATAACAACTATCACATGTTTGATGCATATTTACCAAAGCATAATTTTTTTTAGTTATATTTATCTTTGTAGTCATTTGCTAATAATGAAGTGAGCATGTCAATAAAAAGGAAGAATAATACATAGAAAAAATGAAGAAAAATACGACGAAAAAAAAAGAACAAGAAAGAGGGAAAAAGAGGAAAAAGGAGAGGAAGGAAAAGAGAGGAAAAAAGGAAAAAGAGGAGAAAAAAG